>CM076571.1:731388081-731817503 GCA_034641835.2 Pinus albicaulis | reverse complement strand
ATTTACTGCCTATATTTCATTCAATATCAAATTCAACGGGTTCTATTGTTGGTTTCTTGGCAACGTCATTAAAATCAAACAAGTCTTCTAGAGGTGCTAGTCCTTTGGGTAAGCCTTTGTGTTTAGACTGTAGTACCTCTATGTCTTCTTTTCCTGAGTTTATGTACTCTTTTGTTTTATTTTCAAACTCTCTGGTTAGCAGGTTTATTTATGTAATGGGAGGAAGTTCTTTTTCAACAAGATGTTCCTCATTAAGACAGTCCTTATCATATTTTGAGTCTGAATTTGGAAATTCAAACTCATTTCTAGACTGCAAGAATTCCTCTATCTGTTTATCTCCCTCAAAGACCTCCCAATAATTTTCATTGTCTGGGACAACTGGCCTATATTTCACTTGGACTATGAACTGTTTGTTGTCATAGGGTCTTTGACATGAACTGGAAGCACAAGATAAACCATTGGAAAGAATTTTTTGGCTTCTAGGGACAAAAACAAGTTCATATTCCTCAAAATATTGTAAAAGGTCCATGGAATCATTTCTATAGGCTCTTAGTCTTGGATGTTTGGTAGTGTACTCTCCATTTATTTGCCTAATGATCATTTCAGAATCTCCATGAACAACTATCCTCCTGGCTCCTAATTTCTTTAGTAACTGTAGTCCTAAGAGGAGTTCTTCATACTCTGCTATGTTATTTGTGCATTGGAATTTTAGCTTGTATGAATGGCTTTCAGTGTAATTATTCTCTGTTTTGTGAAGCCACACACCTGCTCCTGCACCAGTTCTATTACAAGACCCATCAAAACTCATACTCCAAAGAGGGCTAGTTTCAGGCTTGTTGCTGTTTTCATTAATGTCCCCTTTGTCCTGTGTGTTCTGACTGTCATTATGAAGTTTTATGAGTTCTGCAGCATGTTTTTGTTGGTCTTGTTCCTTAAATTTTTCATGGAGTTAAGGCCTTTCTTCTTGACCTTCGTGATTTGCACTAAGCTAATGGACAGTGGGTGGTTCATACTCTTTGGTTTGTTTGCTGTAATTTTCAGATTCGGAAAACTGTTTGAGAGCCTCTCCCTCCCTATTCCCTCCTTCCATATTTTCTGTTATGTTGGGTGATTTCTCACCTTCCATCTCTAGTTCACCAAAGCTTTCATCATTTCAAAGAATGAATGAGTCTAGGTCTGTATGGACAGAATAAAGAGGGGAATTTTCTGATTTTTCTTGACTACTCACCATAAATTTCATGTGTGATTCCCTATAAAGTCTTCTGAGTTGACTGAAGACAGGGATGGTGGCATATGTCATGTCCATTTGCATGGTACCTTGAAGCTTAGCACCCCATGATCTTGAAAGAAGCATGCCATATTTGGGGGGCACATCAGCCACTACCACATCCATCACTATGCATTTGGATGGGATATGGGCCAAGTTTACACAAAGATCTTTGATCAGGCCTAAGCATTTTACTTTACTAGAGTCAAAAGAATAAAAATATTTATATGGTTTGGTTATCTCAAGGCATAATCTCCCCATGATTAGTTTGGGCATGAGGTTATGAGAAGCCCCTGAATCATGCATAGCATTGTGTAAAATCTTATCATGGATATTCAAACTGACATAGAAAGGAGGGACCACTCCTTCTTGGAACTTTCCTTCAATTTTAGGCCCAAATAAAAGGGTTGGTTGATCATCATTTAAGTTGACAAAATCATTATTTTCTTCTATGTTCAAAGCTTTTAATACCTGACATTTATATACATCTTGAGTGACTAACTCAGTGAGAGGGACAGAGATCTTGATTTTAGAAATTTCACTTTCCAAATTGAATGGGAACTGATTCTTTGAAAGGCTCAAATCTGTCTTGTTAGTCACTAACTTATCAGCAAAATCAACTTGCTAGTTTTTACTATGTACATCAGTTAAAACTGTTTTTACATGGGCACTAGCTGAAGTGCTAGTGCTATTAGGGTCCACACTCTATTTATCAGTGGCTTGAGTGCCTTTCCCCTTGTTTTTACCAGAAATTTTAGCTGTTGTTTTGTTGTTTTCAACAGCCCTTCTGACCACCCTTTCAGTTAATAGCATTTTCAAAGGTCTTTTTTTGGGGAGTTTCTTGGTTCTTTTTTCTCCTAAGGTCATATTGTCTATGATCCTCCATGATGGCATTCTGAAAGCCTTGCCTATAGTCTTCAAATTCTACGTTTTCATTATCATAATATGTATGTGTGGCTTGGTCATCCTCTGTGAAAAAGGCAGGGTCTTCATTACTTACTCCCAGCATGTTTATAACAATTCTCTCTGGCTCTTCCATTATTCCCTCATCTTCATCAACATAATTTTCTTGAAATGGAGGTCTGATTTGTTGATCATTATCTCTTTGTCTAGCCTGAGGGGGGTTTCTCCTAAAGTTCTGATTTTGATTCTGGGATTGGTTTATTTTTTGGGGAGCTATTTGATTTTATCTAGATTGAGCTCTCTCATATATTCTCATCCTCTCCAATATCTCCACCATCATCCTTTCCATTTTTGAGTCAGATGTGGAAGGTGCAGCTTCATTTCTATATGTTACTTTCTTTTTGTTTCTCATCCTAGCTCTCTTCTCAATCAAGTTTGCTTCCACACTAAGAGCTCCCTTCTGCATGTATTCTAAAGTTAATGGATCCCTTTCTCTTAGCTGATAGGCCAATTTGGGATCAAATCCTTCAGGGAATTTGGCCAAAGCTGAGCCTTGTGGAGGTTTCAGATCTAGGGGTAGTGCATTATAGACACTATTAAATCTAGTGCAATAATTCTGAACACTTTCCCCAGTGTTTCTCTTGAGGTTGTTGTAATCTGAAAGTATTTGGAGAGGGTTCTTCCTAATTTCCCATTTTTTCAGAAATAGTTGATGAAAGGCAGGAAGATCGTTGATGCTCTGTGGGTTTAAGCTTTTGAACCATTTTCTTAATTCTCCCCCTAAACTCTTAGCAAACAATCTGAGTTTAACAGTCTCATCAACTATTTCATTCCTATCACAGTAATCATTCATTTTGTCCACATGTTGCGAAGAAGTAGTGGAACTGTTGGCATCATATAGAGGAATAGTGGTCGAATAACCTTGTGGTAAGGTAGCTAAAGGTAGAGGAAGGAATAGAGGAGCATACCATGTATCCATGATAGGATTTTGTGGGAGGAATGGAGTGGTTTGAACAATGGGTATATGGATGACAGAAGTGCTTGTACCAGCAAGAAACTGTTGAGCAGATTTGGGGTGAGAGAAACCAAAGTTATGAATGAAATGAAGATCAGGAGGTGTGGATGGAGGGGTTTCTCTGCTACTAATATGTTGGCCACTATGTTGTGGTGAACTTGGAGGCTCAAATTCTATCTGATCTATAACATTAAGTGACTTATTTCTTGGTAAATTACTTGGAAAATCTAAGTCAACTTGGATCTCTTGAAGATCTGAAAGGTTTTCAGGAACATAATTAGCTTTGTGAATTGAACTGATAATAGTTGGATCCCTAGATACAGGATACTTCCTAAGAATTCTTTCTGGATTATCAACTATTTCAAGAGGATTTGGGTCAGGATAGGCTCTGGTATGAATTCTTTTTGAAGCCAGTATGTAGATTTAGACCCACAGAAAAGAAAGTTAGCCAGATATGAAAATATTTAGAGGAAAAATAGTCTTTAACAAAGAAAACTTAATCCTCAGAGTTTCCTAATCATGGGTGTGCACAAAGTTTAATGGTATTGTGGGTTGTCCCAATGGAGTCTTTGTGAAACCAGGGGTAATCAGTAGGCCTACTGATCACAAGTGGATTCTTTTGGTATTTTAGGAGTTGTGGAGTCGCCAAGTGGATGATTTCAAATTTTTTAAGATGAGTTGCTATCCACCATCAGTAATTACCTACCATTCTAAGGTTTTTGTGGGTCTTCTAAGCTCTTAAGGATGTCTAAGATGCAATTTACTCAGAATTCCCCAGCGGAGTCGCCATTATGTTGGGGTCCTGTGATTTGGAAAATTGGCATACCAAATGATAAGGCAACATCAGAACCACTTTGTAATCCTAGGATCTAGCCCTCCTAGATTCAGAGAGGGATCTCTCTATATGTGTTTTAGAATGATATGCTATTAGGCTTATAATATGATATTAGGCTAGTTATGAAGTACAAGGAGTTTGTTTTCTTGTTTTTGATTGGGGATCATTAACTGAGAAAGTCTTGTGAAGTGAAGGAGGAAATAAGTGGGAGGATGTTTCAACATGGGAAGATAGGTCAAAAACAGTGCTAAACCATTGGTCTATGGAGTCATAAAAGGGTTTAATTGCACAAAAACTACTCAAGGGTTTCCATAGGGCAAGTCATCTATATCAGAAGATCTTTTAAGTTGAGTTTGTGGTATGGAACATTAAGAAGTGTGGTGAAAGAAGAAAACATGTAAGAAACAAAGGGAAACCTAAGATCAGGTAAGGAATTTTAACCTAGCCTGCTTTGGCATGCTCTTAAGGGAAAAAAATTTAAGATAAACATAAAAGTTAACCTAACATCAGGTAAGGACTTTTAACCTAGCCTACTTTTGGAATAATCTTAAGGGAAATATTCAAAACAGTTGTTTAAGACTAAACAAGGGACAGGGCTAACCATAAACTTCCTTGATTAGGACTCTACTTAGCATGTAGTGAAAATATCATTCAAGAACAACATCTCAAGTTCTACTCAGCAGGACATGGGCTCACCAACATTCCTTGACTAGTTATACTCTATTGAAATCATTCCCAAACACACATTTAGAAGAAAACATAGAGATAAATCTTATCAATGAGAAATAAGGTACTTTTCATTAAATTCTACTCTATATTTGCTGTTCTTTATCAGAGAAAATGGACAATATGGAAACATAAGAAAAACAACAATTATAGTAAAAAAACATCACCAATAATACAGACCAGGATCCTGTGAATCTTCTTGTTTATTGATGTGAAAAAACAGTCACATACTTTGAGTCCAATGGCTTTTATAGTCTGATACTTCTCTTCCCAGCCTACTATATTACAACTAATCAACAACTCTTACTCAATAACAATTCAACAATTAACAATTTTCCAACCCTTTAAAATGAATCTTCAATGAGTACTTATAGGTGAATGAGGAAGAGAAGTGGGATAAATGGTCTCAATGGATCAATTAAGACAGAGTAGGGGTCCTTTCGAATGCTCCACTCTATTTAATAAATATCACATTAACTGCTTGGACCATTTTAATAGTTTCTTCTGTCTTTGAGGAATATTTGGCAAGCTCGTAATAACTCCAATGTGTGTTCCTTTGGAGATGTCTTCTAACTACAGTGGTTTTGTTTTCTGGGACAAGTTAAGTGAAAGAGTGGGCTTTGAGGCTTTCCCATACTTTCACAATAACTACTCTGATAGTTGAAATGTCTCTGTTTGTAGTAACTACCAGTTTTGTCCTTGGTAGGTAGAATGCAGATCATGGTGGTGGTCAGACATTCTGACTGAATTAACTGCTTTGCTCTATCGTGCACGAGGTCTTCTGTCTTTATATTTGTCCTGGCTGACTATTTTGAATTCAATTTATTTGTCCTCAATACTGTGCTTTATCTTTTAATATTCGGACTAAGCC
Source organism: Pinus albicaulis (assembly GCA_034641835.2). NCBI lineage: Eukaryota > Viridiplantae > Streptophyta > Pinopsida > Pinales > Pinaceae > Pinus > Pinus albicaulis. The sequence continues at coordinate 731,811,886 of CM076571.1, read as the reverse complement.
TTAAAATCTTCAGGATTTAGGCTTTAATCCTTTTTCTTTAATCTTTGATATCTTCACTGTTTGGTCTTCATAAGATTGTTGACAGGTACTTGCACTGGAGAGATTTTACTGAATGACCAGTCTTCATGACACACTGGCTAAACTTGGAAATTAACTCCCTCTATGTCCCTTTCTGTATTGAATTCGGCCACAGAGGATCGTCATCCTCGACCATGTCCCTTTATTGGACTGTGTGACAGCTTTTACAGCTTGTTCACCATTAATCCTGCAACAAACATCAAACATATTATATAAAACCTGCATATGTGGTTAAGCTACTTCAGAGGCTTGGAGGAAGGTTTTGGAGTGTTTGCAGAGGCAGAGGATGAACAGGGGAAAAGGGATTCCATAGGTGGAAATGAGAGAAAACAACGCAAATTTGAATTTGGTACAGAAATGGAGGATGGCGGTTTTTTGCGAATATGGGTGGTTGTCACGCAGCATATGGGTGGTTTGCGGTTTTTCCCCAGGGGAACGCAATACCATACATCGATTTCCATGTGCCCCACGCAAAACCACTTTTTTTGCATGAAAAAGAGGTGTTAAACCTCAGGAGAAAATTGCGCGTGAAATCATTTTGGGACCGTCAGATCTAGGAGAGCTAGATCGACGGTGGAGGACAAGCGCGATGGGAGGAGATACGCAGTGGAAGGGGGATAATGGAGTACAAGTGGTGAGCTAGGATTGGGTGATGATTTTGTAAGTGGAAGGTGGGCCATTTGAGTGACGTCAGTTCTTTTGTCGGGGGGTGAAATGATATCGGGCAGGTTTCAGATCTGTGGGCTAGTAGGAGCCGTCGGATTGATGCGATCGATGGTTGAGAACTATTGCGGGGGGGGAGAACATAGATGAGGGATCTGGGAAATGGAGGAGATCTGATGGCCGTCGGATCTGGAGAAGATCAAAGGCTAAGATCAACTGTGGGGGGACCGGGGAGTATGGAAAGGTTTGCAGTCGAGTGCCTCTGCAGTGAATGGGGAAATACTGGCCGTCGAATCGGGAGAAAATCAACATTGGAGATTAACTGCGGGGGGACTGGGGAGTATGGGCCACTTTGGTCAAATGACCCTGCAGTGAACCTACACAGTTGATATGGGAGGAAATGGACGGCTCATATCAAATCAAGACTTCGCCCAAATGAATGACTGGGGCAGGGGACAGTGGGACAGCGAAACATCACCGACCATTGGATCTGGGGAAGCTAGATCAACGGTCCAAAATGCATCGGCGGGGAGGCTTTGGTAAGTGCCGACCGGTAGTAACACTGGCGGTGTGATGGAGTAAGAACCGTTGGATCTGCGAGATCAACAGCTCAGATCTCATCAGCGGGGGAAAACATCGCGCAAAGGAAATATAAAGAAACCAAGGAAAAAGGGTGGAGCAATGTCTGATAGAGTGAAAGGGGCTTAAGGACTGATCCGACGGTCGTGGGTGCCAGTTACATGGAGGAAGGGCTGAGAACTTAAGCCCACAGGGGCTTAAATCTGACTTAATGGAAAATTTTGATTTTTAAGGCCGAAAAGGGTTTTTATAAAGGTTTTAGAGGGGTTCCGATAGGGTTAAAAGGGTTATTTTAAACCAAATAAAGGGGATTTATAAGGTCTAAAAGGGATTTTTGAGGAAGTGGAGGGATTTTTAATAGGAAGATGGGAATGAAAGAGGGTTTCAAAGTAGATTTCTTCAAGACAATAGCAGGGCTTTGTGAAGATGGATCCCTTGGACAAATGGACATAGCAGGGCTTCAAGAAGTCACAAATTTGCTTGAAATTTGTTTCTTGAAGACTAATAGACATGTTTTAGCCATAATAGTATATGCAAAATTTATAGATGGCTAATAGGTTCCATATGTTTAGGAGATTTATAATATGTCAAGTAGTGATGAACTATATCATAGCCTATTTGAGCATGTGATGCTTAGTTGTAACTGACAAGTAATTGTTTCAAAGACAAGTTAGAGTGATGTAATAAATAGGAGTTTGATTCATATGTTTATGCTCTGACTTCCTTTATTAACAAAATGACTGTGTTTCCCTATGTTCTATGTGTGATTTGCTTTTGTTAAAGACTCTTATCTTCTTCATCTTCCATGTCAAGAAACCTTGCCACTGAATCTACTGATTTGTTGACTCCATAAGCCCAATGGTAGCAAGCCTGCATTCTTTTCAACCTACATACACAAAAATCAAGTTACTTTTCAAATATAGTTAGCCATCTAATACTATCATTATCTAATATCATAAACCCCTTTGAGAGAGCCCTCTCAAACTGAAGAGGCTAAACTTCAACCAAAAGCTGGTTTGAAATAGTTACATAAAATTGTCTTATTAGTAGCCAATCATGTACAATTTTGTGATAACATTGTGAAACTAAATCACTGGTTGCAACAATTAAAATTGTATTTTAGTGTTTATCATATAAAGGAATAATATAATATTTCATTCACTCGGTTGAAGTAAAAGGGACATGCTCTGACCTAGTGGGAAAGACACATAGAGACTTTGAGGTTGGAGGGATCCTCCACTGACAAAGTGGGAGGATTTCAAAACCCTAATAGATTCATGATTCTAGCTCTACTGCAATGTGATTCTCCTATGATCCTGATTCTTTAAATGAAGAGGGGAGTCGCCATATTACACCATTTTCAAATTCCTATGAAGCCTTGCCGAAATTGAAAGAAATCTATGACTCACATTCAGAACTTGAGTATGTTTAGTTGATGATTAAACTATTCAGCCTTAAATTAAAAAATGATGACCCTCTTGCTTTAGCATCAGAAGTAAGCTCTATCATACAAGACATTAAAAACACAAGTGCTGAAATAGACATATTTGTTATAGCTTATCTCAATGAACTGTATCCCACTTACTCACGTTATCTTAAGTCATTGCAAGCAAGTGGAAACCTCAAGGATATTACCTTTGACTCCCTTGAGAAAACATTTGTAGAGTGAGAGAAGGCTTTTTGGAAGAAGAAAACCCCTCAGTCTTCTGAATAATTTGTATGTCTTCCACATAGAAAGAATAATCATGCTCAAGATTAATCCAGAGGGATCGGTGGTCAAAAAGGACAAGGAAGAATAAATTTCAAAGGCAAGGAGGGTAGACAAGCTCAAAACGAAAAATATGATCTTCATTGCATACACTACAATAGATATTGGCACTATGCATCCACATGTAACTTTGCCTTGGGACATAATTGAGCAGGAAAGAAATGAAGCCAAAGGTAAAAATCATGACAAAGTCAAAGGTAAAGCACCTAAATCCTCTCATTATGTTGTAGGAAACTGTAATATTGGAGTAACTAAAGACTTGTTCAATGATTCACTTGCTTCTTGGAGAAATGATTGGTTGCTAGATTCAGGAGAAACATGCCACATGAATTTTAGAAAATATTTTTTTGAATAATTTACTGACAAGGTTGATGGAGCAGTATACTTTGCAGTCAAATCTAAACTTAGGCCATCAGGGCTTGGCACAATTAGGCTTAAATTTCCTGGTCTTCCAAAATCTCTTCTACATGAGGTTTTATACCTCCTAGAGTTGAGGGGAAACTTTTTGTCTTTGCTCCACATCCACCAGCAAGGACACTCCATTCATATGTTTGATGGCAAGGTTGAGGCCATAAAATCATCAAATCACTCACTTTTCCTGATAGGGATAGAAGAAGGAAGACTCCTAAATTTGCAAGTTACATATACTCATGCACAAAAATTTGCATTCAGTTTTCACTATGATGAAGGTACATTCCCATCAAGTCTTTTATGTCATGCTAGATTTATACACTTGAAATATGACAACCTTTGATTGTTGAATAAAAATGGTCTTACTAGTTTTCCTACAATTCCTAGGAAACTTAGGCAATGTGATTCTTGTATTCTAGGAAAGCATAGCAAACAGTATTTTCATGATTCAAATTCCAAAGCACATAGAGAACTTGAGCTTATTTGTTCATATTTATGTGGCCCCATTATTGTTCCTTCTGCAAATGGAAATAAATATATGATGAAATTTATTGGTGACTACACCAAAATGTGTTGGGTTTACTTATTTAAGAACAAATATGATGTTTTTCAAACATTCAATAATTTTCATACATGGATTGAAAATGATGCGCAAACTCATATTGGCTCTTTACATAATGATAATGGAAAAGAATACACTTCAAATGAATTTTAAAACTATCTTCTCCAATATGGGATCAAACATCAAACAACCATGCCTTATAATCCCCAACATAACAGTGTAGTTGAAAGAATGAAGATGTCAATTTTAAATATGGTATGTTCCATGATGTTTTTCAAGAATTTAAAATTGATGTTTTGGGTTGATGTAATTATATGTGATGTGTACATAAACAATAGGTGTCTTTCTAATGCAATTATAAATAAGGCTCCTTATAGAATGTGTCATGGCCACATTCCTTTGGTAAAGAATCTCAAGGTCTTTGGTTCCACCTGTTATGCTTTGATACCTAAGGAAAAAAAAAACTTGGTGCAAGAAGTCGAAAATGTATCTTCTTGGGGTATTCCAATACCTCCAAAGGATATAGTATCTATGTTGAAGTTAATAAGTTTGTAGTATGTAGAGATGTCATATTTCTTGAATCTTCCAAGGCTGACAATGTTGTTGAGTGGCAGCTTGATCGCTTGGATAGATTCCACATCTTGAAGGGGGTATTCTTATGCTGAAACAATCTGTGGAATCGTCTTCCGAAGCACTCTCTCCCCCACAACAATGTTACCGATGAAACGGGATCTATTACCTCAAAACAGAAACTCTAGCTCAAAAAGACTCAAAAAACATGAAAAAATGCCCCAAAAACAAAAATTGTGTATTCCAGAATGCATTTGTTTTTTTCTCGAGGTCAAATTTCACCTTTTTATAAAATTATGCTAAAAACGAAATTGTTTCTTGAAAAAATGATTGAAAAAACACCCTCAAAACAAAACGAGTTGATGCTGGAATAACAAAAAAAAAACATTGTGTCACACTTTTGACACATTGTAACAATGGAATTAAAGACAACATATTAGGACATTGAAAAATCGTAAAATTCTAAATTTTTTGATAGATGATGTTAAATATAAACAAAATCATGTCTAAAGGGCTTATCATTTCAAACGATTTTTATCCATGTTGTTAAACATAAAATATCTTGACACTAAACAACCCTAAAATTGTAATTATTTTCAACCATAACATTAAAGATAACAGTTTGCGGCGCATAAAAACCTTAATGACAAGTTGTAAATCTTAAGTTTTCAAGATACTTGAACCATGAAATTATGGAGAAATTATATGACTTAAACAATTTTTAAAAATGAACCAGTAAATGAAAATTTATTATTCAAATATTTGTTTGTTTATATATAAAAACATATTTTTTAATATTTTTTTATTGTTTTTCTATATTTCAAATTATAATTGTTTTAGTTTTAAGAAAACAAAAATTAAAAATTAAAAATTTCTTATATATATTTGTTTATATTTTAAAACATATTTTAAATTTTTTTTTATATATATTTTAAATAATAATTGTTTTAATTTTAAAAAAAAATTAAAATATATATATATGTGTGTGTGTGTGTGTGTGTGTGTTTGTTTATTTTTTAAAACATATTTTTTAATTTGTTTTTATTGGTTTTTTTATATTTTAAAATTTTAATAGAATAGTTTTTTATTTTATATTAAACAATACATTTTTTTTTATTATAATAGTTTTTGTTTAAAAAAATAATAATTTTCTTAAATATTTTGTGTTTGAAAAAAAAAATTTAATTTGTTGCCCGCTGGGGGCAGGCTGAGCAGCGCTCAACGGCGCCATCCGGCCGGCCTCTGGCCCCCGGCTAGGCGGGGGGTGATTCTCGGAATCACCCTCTGCCTAGCCAGGGGTGATTCTTGGAATCACCCTCCACCCAACCGAGGGTGATTCTCGGAATCACCCTCTGCCCAGCCGAGGGTGATTCTCGGAATCACCCTCCGTCCAACTGGGGGTGATTCTCAAAATCACCCTCCGCCCAATTGGGGGTGATTCTCAGAATCACCCTCCGCCCAGCCAGGGGTGATTCTTGGAATCGCCCTCCGCCCAACCGAGGGTGATTATCAGAATCACCCTCTGCTCAACCGGGGGTGATTCTTGGAATCGCCCTCCGCCCAGTCGAGGATGATTCTCGGAATCGCCCTCTGCCCAACCAGGGCTAATTCTCAGAATCACCCTCCACACAGCCGGGGGTGATTCTTAGAATCTCCTTCTGCCCAGACAGGGGTCGAAGGCAAGCCGACTGGTGCCGTCAAGGGTTGTCCAGCCTACCTCCAGCCCCCAGCTGGACGGAGGCAGGCTGAACAGCCCTCGATGGCACCACCCAGCTAGCCTCTGGCCCCCTGCTAGGCGGAGGGAGATTCTCGAAATCACCCTTCGCTCGACCAGGGGCCAGAGGCTGGCTAGGCGGCACCGTCAAGGGCTGCCCATCCTACCTACGGGCAATTTCAAGAATCGCCCTCCACCTAGCCACGGGTCAGAGGTAGGCTAGGCTGCCCTCGACGACACTGCTCGGCCTACCTCCGGCCCCCGACTAGGCGAAGGGAAATTCCAATAATCACCCCTGGCTAGGCAGAGGGTGATTATGAGAATCACCTCTGGCTGGGTAGAGGGTGATTCCAAGAATCACCCCTAGCTGGGTGAAGGGCGATTCCGAGAAACATCGACGGCGCTGCCCAACCTGCCTTCGGCCCCCAGTTGGGCGGAGGGCGATTCCGAGAATCACCCCCTGCTAGGCAAAGGGTGATTCTCGGAATCGCCCTCCGCCCAGCCGAGGGTGATTCTCATAATCACCCTCTGCCCAACCGGGGGTGATTCTTGGAATCAACCTCCGCCCAGCCGAGGTTGATTCTTAGAATTTCCCTCTCCCCAGCGGGGGTGATTCTCAAAATCACCCTCCCCCTTCCCCCCAACCAGGGGTGATTCTCAGAATCGCCCTCTGCCCAACCGGGGGCCAGAGACAAGCTGAGCAGCTCTCGACGATGCCACCCGGCCAGCCTCCAGCCCCCGGCCGAGCGGAGGGTGATTCCGAGAATCTCCCTCCGCCCAGCTGGGGGTCGGAGGCAAGTTGGGTGGCGCCATCGAGGATTGCCCGTCCTGCCTCCGCCTAGTCAGGGACCAGAGGTAGGCTGGGCAGCCCTTGACGGCACTGCCCGGCCTGCCTCTGGCCCCCGACTAGGCGGAGGGCAATTCAGAGAATCACCCTTGGCTGGGCAGAGGGGGATTCCGAGAATCACTCTCGGCTGGGCGGAGGGCGATTCCGAGAATCATCCCCGACTGGGCGAAGGGTGATTCTGAGAATCACACTCGACTGGGTGGAGGCCGGCTGGGTAGCACCATCAAGGGCTGCTCAGCCTGCCTCTAGCCCCCGGCTGGGCGGAGGGTGATTCTTGGAATTGCCCTCCACCCATCCGGGAGCCGGAGGCAGGCCGTGCGACCCTATCAAATGAAGGAGATTGGGTTTTGGATCTATTTTCAGGTTCAGGTAAGTCTTATTATACAAATTTAAATTTAAATATTTATTTTTTACTTTTAATGTCTTTATACTAATTTTCTTACTTGTTTCTTTTGTACTTGTTGATTAGGTACAACACTAGCATGTTGCTTACAAAAAATAAGAAATTGCATTGCCATTGAGAAAGACGCAGTGCAATGCAAATTTATTCAACAAAGAATTAATGCTCTTGAATTCCTTCCATATGCGAAGCAAGAAGTTGGTTTGAGGAAAGGGGATTTTAATGAATCACGTGTAGCAAAAAAAGCAAAGGAACCTCATCCACCATTATATGGAATGATTGGAAAGGGACACTTTGGAAGATTTGCAGACATGAAAGATCCATTAGAAGATGACAATGACCAAAATGAAGTAGAAAATGTTGCGGAAGAAACCATCAATGATGTTCTAGATGATGTTGAACATGTATTAGTTGATATTGTTGAGGATATTTAAGTTATGCTTGCAAACAAAGCTCATTTTTTAGATCTATTAATCAATTTTACTTGTAATGTTTAGACTTTGATATTTTATGAGAAGAATCCTTATTTTTTGCAAAAAACATGTAATTACTATTTTTTTTTGACATAAAATTCAATAAAAATGCTATTTTCTTAAGTTTTTTTGTTAAGATTTTCCCAAAAATTAGTTTGTTTAACATGTTTTTTTAAACAAAAAGTCTCTAAAAATGCATTTTCTGCATTCTATTTGTATTGAAAATTTGTATTTTTTTGTCATATCGTTCAAAACATTGGTTTTTTAACGACAATTATTTGATGTGCATTGAAAAATTAATTAGCAATACATAAACTTGTAGAAAATATAAACTTTATAATATTGACCCTTTTTTCATTTTTTAATCTATGTGAAAAAGTGAAGATATGATTACAAATTTTTATTTTTTAAAAAAATATTTTTTTCTTTTTAAAACACAAGTACATAAATGCACTTAAAAATAAACATCTCACGGAAGAAGAAGACATTAGAAAATGTATAGTGTCAAAATCAATCCTCTAGAAAAAATTTGCTGATGATACGCCACCACTATTCAAAATTGACATAAAAAGCATCATAGAAAAAAAAATAAAAAAAATTAAAGCGCCAAAAACATGCTAAAAAAAAAAAAATTGATTATGCATCACCACTTTTCAAAATTGGGTGTTGTTCTTGTTACATCAAAAAGTAGGTACCAGTGTAGTTACCTATTTCATCGGTAACAGTGTTCCACGTGAAGAACTAGCCACAAATGACACTTTGAGTGATGTGATTGATATAATTGGGAGACTGAATCTTGATTCAATCCCAACTTAGTCAAATGACCAGTTTGGGCCATCTTAGAAAGGTCCTCCAAAATGACTAACAAAGACACTTTAAAATGTTTGTCCTAATGAGGTCGGAAAGACAGGAACAAGAAGTTCCACCAGGAAAAATGGAGGTGATCTACATGATTACGATTCACCTATTGATATGGATGTTTCTTATAATTGTGAATTGAATTTTTCTACAAATATTTAACCAAATTCTTTCAAATAAACCACTTCTCATGATGAATGGAATGAAGTGATGCAAAAGGAATATTATGCATTGATAAAGAATGGCACTTGGAATTTGGTTGATCCTCCATTGTGAACCAAACCAATTGGCTACAAGTGGGTCTGCAAGAACAAGTACAAAGCTAATGGCTCACTTGAAAATAACAAAGCTAGGCTTGTGGAAAAAGGTTGTGCACATAAAGAAGGGACCGATTATGAGGAGACTTTTTCCCCCACAACAAAATGGGCTACCATCCAGACACTATTTTCCTTGGCAACTCAGAACGGTTGGAAAGTTCATCAGATGGATGTAAAAACTGCTTTCTTGAATGGAGATCTAAAGGAGAATTTTTTTTTTTCCCATCCAAAATGATTTTTTTTGAAGGGCCAAGAACACAAAGTATGAAAGCTTGTAAAATCCTTGTATGGCCTCAAGAAAGCACCACAAGCCTAGTATGAGAAGTTAACTGAGCATCTTGTGAAACTTAACTTCAAACATTATGATCTTGATGATCCAACTTTGTTTGTCAAGAAATTTCGAAAAACAGTTGTATATATTGTGGTGTATATAGATTATATTTTGATGAAAGGGAACAATGAGATTTATATTGCATCTAGAAAGAAGGAATTGAGGAAAGGTTTTGAAATTATTTATTTGGGCTATGTTCACTACTATCTTGGTATTGAAGTAACTCAACATCCTAAGTTTATATTCCTCTCTCAAACGAAGTAAATTGGAGATATATTAAACAGGTTTAGCATGGCTTAGTGCAATCCTTTAACCACTCCAATGGAACAAAACTCCAAGCTCACATCCATTGAAGGGAATTAATTTGAGGATGCAACAAAGTATAGACAACTTGTAGGAAGTCTCATCTACCTGACCACTACCATACCAGACATCTCATTTTTTGTTGTAATCCTCTCCGGGTTTATGAAAAAGATTTGTGAGGGACATTGGTCTGCTGCAAAATGAGTTCTAAAGTACTTGAAAGGGACTCAAGACTTTGGACTCAAGTATACACAGGTGGGCAACTTCAACTTGATTGTAGACTCTGATTCAGACTTTGATGGAGACAAAGAAACTCGGGTATCTAATTCAAGTTATACTATGATTCTTGGATCTGGATTTTTCTCCCAGAGATCTCACAAATAATCAATTCCAATAGATTTCACAATTGAGGCATATATGAGGCAGCAGTTGAAGCAACAAAGGAAATTGTGTTGCTCAAGAAAATTCTGGAATACTTGCAGATGAAACAAGTGCATTCAAATCCACTCATGATCGAAAACACTCCTGCAATAAATTTGTCCAAGAACCCAAAGTTCCATGATCGAAGAAATCACATCAATACAAAATACCATCTAATTCAACATTATGTTGAGGCCAAGACAATCCATCTACACCATTGTTCCACAAATGATCAGACTGCAAACATCTTCACCAAAGCGCTTGGAAGAGAAAATTTTGAAATATTCGAAACGATGCTTGGACTCACCAACATCCCTTTAGATTAAGGGGGGAATGTTGACTCCTAATCCTTGGGATTGGGTGAAAATGTAAAATATTGTAAATATAAAATAAGGAGAATGGAATATGAAGAGACAATGGGAGATGAATCCCATAAGTCACTACCTCCATGTATATAGTTATGTGCAACCTCAATTCAATTCAATTTAGTTTTTGGTGGATTTACCTCCTAGCCTAACAATCACCATGTCGGTCACCCATCATCAATGTGGTAAAGAAGGATGAAAATTGGTGAATGTGTATCAATTACATGGTTCTAAACTAAATTATGTTCAAGAAAAAGCACCCCCTTTCTAGGTGTTGATGGTGTTGCATATTCCGCCAATACTAGGGGGTCTCTCTAGTGTCAAATTCCAATCAAACCTCACATTGTTTTGGATAGGAACCCCATCCAGTTTGTAGGCCTGACAACCATCATGTGTGTGTTTTTCTCTTGGACATCGAATGCAAAGAGATAAGTTTGAGACCATGTGTAATATGAAAAAAGAATGAGGATGAGATTATCTCTCCATTGATGGATTGTTGGATGTGATAAAATAACACAACTATAACATAATGAGAAAGAACATGCCTTAAGAAGGAATCAAATAACTAAGAATAACTAAGAAATACACAACATGAAGATGCTAGAAACCAATTGCAAATTAGTTCACAATCAATTACTAACATTAACATTGAATGAAGAGCCAAGATTCAAAGCAAACACATAAGCTACATGAAACAAATTAGTTCATAAACATGTAACCAGCATGTAAACACAAATGCATACATGATTGGATTAATGGATATCTAATATAACAAAGAGAGGAATGCATGAGAATTAATTTATGAATTTAAAAGCTTCTCATTAATAATGTCTCTTGTACATGTACATGTATCACAAAATTTTCTAGACCCAATAATGGGATGACAACAGTTCATATCTTCTTCAAAACATGATACTAGCCTCACAATCCTTGCACCTATAAGCTACCAAGAGAAAATGCTTTCAACTCCCCAAGAAAAAAATAGGAATCTAATTACTAGCTTAGCTAAAAGTACCCTTTCTTGAGCCATGAGGGCCTAAATAAGATATGAGATGACTTTTCACCTCCCTATGGCTCTTAAACTTCCATCATAACTCTTCAACTTCTAAGTGACCCTTAGATTTCCTTGTGACCTTTGATATACCCTTTTCGCCTTTTCCATGGTTTCAAAATCATCATTAATACCAAAATAATATCTTTACAACATAATATGACGAAATTTAATGAGATGCGTGATGTATTTGTTATGTCCAAGGTTTACTTTTGTTGAGGAGTTGACTAGTCAATGGTTTTCATTAACTGAGGTCATTCCTCTATGTGACATTCAGGGGTATATCACCTGCAATTATTCCACGATTTCAATTGGTCCTGCAAACATACAACCACTAATTAAAATACAATATATTAAGTTTTCAACATAACAAAAATAAAATTAGTATATCACTATCCATTTTGAACATCAATTGCTCAAATCAATAGTAAAAGGGTTTGAAGAAATTGACATCCCTGAAATCTTGATCCTAAGATGATCAATCTATTTGAGAATCTAATTCCAACCACCTGCTAGGTGTCAAAATCATCCATCCAAGTGTCCCAGTTCAGTTTCACTTGGTCCAGTTTTAGTTCAATATCACTGAAGTCATTTAATGTTGATGTCTCCATTGTAATTTATTTAACTGATTCGTAATATTGAGAAGAGTAATCCTCTGCTCCACTTCTTTTCAGTTTTCAATTTTTTTCATGGTATTAGAGCTAGTTTGCATAAGACTCCATGAGAGAGCAGCAACATGAGCAAATTTGGAGCAACAAAGAGAATAGGCGAGCCTGCATAAGACTCTTTGAGAGAGTAGCAAAATTTTGAATATGCCTATTGTGAAGAGAAACAGAAGAACGAATAATCCAGCTACTACAAATAGATTGAAGAAAGGTTAATGCAAACTTTTGATTAAAACAAATGTTGCGATAAAGCTCTGTGTTGTTTGGGTACAGTGCGGTATTAACGCAGAGCAGCTCCTTAAAAATTTGCATTAAACATTACTAAAGTTCCACTCCAGTGAAAAATATCACGTTAGTGTAGATTACTTACACTATTTTCCATGTCACACACCCTCCTAACTGTGAACGGTGCGTTATATAAATTCTTGAAAAAAAAAAAGGAAATATAAATGAAAAAAAAAAGGAAAAGTAAATGTGCACAACACGGAAGGGTTAATGGTTTGAACAAAAGGTTTAAATTTTTTTTTCCCTTATATAAAATGCCCATGTGATTTTTTAATGATACGTGCATTGTATTAATTTGAAAAAGGAATTACATGATTTGAAAAGGGCCCATGTAATATTTCAATGCATTATTTTTTTGTGAGATGAGATTCATATGAGAAGTGCGAGTTGTAATCTTTTCAAAAGGCTTCGTTTGAAATTTCTACTTTAAAAATAAGGTATTAAAATTTTTGAAGAGGGATTATTAAGGGAAGTTGTTCAAATCAGTTGTGAACATTTACATATTATTTTTTTTAATAAAAATAATGGAAGGAGAAGTTGTGAAAAGCTTTGTAAAAGAGTTACGGTTGTAGAGACCACAAAAGATATCTGCAAATCATTTTTCTTATTGAATCACAGTCAACGAATACTCAAAATATGGGAAAAGACAAGAGGCTAAAGTGACAACAAGAGATGTTTGAGATCTTCTTAGATCTAGAAGTGAAGAGGGAAAAGGATGCCTTTGCATTAAAATGCATAAAATAATCTATGGATGACAACATTCTTCCCTTGATTTCAGATGCCCAGACAACCAAGGAGTCTTGGGATACCCTTGATAGGTGTTTTTGTGCAAGGGTGAGCATTGAAGTTAAATATGAAGGTGGATCTATAGCATCATATATACAACGAGATGAAAAGAATCAGCCACAAGTGGATGATGTCTATGAAGAAATTACAGAAGCAGTAGAGAAGGATAATGAAGATGCTTGTGAACCCCACTATACATAGCTACAAGTGGACGATGATTTGATGAATCCAACAACAGAGCTTGCTGATGAAGATTTGGTGAATCCAGCAACAAAACTTGCTGATGACAATTTGATGAATCCATCAACAAAGCTTGTTGATGATGACTTGGTGATACCAACAACAAAGCTTGTTGATGATGATTTGATGAATCCAGCAATAGACCTTGCTAATGAATATTTGGTGAATCCATCAACACAACTTGCAAATGAATACTTGGTGATTCCAGCAACAGAGCTTGCTGATGATGATTTGGTGATTCCGGAAATAGAGCTTGCTGATGGTGATATAGTGAATCCAACAACACAACTTGCTGAGGAAAATTTGATTTTTCGAGTAACAAAACTTGTTGATGATGATATGGTGAATCTAAAAATAGAGCTTGTTAATGAGAGTAAGACTAATATGGTAAATCCATTGATTAATATTTCTTATGTAAACTTTGATAAAGAATTTTTGGCTAGTGATGAATGGTTGTAGATGATGCAAAGAAACATCATATAGACATGATGTTATTCAGTGATAAAATCCCACTTGAGTTAGTGTACGACAACTTGTTTACAGAAGCACATGTTAGTGAAGAAGAGATATAGATAAAGACAGAAGAAAAAACAGAGATAAAGTCAAATTCAAAGAAAGAAGTCTGCAAAGAGAAAATAAAAACAAAAATAGAGGCAAAAGCGGAGAAGGAAGCGCAACAGGAGAAAGTTTCCATTGCAGAGCAAAAGGAACAAAACCAATGTGGTTTTGGAGATGGTTTTACACTTACCATTGATTTCCAATGTGCAGGTAAACAGAACGATTATGAAGAAGAGTTAAAGTTCCTTGAAACATGGCTTGCAACACCATGTCTAGTTGAGGTCTACACAAGAGCTGTAGATATGAATGATGAAGCTGACATGCATGATGAACACATCAATGAAATTTTTAGGTATTGGAGTTTTGAAGAGATAAAATATTATTCTCATCTTATGTTGCAACAGATTGATGATGAAAAGCGCACTACAAAAGACAATATGTGGTAGTAGCCCACATACAGGTCATTTCTTGAAGAAGTCCATGATATGCTTAGACAACCTACAACAATAGAATACCTGCACCAACAAATGAATAAAATGAGGTTGAATAATACAACAAGAAGAAAATGCTAAAGAAATTTAAAGGCTATAGAATCTGGAAGAAGAGAAGAAGAAAACTAAATTTATTTGAAGTCAATTTTTTAAATTGTAAGCCTCACTAAAACTTATGCCAACAGGTAACTTAATCAAATTTTTATGTGGTTGTAATTAAGGGGGAGTGTTGGAGAATCTAATTCCAGCCACCTACTAGATGTCGAAACCATCCATCCAAGTGTCCCAGTTCAACTTCACTTAGTCCAGTTTTAGTTCAGTCTCACTGAAGTCATTTAATGTTCATGTCTCCAATGTAATCTTATTTAACTCAATCGTAATATTGAGAAGAGTAATCCTTTGCTCCACTTCTTTTCAGTTTTCAATTTTTGTCACAATCCATTTCACTGATATTTTTTTTTGCATCCCTAGAGTGTTTTCTATATACCTTTACTACCCTTTTATTGTTTCACTTATCACAACAACCTTTGGTTTCCCTCACTCTGTCCTTTATTATATTATCCATCACATGCATCCATTGTTGCTTTATTATTGAACCATCATCACATGCATTGTCTAGATGTAGTTTCCTTTGCATATGCTCATGGTCTTCCATTGTAGTGCATTCTTTCATTACATTGTTTGTATATCCATGTAACTCACTTTGGGTATAATCTTATCCATCATCATAGATTTTGTTCATTATTTATTCAATGCAAATTTCGCTTGTATTATCACTTTTTTATCTCAAATTGTGTTTCATTTTCATTGCTTGATATATAACTTTTGTTCATTATTGCTTCAATGCAATTTTCGCTTGTATTATCGCTTTTTTATCTCAAATTGCATTTCACTTTCATTGTTTTATATATACCACTCTTTGTGGCATTGATACCTAGTTCTTGCATGTGTTCTCATGGAATTGTCTATATTATCGATTGTTGTTTTCTTAATGATATCCATTGTTGTTTTTGCAATCATTTCCTACCATATTACATACTAGGTCATTGGAATGTTATCACACATTTATGGTCCCTTCTAAATAATTGTGAGGGAGTTGAATACTTCCAATTGGTAGCATTATTTAAAATATGTGCTACGATTGGCTATGTCGCAAGTCACACTCATTGGTATATGATAAGTGAAATTGTGTAATCGCATGTTATTGAAGCAAATGTTGGCCAAAAATCGCAATGGTAGGATCATAGTGTGTCAATAACCTTTATGGTGTGTGACTTTGTGAAGTGGCCATCATTTTCCCCGTTTCACATTTGATATATTACTATTGCAAAATTTGACATAACATTGTTGAAAATATTGAATGAACATAAACAGGGAGATGTGTTTCCCCCACAACACAGAGAATGCACAAATAATGCGAAAAATAACAGTCAAACATAGACAGATAGCGAATTACACATAATAGTAAATTTATTCAATTCTTTTCTATTTCAATTCATTCTACTCTCTTAAACATATGAGAAATTACATAGGTTTTTATACAAAATGGCTGAAGCCTGAGAGTTTAAAGCAATTCAATGAGGGATCGGACGTTTTAAAAAAAAATTGTCCTCGGCTCTATTTGGCTGCTCATACACGAAATCACGTACATAGAACACAGAATGGCGGACATGAAGTTTTATTGGTTTCTCTTGCGAAACCACATCACATCCAGCGCTCCATCGCAGATCAAAGATTGACGATCTTAAAATTTACCATATGTGCTTACGCGTAAACTCAAAAATTTGCGATGTGCAATGTGACGTGGCACCTATGACATCACAAAACAAAAAATTTAACTTGCGGGCACTTAATCCACTAACTCATGAGCTTTTCGGGCACCGATATGTGCTATCCTCTTGAGCTTGACACGTGCCCCCTTTGCGATTGCATCGCAAACAAAATAATATAACTTGTGGGTGACATAAAGTTAAAGCTTGAAACTTGTGAAGTGTGCAACGGCGGGTAACTTAAAAGGTTAAAAAAAAACTTGCGAAGTGCGGGCGACATAAAAGGTAAGTGGGAAATCTTGAGAAGTGTGGTGAGGTGTGTGGGTCCCGCCAGATCGCATCGACAGAATTTTAACTTCGGTGAAAACGTTAAGAGTTGTAACTTCAAATTTTCGGGCTGTGATCTATGGGGAGATAAACTTCGGGAGATGCGATAAGCCAACAAAATTAAATAACAAAGGTTTTTGGCGAATTGCAATGTGGTAAGGTTTAGTGGTGGGTCTCATTGATTTCGCATCGGTGGGGAAACAACTTATGGGCAGGGCTTAAGAGTTAAAACAAGAAAATTGCAGGCATGAAGTTGCAAGCAACGGTAAGTAAATGCGACAAGTAAGAAATAAAACACAAAGTGTGTGGCTCGGTTACTATGTTTGATTTTTTGTGTGGATTTCATGAAAATGCCTTCAGGTTTGAAACTTGAGGCCTCTCCTTCCTTGCACAAAAAATTCAAATAAGTGTGGGTTTCTTCCACATTTATTCATGGTAGTGGTTAGGAGTAATTCCAATACTCCCCCTTAGTCACAACTACTGCCTTCAACAGTTCCCAGAAACTTTCTGAGATAAACAAAACTTCTCTGTCCCAATGGCTTTGTGAGGATATCATCAAATTTTTCCTCTAACCTACAATGCTATAAAAAAATTTCACCATTGTTAACCAATTCCCTTATAAAATTATACTTTGCATCAATATTCTTTGTTCTCTTGTGGAAAACATAATTATTTGATAATGCAATTGTTGATTTGTTATCACAATAAATTGTGGTTCCTCTGTATTGCTCATGACATAAATCTCTCAGCATCCTTCTCATCCAAACTGCTTGATATGTTGTTGTTGTTCCTGCTACATATTCATCTTGTGCCATTGATAATGAAACTATTGGTTGCTTCTTGGAAGCCCATGAAATGGCTCCTGATCCCAAATGAAAGACATACCCTGATGTACTCTTTTTGTCATCTACACTTCCAACCCAATCACTGTCAGTTAACCAATCCGCTTAAAATTATCAGATGTGGAGTATAGAACACCATACTCCTTTGTTCCATTTACATACCTCAAAATTCTCTTTCCTGCTTTCCAATGTGTCTCCTTAGCTGTCTCTGTTAGTCATCAGTATTTTTTACCTGTTGTTGATGACTAAATTCTAGCTGAGTTTTCTGGAAGCTGATCTTCATATGTCAATTTGTCATCTAGAAAACCCCCATAAAAAAAATTTCCCTCCTACCTTTTCAGTCCGCCCGTGACGAGATGAAACCTCATTATCAAATCCTACCTAACCTCAGCCATACTAGTCTGCCCATCAGCTCTAAAGGAACAATCCAAATCTGTCCAAAAGTCTCCCCTAAGTTAGGAAGTGGTGCTTTAAGGCATGTCTCCCTTGGCAAACTATCCAAGAGCCAAAAACCTCCATCTGCTATACACCAGTCATAACGGACCTTCCTACTCTGCTAATGAATTTGGTTACAGCCCTAGGTCGCGCCACTAATACACCCTTAAGTCTCAGCAATACATAGACCATAAGTCAAGCTGATTCTAGGTGTTTTTACAGTGTTTTAATGGATTTTTCGAGGACAAAAACATACCAGCATCTTAGAAGACAATTTTTGGCTCCACATGAGAAGACAACTCCTCCTCAGTGTTATATTGGACCTGGGATGCAGCTATAGAGAAAATATTTTTTCATCAAACTCTTGCAATCACATTCAAAGCCTGAAAGGACAGTAAAAGGAAAAATAGTACTGTCACAGGGCTGATGATACTTGAAGATTGAAAGCGCCTCCTTCATTCCTAAGTAGAGGGCCAGAGCAGTGCTTGATTCTAGAGCTTTCACTAACTGATAGGCAAAATTTAAACACAATAGGAGACAGGTGAAATAGATAAATGATGTAAGAACAAAGAAGGAAAGCAGTGGGTTTCACAGAAACGATTTGCATGAGTTCACTATTAGTTAGTTACAATGTAAAGCTAATGACTTTATCATCAATGAAGAAATATTAGTAAACTGATGACCAGAGGAGTCAGAGGGGTCTTGGTATCAAAGTAACCTCTCTCATCAGGTTCAAAAGGAAAAAAGCACCTGTAAAAGAAGGTTTTATTCATAAGAACAGTAAAGGAGCTCATCAGGGTTTGAAAGGTAAAAAGGACTCATGGCATATGGCAAAGACTCTGAAGAAGTTGTTTTCTAAAAAGAGGTGAAATGGATGAAAACTTAGGTTGCTTGCAGACCCCCTTCACAGGAAAAAAATGGACAGGCCTCCCTTGTGCACTTTTCAAACTCTATATACATCATCCTCTATTTTGTTTCCACCCACAGTCAAAAAGGAATCTCAAGCAGCGCCTGCCATCTAATTCGGTTTACACATTAGAAAAGATATACTCAAAGCATCCAGAGAAAAAATGTCAGTTTATTTTGCAGAAAGGTGAAGCTATCTCCCTCATAATGTCAAAGAAAAACCTCACACAACACCAGTGACAGAAGGTGAGCCACAGTAGCTCAGAGCAAAACTCCCTCCATAGCACAGATATCAGAAAAGAAGGATTTCACTCTTTAAAAGAGAAGCATCATTTAAAGGCACATCTATAATCCTTCATATATCTCAGAGCAAAGTTTTCATTACACAGTGCAGATATCAAAAGGGAAGACTTTATCTCTATATTGAGAAACAGTGAAAGTTTTAAATCTTAAAAGGGTTGTTTCTCAAAAACCTTCATTAAAGCACTTCAAAGGGTTGTGATCTTTTTCAAATATGAAGTTTGGAGACTGTTTCCCACACGTATTTTACATTTCAACACACGAAGCAAACCCCTCTTTCTATTCACAAGACCATAAAAGAAGTGTTTGAGCAAAAACAGAGTTTTTTGGGGTCAAAAGGTTCCGCGGCGCGCCTGTGCAACCGTGCGGCGCGTTTGGGCGCAGTTTTTACAAAGGAAAGCATTGTGGTGTGGCGTGCCTGTAGCGGCATGTGGCGCGCCTGTGGGAGTTGGTCCTGTCGGCCCGATAGTGACCCGACACCTCTCAAAGCGCGCAACGCCTTTCCTATCAAAAGTACCGCGCAGGTTCAAGTGATCCAAATGCCTCCAAATCAATCCTAAAGTGGATCAAACTCCTCAAAAAAGCACCATCATCATTTTTTAAGGTATTCTATGTACCTCCCTTGATATTGTCGAAACTGTTAAGCGGTGGAAAGGAGATGAAGTTCACGGTCTAAATCACAGCGTTGAGTTTGTTAAGAGAGATGTGTTTTGTGTTAAAAAACTCAGAATTACTATGTTTCTGTTAGCCTAAGGTCTGCATAGTAGATTTGGTGCGTTTTGTTGGTATAAAAAAAAACCAAATAATAGCTCTCAAAACAAGTGGAAAGGTGGAGCAGTTTTGGAAAGAAGAAGACAGGGTTTTGAAAGGAGAAACTATGGGTTTATTTTCAAATAGTAGTTATCATGATGTGAATGTTTTTTGTCAAACCAAAAGATTTCTCTGTTTGATAAAAAGAGGCAAAATAGCAGTACTTCCTCCTTTACTCCATAAAACAACTTTAGTGTGTGAAACTGTAAGTCACCATTTGGAGGTATTGTCAAAATCTGGGTAAGGAATATTGGACACCAAGGCAGTGTTTTGGTTCAAATATTTTTAGTGTTTGAACTCCTATAGGTTTTTGTGCTTACACCAAACACAAGGAGTTTGATGACTCTACCTATAACACAGTCTCCTTTGATTGTGAATTTTCTTTTTGGTTGACTATGTGATGATTATTGAATCCACCTATTGATTGGCATACAAAGAAGAAAAAGCAATGTTTTGAGTTGAGAAGGTGTTTGTTTTTCCTTTATCCAAAAACAAGGTTATCATGTTGCCTCAAAACACCAAAGCTGTGTGACCTTATCATAAACTCAGAAAATCTTTTGACTGTGTTGACTGTGTGCTTATTCCAGAAACTGTTTATTGGCATACAAAGAAAGGACAGAGTTTGGAAGGAGCAGGGATCTTATACCCAAGGAGGGCATCACACACAACATTTGAAACCATGGTTTCCTTGATCAAAACAGTGACTGACAGAGAAGGTAGAATTTTGTTTAGCAGCATGAAGATGATGAACAAGGCCATGACAGTGATGAGCAAGGGCAACCAAGAGATGATACACAACAACTTCCTGATGAAGGCAAGAAAATACAAAATATGGATCATGAAGGGCATTCTCCAAAGCATGTGCTATCTGCCTCTCCTAGGAAAGGGGCCATGACTTCTTCACCAAAGCCAGAATGCCAAACATCAAAGAAGAAAACCCAAGAAAAGCTAAAGGAGGCTGAAGAGAAGCGCCCGGCACGGAAAGTGAAGAAAGACACATAAAGAATTCATATTTTCTCTTCTTCTTCAGAACTTGTTGCTAAGAACCCTTGAGGGTCATACTTACTGATTTTGGGCACATTTTGACATATTTTTGTTTTTTGGCATTTTTGAGTTTTTGGTCAAAACTCATGAAATTCGCCATTTCAGTTTGGGGAATCGTCAAAGGAGGAGGATGGTATCATTGGATGCCATAATTTCAGGAGCATACTCTCAGTGATTTTCAGGACATTTGGAGATCATTTGCTCCCCTAAAATGGCGTAAAATGCTCGCTTTTTGCACACTCTGCCCGGTCTATCAGCAGACTGTAATTTTTGGTTTTTTACACACAGGTTAAGTTTTGGTGGACTTCCAGGCATCAGATTGGGAAAGTTTCAGTTGTTCCAAGAAGTAGACACTTAGATCTTTCCAACGAGCTATCATGAGCCTCGTTTTGACATCGGGAAGGCTGCCAAATGTTGTCGGCAAGTCAGGGGACCTTTTGCTGATGTAAATTTTGAATATTTTTGTAATTTTCAAACCTTTAAAAACTGATATTTCCTCATGTGCGTTTAGTTATTTTTGCACATAAGAAGTTGTGAAAATTCAATTTAATTCCCTTTTTTAGCATTTTCTAGATATTTTATGAGATATTTTGTGCCTTGGGCTTTGCAAAGCCTCAAGGACAAGTTTAGATATTTTGATTAGGCCAATAAGATGGCAAGTTGAACCATGAGGTTTTCCTCACCTTGCCCTATATATTCTAAAGGCTTTCATTGTAAAACAAGGCTGAACTTGAAGATAGAAGCAATATATGGTCATATAAGCTTTGGAAGAAATACTTGTCTCATGCTTTTGGATTGCCTCTTGGATGTTCTTGGATGATGAATAGAGGATTGTTGTTGGATTCCATGACTTGGTAGAATGGTATAGTGTCTCTTTCTTTGTTTTGTCTTCTAGTTTTCATTCATGAATACATGTTTCTTGCTTGCTATATATCAGTAGAGAAAAAATTTGAGACATGCCCATGGAGGCACCTCAAATTTCTTGTTTCTTCATAGCTTCTTTGTTTTCCTCTTCCTAAGTAACATTAAAGAATTCTTGACTGCTCTTTAATAATTTAGGATATTGTTGCTTGTTTCATTCATGGTTTTATACATGCTAAGTATGACTTACGGTACGCCCTTCTTACCTATGGCTAGCTATAGTTCCATCCATGAAATTTCTCTTTGACTGATTAGATTATCATTTTGTTGAACCAAGGAGGCCTAGTTCCAATCTAGCCCTTTGTCTAAGACTATGCAAATCTTGTTTTCAAAGTGCCCAATAACTTGAAGTACTGTGTTTAGGCATTCCGGCATAGTAAGTTAAGTTGTTTGTCTTTCTTAAGTGTTTTCCCCAAAGTCTGAAAGCCATTTCCCAAAGTTAGAGGGTCATATACCTCTATGCATGGCTGGAATGTTTATTTCTATGTATTGATTAGCTTATAGTTACATTTTGCATGATTAATGGTTTTCCCTGCCATGTTTATGTTATCTATTAAACTAGTTATGCTTGAAACTCTTTGTTGTTCACAAAATTGATGTCCATTTACTCCATTTTGCCCGAATATCCTTTCTATCTTGAATCAAATCGGCCCTTCAACAGCCTTGTATCACCGTCTGATAGCTTTCTTGACCTTTTCGACCCCATAGCCCAGTTGATCTGACATCTTTTTCCCTATCTTATATCTTTGATCAGTTTCATCCCTCACAACTTAAAAAACTAAAACCAAAAAACCTACTTCATAACTAGCCTAAAATCATAACGCAATAAGCAAACACATAGATATCCCTTACACATATAGAGAGAGCCCTCTGTGAGTCCAGGAAGGCTAGGTCCTTGGGCTCCAAAGCTTGGTTTGATGTTACACTGTCATTTGGCTTGCCAATCAGCCAAATCACAGGCCACTAACATAATGGCGATCACGGTGGGACTCTGAGTAATAAAAAAACTTAGTTTCCCTAAACTTTCCAGCAGCCTTAAGAATACTATCTGATTGACTTATCCCACTGCTCACTAACATAATGGCGATCACGGTGGGACATATTGAGTACAGGACAGTCTAGCAAACTCTTATACACTCTTTAGTCCTTCAACATTTAACTTAGACCATCAACCTTTAGAATCTTTTAGAGTAAACTCTCTGTTTCACCATCTTAGAAAAGTGATGAATCAGGTTTATAACACTCTCACATACTAGGCTACACATAAAACTCAGAAAAACCCCAAAATATTCCCAGATTGGCTTTTCCTTAGTTATCGGTGGTGGTCCATAGCTAAATATTTTCAAAAACAACCAAGTTCCACCTAGTGACTCCACTAGCCTTCAGTAGGCCTATTACTCCGCTAGTCCTTCTAAAATCTTCTAGGAATGCATTAAGCAAACCCAATCATGCTGATGGTGGACAGCTCAGTTGAAATCCTCCACCTAGCGACTCCACAACCTTCATTAAACCAAAATACTCCACTGGTAGAGAAATTTAGTCTGGTTGAAAATACATAGTGATCCTTTCTGATTAACAAAGATGGATCCAAGGATACAAAGGAGATATGCTCCGGTGAGCAAAGAACATATCCTTGGATTCCCACACAAAATGCCTACAGATGTAAATTGGATAGGAGGCCTACCTCTCTTTCGAAATGAAAATATTGACGACCCATTTTTACACCTCATCAATTTTGATAAACATGTATGTAAGTTAAAGGTTGAATGGCATGAGGACTACCTCATGAAAATGTTCATGGGTACATTAGAAGAAGAGGCAAGAGAATGGTATGAAAGCCTAGAACCTAGCATCTTGTTTTCTTTGAAGGATTTCCACAAAGTATTTTGTAAACTCTATATAGGGCATTGTCCATCTCTATCATTGGCTGAAAATTGTTGTGATCACTCTGAAAACCTCATACAACACCTTGTAAGCATTGAAGAACACTTAGGAAATTGGCATCCTGAGGATTTTTTCGAGGAGGTCCATAATTTTCTTACCCAAGCTAACCATCAAGATGACCAAGAAGAGTTGATCCTAGATGAACCCCATCAAAAAATGAGAGAGGATCCACAAGAACTCTTTGAAAAGATTGAAACAAATAACAATCCATCTGCCCTTCCTCATAAAATACAAGAGGACATTCAGCCACAAGATCAACTTCCAAAAAAAATGGAAAGAAATTGTTTCCCAATCCAAAGAAAATAGAAAATACCTTCTCCTTTAACTGAAGAGGAAATAGATCAAATTATAAACATGCCGACAGCCTCTGAAACTTCATATAACCAAAACTTCTCTGATCTTTCTCCTGTTGATCCTGCATATCATAAGTCAGAAAATAGATTTGTAAATCAAGTTGAAGGAAAGCAATCTAATAGTCCAATGCACATGGCTGGTGACATTACTTATGTTAATGATTCTCCAATGTTTGATCAATATGTTAATGATTATGATTTCCAAACAGAAGCTAACTTTGCAGAAGACTCAGTTTTTTATTGTCAAGAGGAAGCTCAGTTTCATAAAATTGAGAAAAGTGAGCAGCCATTACAGGTCATCTATGACACTGATGAGAAGAGGCTTGAGAGTTTAGAAGTAAGTGAAGAGTCTCGGACTCTTTTCCCTACTTCACTTCAATCCATCAAAGATAACATTCACATAATTGGAGATCAATAGTTTTTCAGCTTTGATGATGAGGTTGAGGAGGATGATGAAATTCTCGAGCATGTTGTGAATGAGAAGCCTTTGCCTGAAATGGTTGAGGAAATCATTTTGGACATAGAATCTTCCTTAAATCTAGATTTGCAGCCACCAAGTTCCATTGAGTTACAAATTGCAGATGAAGAAATAGAGGTTGATAAACACATGAGAGTTGTCACACTATCCTTTCAAGATAATTTACTGTCAAAGTGTATCCCTGCTCATCAAAATGATGACCTTCACACATTTTTCAGTCCACTTAATCAGAACATATCAGCCTGGAAAGAGAGCTACACTGCAATATATGATGAGTCTGACAGTTCAAGTGATCATAAGCAAGGAGAAGAGTTTCTTTACCAGGGGAGTCTCAAATATAGCCAAGTGAAAGAAAGAGTAGTCCTGACTAAAGCCTATATATCAAATCCTCTAGATCAGGTATTTTTCCAAGATCCATTTGTTTTTTTCCTTAAGAGATCTGAAATAGTAGTGGGTTCTATCATGAACAAGTTGCTACCAAGAATGAGAAAAAACTTAAGCACTACTGTCCGAAAACAAGCCAAATGGAGGTGGCCTTTTCATTACTTCATCATCATGAAAGAACTAAACCACCATCAACCATGAAATCATCTACTTGACTGGCTATATTGGAAAGAAGAGTTCACCAAATTAATGTATGTTATGTATAGTTTAGACTAGGATAGGTAGATAGTTAAAAATAAGCTCAGCCTTGTGAGCATCTTTCCAGTTTTAGATTTTTTGAAGAAAAAGTGAAAAAGAAAAAAATACCAAAACAGTAAAAAGTAGAAAAAGAGGGCAGTTTCTAAAAAATCAATAGTAAAGCCCCGTACCCAAAAATAGTCATGCTGAAAGCGAGCAAGTCTAAATGCCGCTACTAGTACTCAAATGTCTTGTTCAGTTATCTAGCCTAGTCATAGCTAAATATGTTTAAATTTAATTGCTGATAAGTTAATGAGTGAAAAATGTGGTCAACATTGTGTAAGCTTGACTTATCAAAGAGAGTAGATTAGGAAAAGATACTGGTTCCACACGCCCAAAACAGAACCAAAGAGGGAAACGGGGATGAAAAACAAATTGTGCATCTTAGCCCTGTTTTTCCTAGTTTCCATTTTATGCAAAATAATATTTGTGTGCAGCTTGTCTTTTATGCGGCAAATGCATGAAAAATCAGACTGTCTAATCCTGATTTGATCATCTTTTAAATTTCATGTTTTAGATTAGAGAACAAAATCCTGTCAAACAACTTAATCTTGACAGTTGATCTAGCGTAGGTAGAGTAATGAAGGAGTTCACCAGTTTAATCTGAACTCCCGGCAGATATAAGTGTGGAATTAGATAGGTTCATTTTGCAAAAAGAAAAAATATATATTGTCAAAGGGCTGCTAGTTCAAATGCGCCAAAAAGAAGAAAAAATGTTAGGAAAGATAGTGGGGTAGGTAGAAATATTATTGATGCTAATCATGCTGCACTTTTCAGAAGTAGCATCAAAGAAGGGTGAAAATTTTGCACCAATGGGTAAGGCACTGGTCTTCATAAGCCAAAGATCTAAGATTCTGAACACCTCCTGAAAAGGAGTTGACCTCCCCAAATAGAGTCACTGTTAGTCATCAGTATTTTTTACCTGTTGTTGATGACTAAATTCTAGCTGAGTTTTCTAGAAGTTGATCTCCATATGTCAATTTGTCATCTAGAAAACCCCCATAAACTTTTTTCCCTCCTACCTTTTAAGTCCGCCCGTGACGAGATGAAACCTCAGTAACAAATCCTACCTAACCTCAGCCATACTAGTCTGCCCATCAGCTCTAAAGGAACAATCCAAATCTGTCCAAAAGTCTCCCCTAAGTTAGGAAGTGGCGCTTTAAGGCATGTCTCCTTTAGCAAACTATCCAAGAGCCAAAAACCTCCATCTGCTATAGACCAGTCATAACGGACCTTCCTACTCTGCTAATGAAGTTGGTTACAGCCCTAGGTCATGCCACTAATACACCCTTAAGTCTCAGCAATACATAGACCATAAGTCAAGATGATTCTAGGTGTTTTTACAGTGTTTTAATGGATCTTTCGAGGACAGAAACATACCATCATCTCAGAATACAATTTTTGGCTCCACATGAGAAGACCGCTGCTCCTTAGTGTTATCTTGAGCCTGGGATGCAGCTATAGAGCAAACAGTTTTTCATCAAACTCTTGCAATCACATTCAAAGCCTGAAAGGATAGTAAAAGGAAAAATAGTACTGTCACAGGGCTGATGATACTTGAAGACTGAAAGCGCCTCCTTCATTCATAAGTAGAGGGCTAGAGCAGTGCTTGATTTTAGAGCTTTCATTAACTGATAGGCAAAATTTAAACACAATAGGAGACAGGTGAAACAGAGAAATGATGTAAGAACAAAGAAGGAAAGCAGTGGGTTTCACAGAAACGATTTGCATGAGTTCACTATTAGTTAGTTACAATGTAAAGCTAATGAGTTTATCATCAGTGAAGAAATATTAGTAAACTGATGACCAGAGGAGTCAGAGGGGTCTTGGTATCAAAGTAACCTCTGTCATCAGGTTCAAAAGTAAACAGACACCTGTAAAAGAAGGTCTTCTTCATAAGCACAGTAAAGGAGCTCATCAGGGTTTGAAAGGTAAAAAGGACTCATGGCATATGGCAAAGACTCTGAAGAATCTGTTTTCTAAAAAGAGGTTAAATGGATGAAAACTTAGGTTGCTTGCAGACCCCCTTCACAGGAAAACAAGGGACAGGCCTAGCTTGTGCACTTTTCAAACTCTATATACATCATCCTCTGTTTTGTTTCCACCCACAGTAAAAAAGGAATCTCAAGCAGCGCCTGCCATCTAATTCGTTTTACACATTGGACAAGATATACTCATAGGATCCAGAGCAAAAATGTCAGTTTAGTTTGCAGAAAGGTGAAGCTATCTCCCTCATAATGTCAAAGAAAAACCTCACACAACACCAGTGATAGAAGGTGAGCCACAATAGCTCAGAGCAAAACTCCCTCCACATTACAGATATCAGAAAAGAAGGATTTCATTCTTTAAAAGAGAAGCATCATTTAAAGGCACATCTATAATCCTTCATATATCTCAGAGCAGAGTTTTCATTCCACAGTGCAAATATCAAAAGGGAAGACTTTATCTCTATATTGAGAAACAGTGAAAGTTTTAAATCTTAAAAGGGTTGTTTCTAAAAAACCTTCATTAAATCACGTCAAAGGGTTGTGATCTTTTTCAAATATGAAGTTTGGAGACCATTGCCCACACGTATTTCACATTTCAACACACGAAGCAAACCCCTCTTGCTATTCACAAGACCATAAAAGAAGTGTTTGAGAAAAAACAAAGTTTTTTGGGGTCAAAAGGTTGCGCGGCATGCCTGTGCAACTACGCGGTGTGTTTGGGCGCAATTTTTACAAAGGAAAGCATTGTGGCGCGGCGGGCCTGTAGCGGCGCGCGGCGCGCCTATGGGCGTTGGTCCTGTCGACCCGACAGTGACCCGACACCTCTCAAAGTGCGCGACGCCTTTCCTATCAAAAGTGTCGCGCAAGTTCAAGTGATCCAAATACCTCCAAATCACTCCTAAAGTGGATCAAACTCCTCAAAAAAGCACCATCATCGTTTTTTAAGGTATTCTATGTACCTTCCTTGATATTGTCAAAACTGTTAAGTGGTGGAAAGGAGATGAAGTTCACGGTCTAAATCACAGCGTTGAGTTTGTTAAGAGAGATGTGTTTTGTGTTAAAAAACTCAGAATTACTATGTTGATGTTAGCCTAAGGTCTGCATAGTATATTTGGTGTGTTTTGTTGATATAAAAAAAAAACCAAAAAACAGCTTTCAAAACAAGTGGAAAGGTGGAGCAGTTTTGGAAAGAAGAAGACAGGGTTTTGAAAGGAGAAACTATGAGTTTATTTTCAAATAGCAGTTATCATAATGTGAATGTTTTTTGTCAAACCAAAAGATTTCTCTGTTTGATAAAAAGAGGCAAAACAGCAGTACTTCCTCCTTTACTCCATAAAACAACTTTAGTGTGTGAAACTGTAAGTCACCATTTGGAGGTATTGTTAAAATCTGGGTAAGGAATATTGGACACCAAGGCAGTGTTTTGGTTCAAAGAGTTTTAGTGTTTGAACTCCTACAGGTCTTTTGTGCTTACACCAAACACAAGGAGTTTGATGACTCTACCTATAACACAATCACCTTTGACTGTGAATTTGCTTTTTGGTTGACTATGTGATGATTATTGAATCCACCTATTGATTGGCATACAAAGAAGAAAAAGAAATGTTTTGAATTGAGAAGGTGTTTGTTTTTCCTTTATCCAAAAGCAAGGTTATCCTGTTGCCTCAAAACACCAAAGCTGTGTGACCTTATCATAAACTTAGAAAATCTTTTGACTGTGTTGACTGTGTGCTTATTCCTGAAACTGTTTATTGTCATACAAAGAAAGGACAGAGTTTGGAAGGAGCAGGGATCTTATACCCAAGGAGGGCATCAGACACAACATTTGAAACCATGGTTTCCTTGATCAAAACAGTGACTGACAGAGAAGGTAGAATTTTGTTTAGCAGCATGAAGATGATGAACAAGGCCATGATAGTGATGAGCAAGGGCAACCAAGAGATGATACACAGCAACTTCCTGATGAAGGCAAGAAAATACAAAACATGGATCATGAAGGGCATTCTCCGAAGCATGTGCTATCTGCCTCTCCTAGGAAAGGGACCATGACTTCTTCACCAAATCCAGAATGCCAAACATCAAAGAAGAAAACCCAAGAAAAGCTAAAGGAGGTTGAAGAGAAGCGCCCGGCATAGAAAGTGAAGAAAGACACATCAAGACTTCATATTTTGGCTTCTGCTTCAGAACATGTTGCTAAGAACCCTTGAGGGTCATACTCACTGATTTTGGGCATATTTTGACATATTTTGGTTTTTTGGCATTTTTGAGTTTTTGGTCAAAACTCATGAAATTCGCCATTTCAGTTTGGGGAATCTTCAAAGGAGGAGGATGGTATCATTGGATGCCATAATTTTAGGATCATACTCTCAGCGATTTTCAGGACAATTGGAGATCATTTTCTCCCCTGAAATGGCAGAAAATGCTCGCTTTTTGCACACTCTGCCCGGTCTATCGGCAGACTGTAATTTTTGGTTTTTTACACACAGGTTCAGTTTTGGAGGACTTCCAAGCATCAGATTGGGAAAATTTTAGTTTTTCCAGAAAGTAGACACTCAGAGAATTCTAGCGAGCTATCATGAGCCTCATTTTGACATCGGGAAGGCTGCCAAATGTTGCTGGCAAGTCAGGGGACCTTTTGCTGATGTAAATTTTGAATATTTTTGTAATTTTTGAACCTTTAAAAACTGATATTTCCTCATGTGCGTTTAGCTATTTTTGCACATAAGAAGTTGTGAAAAGTCAATTTAATTCCCATTTTTAGCATTTTCTAGATATTTTATGAGATATTTTGTGCCTTGGGCTTTGCAAACCCTCAAGGACAAGTTTAGATATTTTGATTAGGCCAATAGGATGGCAAGCTGAACCATGAGGTTTTCCTCACTTTGGCCTATATATTCCAAAGGCTTTCATTGTAAAACAAGGCTGAACTTTATGATAGAAGCAATATATGGTCATATAAGCTTTGGAAGAAATACTTGTCTCATGCTTTTGGATTGTCTCTTGGATGTTCTTGGATGATGAATAGAGGATTGTTGTTGGATTCCATGACTTGGTAGAATGGTATAGTGTCTCTTTCTTTGTTTTGTCTTCTAGTTTTCATTCATGAATACATGTTTCTTGCTTGCTATAGATCAGTAGAGAACAAATTTGAGACATGCCCATGGAGGCACCTCAAATTTCCTGTTTCTTCATAGCTTCTTTGTTTTCCTCTTCCTAAGTAAAATTAAAGAATTCTTGACTGCTCTTTAATAATTTAGGATATTGTTGCTTGTTTCATTCATGGTTTTATACATGCTAAGTATGACTTATGGTACGCCCTACTTACCTATGGCTAGCTATAGTTCCATCCATGAAATTTCTCTTTGACTGATTAGATTATCATTTTGTTGAACCAAGGAGGCCTAGTTCCGATCTAGCCTTTTGTCTAAGACTATGCAAATCTTGTTTTCAAAGTGCCCAATAACTTGAAGTACTGTGTTTAGGCGTTCTGGCATAGTAAGTTAAGTTGCTTGTCTTTCTTAAGTGTTTTCCCAAAGTCTGAAAGCCATTTCCAAAAGTTAGAGGGTCATATACCTCTATGCATGGCTGAAATGTTTATTTCTATGTATTGATTAGCTTATAGTTACATTTTGCATGATTAATGGTTTGCCCTACCATGTTTATGTTATCTATTAAACTAGTTATGCTTGAAACTCTTTGTTGTTCACAAACTTGATGTCAATTTACTCCATTTTTCCCAAAGATCCTTTCTATCTTGCATCAAATCGGCCCTTCAATAGCCTTGTATCACCGTCTGATAGATTTCTTGACCTTTTCGACCCCATAGCCCAGTTGATCTGACATCTTTTTACCTATCTTATATCTTTGATCAGTTTCATCCCTCACAACTTAAAAAACAAAAACCAAAAAACCTACTTCATAACTAACCTAAAATCAGAACGCAATAAGAAAACACACAGATATCCCTTACACATATAGAGAGAGCCCTCTCTGAGTCCAGGAAGGCTAGGTCCTTGGGCTCCAAATCTTGGTTTGATGTTACACTGTCATTTGTCTTTCCAATCAGCCAAATCATGGGACACTAACATTCTCCATGAATCTGTATATTAAACTTATTGCATACATTAGATCAGGCCTAGTTGCAGTCAAATACATTAGACTGCCAACGATGCTCTTGTACAATGTCGTATCGACATTCTTCCTGCAATCTTCCTTGCTCAATTTCAACCCCATGATAGTTGGAGCTGCTTTGTTGTTTTGCATATTGAACCTCTTTAAAACTTATTCAACATACTTTACTTGGAAGATAAAAATCCCCTTTTTTGTTTTCTTTACTTCTATGCCCAAAAAATATCTCAGCAAACCCGACTCATTCATTTCAAATTCACTTTTCATGACTGCTTTAAAATCAGCAATGAGAGAAACATCATTGCCTGTGAAAATAAAATCATCTACATATAAAACAACAATATGAATTTTACTGTCATTTTCTTTGATGTAGAGTGTGGGTTCACCATCACACTTGCAAACCCATTTTCCACCAGGTAAGCATCAATCCTTCTGTACCATGCTCTTAGTGCTTGCTTCAGCCCATAAAGAGATTTCTTCAGCTTACACACTTTGTGTTCTTGGCCTTCTATTTCATAGCTAGGAGTTTGTTCAACATACGCCTCCTCTTTCAACACACCATTCAATAATACTGACTTCACATCCATTTGATAAAATTTCCACTTTTTTTGTGCTATTATGGACAACATTGTCTGCACTGTCTCCATCCTTGCAACTGGTACAAAGGTTTCCTCATAGTCTCTATCATGATGTTGCGTGTATCCTTTGACAACTAGCCTTGATTTGTGCCTTTCTATCTTTCCTTCAATGTTTCTTTGGTCTTATAGACCCATTTCACTCCAATAACTTATTTTCCTTGTGGGAGGTCCACTAACTCCCATGTGTGTTTCTTTTCTATTGCTCCTATCTCTTCATTCATTGCTTCAATCCACTTCTATTCTTTTACTGCATCTTCAAAATGGATTGGGTCATCAACATGAAAAAATAAAGAAAATAAATAATTCAGACCACCATTACTACTTACTTCTTTCTCATAAATTTCACTTAAATTCCTGAGTTTTGGTCTTCTTGTATTTTCTAAAGATGTGCTTGGAGTTTCACTTAAACTCGATGGATTTGTTGATCCCTGTGGTGTGCTTGGAGAATCACTTCCTTGGTTCTACATTGTTGTTCTATTGCTTGTTTGCGGTGTGCTCTGTTGATCTTTTGTAGGTGGAGGAGGAGCCACCGTTGAGGAATTACTTTCCGCAATCAACTCCTCTTTTTATTCATGTGAAATACATGCCTTCACATTCACTGTCTTCTCTAAACTTCCATCCCAAGCTTCTTCTTCAATGAACTGAACATCTATATTGATTATCACCTTTTTGGTTGATGGATTGTAGATATTTTAAGCCTTGGATTCATCACTGTATCCAACAAATATACACTTCTCCCCCTTGTTGTCCAACCTCTTCCTTAACTGAACTGGGACATGTGCATATGCCACACATCCAAACACTCTCATGTGAGTGACAACTTGCTTTGTTCCACTCCATGCTTCTTCTGGAACTCTGTTCATAACAGCTTTGCTTGGACATCTATTTAAAATATAAGTTGCACAATTGACAGCTTCTGCCCAATACTCATTTGGAAAATTCTTTGCCTTCAATATACTTCTTACCACATCCATGATGGTCCTATTCTTTCTTTCTGCTACACCATTTTTCTGAGGTGTATACCTTGTGGTAAACTGCTTGTGTATTCCATGCTCCCTGTAGAAACATAGGAAGTATTTGGAGATATATTCTCCACCTCTTTCAGTTCTCAACACTTTTATGTAGTGTCCACTTTGCTTCTCAACAAGAGCTTTGAAGTGGAATAACTATTCAAACACTTCACTTTTCATTTTTAGAAAATACACCCATGTATTCCTTATGTAATCATCTATAAATGTCAAAACATAATAATTGCCAGCTAATGATGGTGTTTTCATTGGTCCACACAAATCTGAGTGGACAATCTCCAAGGGTGCCTTTTCCCTTATACTCTTTCCTGCTGGAAATGATTCTCTGTGTTTTTTTCCCAAGATGCAACCTTCACATAGGTTGTCTGGTTTCTCTATGAGTGTTAATCCCTTTACCATACCTTTTCAATGCAACAAGTTCAAACCTCTAAAATTGAGATGTCCAAATCTCAAATGCCATAACCAGTTCTCATCTTTCACTTCTTCTTGAAAGACCTCTTGTGTGACAGCTACTACAACGCCTCCTTCCTTCAAGTCTGATATGATCTTGAGAGGGAACATTCTATTTCTTGTTATATGCACTTTTTCAATGACCTATCTACTTGGAGGTATATCCATGATTGTGTACACATCATTATTAAAAAACACATTATAGCCCTTATTCATGAGCTTTCCAATGCTTAGAAGGTTACATTTCAGGCCAGGTACATAATAGACATTTGGCACAAAATTCTTCTATCCCTTCTTTGTTAGTATTTTTACTCTTCCTTTCCCCATGACAGAGACTTTGCTATCAGTCCCTATTGTCACTTTATATTTTATACTCTCATCCATATTGGAAAACATTTCTATGTTTCCAGTCATATGGTTACTACAACCTAAATCTAAGAACCATACATCTTCTTGTTTTTCTTGTGCTACATTACAAGTTAAAATCACATTACCATGGTTTTGATTTTCTTTTGTAAAATTTACACTAGGTTTATTACCCATGTCATTTTTCTTCTTTATACATTCATTGGCATAATTCCCATACTTTTTTCAATAATGACATTGTACTAGAGATTCATCATACCTCTGTCCTTGTGCATGATTTTGGCTTGAGCCTTCACTTGGATTCTAGTTGCTGCCTCTTCCACTTGTGCTTGGAGGGCTAGTTCTTCCTCCTCTGTGTGGGATTCTTCCTCTTCCTAAGTAGTTTGATCTTCCTCGACCTCTACCTCGACCAAAAGACATTTGTGTCTTGAATGCATGTTCCAATGAGGATTTCGTTGCTCTGTTCAATCTATGCTCATAAGACATCAGTGATGCATGAAGCTCATCCACTGAAAATTGTGAGAGATCCTTTGTCTCTTCTATCGCCACTACTATGGCATCAAAACTTGATGGTAGGCTTCTTAGGATTTTCTCCACTATTCTCCTTTCTTCAAGTGTCTCTCCATGAGACCTTATCTAGGTAACCAAACCAAGCACATGTGTGAAGAATGAGTCTATGTTATCAGACTCTTTCATACAAAGAGTTTCAAAATATTTTCACAGCATTTGAAGTTTTGTTGCCTCCACTTTTCCATGCCTTGATAGGTTGTTTGGAGGGTATCCCATGCCTCCTTATACTTTTTTGTTGCTTCAATCCTTGGGAAAATACTCTCATGTACTGCTTGGAAAATATAGAAGAGGGCTTTGGAGTCCTTCTTCTTATTTTCTTTCAACAAATCTCTTTGTGCTCGTGTCAAAGCATTAAGTTATGTTGCATCTGCTGGTTCCTGGAAACCATGTTCCACCAGCTCCAAAATATCTTGTGAGGAGAACGGGGCCTTCATTTTAATAGCCCAATAATTATAATTCTTCCCATTGAACTATGGTAGTTGGAGATTATCCAGGCTTGTGTCTCCTGCTGCCATATTGACTATGTAAACAAAAACTTTCTTATTGTTGTAAAAGCTTTCTCGCTACTCGAAAATTCCGCTTCTACAAACAATCTTACAGCTTCTTCAATAAAGACTCCTTCTTTGACTGAGAGCCTAGACCTAATCCGATACCATGTTGAGAATATTGAATGAAAATAAATAGGGAGATGTGTTTCCCCCACAACACAGAGAATGCACAAATAATGCGAAAAATAACAGTCAAACATAGACAGACAGCGAATTACACAAAAGAGGAAATTTATTCAACTCTTCTCTATTTCAATTCATTCTACTCTCTCAAACATATGAGAAATTACATAGGTTTTTATACAAAATGGCCAAAGCCTGAGTGTTTAAATATATTCAATGAGGGATTAGAAGTTTAACAGAAAAATCATCCTCGGCTCTATTTGGCTGCTCATACACAAAAACGTGTACACAGAACACAAAATGGAGGACGTGAATTTTTATTGGTTTCACTTGTGAAACCACATCACATCCAACACTCCATCACAAATCACAGATCGATGATCTTAACATTTACCATATGTGCTTATGGGTAAACTCAAAATTTTGCGATGTGAGATGTGATCTGGCACCTATCACATCGCAAAATAAACAATTTAACTTACGGGAACTTAATCTAATAACTCCTAAGCTTTGTGGGCATCGATATAAGTAATCCTCATGACCTTAACATATGCCCCCTTTTTTATTGCATCGAAAAAAAAATAAGATAACTTGCGGGCGACATAAAGTTAAAGCTGGAAACTTGCGAAGTGAGCGACTGTGTCGTGTGAAATAACTGTCGAATTAATTCACTAATATTTATGTATCAATCCAGGCTCGTAAACACGAGCTGTACTACACTCTCAAGATTTAGCTCTTAGATTCGAATTTTGCACGATTCCTTATGATGTTTAATTCAAGAATGGAGGCACGCAAAAACATCGATAAACACACACCTTGAAAATAAATCAATTCATAGCAAATCCTAATTGGAAATCTTTGTTCTATCTATCTAAATATAGAATCAAAACCATTACTAATCAACAACAATAATGACTCACTACTTCAAGAGAAATCTAAAAAAACCCTAATTCTTCTTTTCAGAGGTCAAACTTTTAAAGGAATTTCTAATCTGAGTGAACCAATAAATGATCTCACACTCACACAGAAAAATTGTAATTACAAAGGGTATCTCGAATTATTTCTAATATCAACACTCCATGGCAGTTTCACTATACTAGGGTTAAGTGGGAAAGTGTAGTATCACACTGGTTCGGATACCAATTTCTCACACAGACTCCAGTCATGACAGCCTTCAATCCTCCATACCTAACCAACCTATTTATGTATATATATATAACTTACTCTTGGAAATTTTAATTTCTACTTTGCAAACCAAATTACATCAGACTCAAGCTATCAGAGTGTGCAACTGTTCTCTGGGTATCAGTTTCGAATTACAATTTTCCAATTGTGCTTGGGTAAGATTACTTAGGCTTATATTATGATAGAAATTCTGCAATAAGACAATGTCATGAATTTAATAAACACATATCACAACAAGGTATAAAACAGAGACAAAGATGAATTTAACTCTTGAATTTCACAGTTGACATTATCATGGGCAATTATATAATCATTCCCTGGGATTTGCAAGAAGGTTTCAATGTTCAATGAATGATTTCTTTTCAAATTAGGTTGCAAGAGTTAATTCTTCTATCACTTTTGTGGATTTAATTTGTGAAGCCTAACACACTAATCCAAACATCATTCCAAGCCACTTAAAACTCTATCTTCAAGAAATACAGACTTTCACTAAGGAATCTCACTAATTTAACTTGACCCTAGTTTCATGCAAATAGGGAAAACTGCAAATACTGATTTCAACATGCCAAAGGAATGGGAAAATATCTCTACTCAAACTATTCTATGCATCATCCACTTTCTTCCACCTAATCAACACACTATCTCCTCGTAACTTGCCAGATAAGACTAAAAAGGGACCTTCAACTATCACTCTGCAATGAATCTAACTCCACACTCCTCTTTTTGGAATAAGCCAAACTCTAAGGTAACAAAATTATACCTCTGCCACCCAAGTGCATTTGTTTCAAGAAAAATGATATCTATCTATTACAGTGATTGAACTATGGTCTTCAAGCTACGCACATAGAAATGGTTTGCAGATTACTTAAGGCATAGGGTCATTCAACACACAGCACAATGAACCATTGAATCTGAGTTGCAACTTGAGCGATACTCTGCTACTAGAATTGTTTTATCAATGCTGATCCCAATGAAATGTTATCACCAAATGATCGAATCAAACATATACCATCAATTTTTGTTCACATAGAAATACATTTGGCGGTTCGTTTGTTTAGGGAGAGGAAAAATTGTTTGCT
Organism: Pinus albicaulis; assembly: GCA_034641835.2. Classification (NCBI taxonomy): domain Eukaryota; kingdom Viridiplantae; phylum Streptophyta; class Pinopsida; order Pinales; family Pinaceae; genus Pinus; species Pinus albicaulis. The sequence goes on along the minus strand of CM076571.1, from coordinate 731,774,238 downwards.
CGACTCTATTTCTGGAAAAGCTCAATTCATAGCAAGGCACAAGTGAAACGCAATCCCTATGGAAAAAAATCAAACACACCTCAATGATAATCATAGGGTTTTTCTTAAGAGGACACTCCAATCTGATCCTGGAGACCTAGAAATGTTCTGTTATGGCCATGTGAAACCCATACTGACATCGATTTCCAAAATCAAACAACTTATGCTAACATTAATTTCCAAAATCAAAATGAAGAGGCACTCAAGCATCTAATTAGTAGTGGTTATAGGTTTTAGCAATAGGAACTTCAGCCACAACGCAAATCGATTTCAAGGAACATTAAACTTCTGCAATTACGAATTTGAAACAATGATATTTGAGAAAAAAAACAGACATCAAATCCAAACCAAATCGTAATCCAATTTACTCTGCATTCAAAGGAATCTTGGGGACACTGGCAAATACAAATCGAATATACATCAACTGTCACACTAATTAATTCCAATCACCCAAAGTGTGGACACTTCAACAAATGAAAATTAGCAACATGAATCAAGTTTCACACCTACTTAACTTTGTGATTGAAAGCATTGAATCCTCGAACTTCAACACAGGGGGACTATGCCAAACATAAATAAATTTTCTTAATCAAATACTCTGCAATTCAAGTTTTTGAAATTCTGGCAATGTGAAATAAACCAAAACAAATCGATCTGCAAAAATAATTAATGCTCCAAATAATAATTTAACCACACAGTGCCTATGAATTACCTCTAACGACTCTATTGAACTGAGCTGGCTGTGGTGGGCCCTTGCCACACCCAGGAAAGTGCCGATTAAAAACTAATTCACACCTACAGCAATCTGCTTCAGAAACTCATCACACCTACGATAATCTTCAAGCAATCAAGAACACACCGGAATTTTAAATCGATTTCTGCTTTCGAACACCAGAGCACAACGTAAATGGACAGCTGAAAGATGTATTATATTAACCTCCTCATCAAAAGGCGATTCTTTGCCTTTATAGGTGTGATTACATCGTAAATTTAGTAACAGTTTCATGACATAGAAAGTGTTGGAGACCAGAGATCTGGAATCCAAGAAATTGGCACTTCCTGATCTAAATTACACTAACAGTTTCTATTACAACTGATTGCAGCTATATATAAGAAAAAACAAAATCTTCTTTGAATCAATCGAACTCCACTATGATTTAGAATGGCCAGCTGGCCCTCCACCAGTTTTGAATATGCCAAAGTGCTAGAAGGACATTGAATTGCTGAGTTGGGGCTTGAACTGGAGCTTCCCATGTTGGCACATCCATTATAGACTCTCTGAAAAGACATAAATTCCTCCAAGTCGACAGAGCTAATCCACAAATTCTGCAATATATCCATTGTTCTGCCCATAGTGATAAGTTGAAAAATAGAATATTACAAAAAAAACTACCTAATACTAGCTATAGAATAGTGGAAACAACTCTACTTATACTGCTTTTAGCTTTAACTGTGGTTGATGAAGGTCTCGGCCATTTTAGGGACTTAGGAGGGGAAAAGAGGGTTTATAGGTGTCAAAATTAGGCCAAAAATGGGCTAAGGAGGTGATGAAAAATAGACAAAAAACAGCCCCAACATCTCCCCCACACTTGAGCTGAGGCATGTCCTCATGCCTCCAAGTCATCATTGTCCAAAAAAAATTAGTTGCTTGGGCCAACTTCTCCAGACTCTTCCTGAATGAAGCTGAGAATTTGTGAACTGTGTAGCCAATCTTCTAGCACTTGTCCTTCTCCCTGAATTAGTTTTTATTATATATATATATATATATATATATATATATATATATATATATATATATATATATATATATATATATATATATATATATATATATATATATATTGCAAGGACTGATATCTCTGCTGGGACTGTTGACTATTGGGGATGACCTTCATCTGGCATGTGGGCCATACCTTGCGTTGGAAAAGGACCTTGTTGTTATGGGCTTATGGAAGCAGGGGTAGGGGTAAAAGAATGTATATCTTGGGCAATATTATCTGGGATATGAAACTGATGGGAAGATGAGGGTGATGAAGGAAATTGGGGAGAAGATGAGGGAGAGGGAGTAGCAAAATACGGGGATGAGGTGCAAGGGAATGTGGTAAATAACATGTACTTGTAGTAATTATTTAAACTACCTATAACTAGATTAAGCAGATTTAAGCACATACCTTGTCACTTAAATGATATTGGGAATGGACATATCATCACCTTTTGTTAATACAGGAGAAAGTCTGATGTTTGTAGCTCTATTGCAATGATGATCATGCTTAACATCAAAATTTACAATAAATAATGATATCCACAGCAATCAGATTTTTAGACTTGGGCTGAAATTCCAGGGCCTTTACTGCTGTTAAAAATAGAACTTTGCACAGTTCATTTGTACCATAGATCATTTATGATCATGTTATAGCTTCTAGACAACAGATTTCCCAGTCAAGATTTTGGTCTAGCAGTGAATGTCCAGGTACAAAGATGAAAAATCCAGGGTAACTGAAGCATGGAATTTGTTATTGTGTAGGATAGAACATAGAACCTCCAATTTCTCTGACAAAGTGCCACCCAGTTTTGTGAGGTGGCACTAGAACCTGTTCACCATCTCATGGATTTTAACTAGGCCTGAGATGATAACTGCCTGGGGCATTTCTGTTTAGGGAGCTTGAAATGTCCTGAAAGAAGGCTCCAGGAGGGTTTCTTTTCTGTAAACATTCCAGTGGACCTGGAAAAGAATAATTAAATTCCCATTGGATCCCTAAGCTACCACCACCTTATTGTTTTATCGATCCTAAGGTAGTTCCTGCTCGAGGCATTCATATTTAGGGAGTCATAGTTGCCCATAGAAGACTCCCAGGGGGTTTCTTTTCCATAGATATTTCCTTGGGCCTAGAAAAGAATAATGCTATGCCCAAGGAATCCCTAAACTTCCACTGGTCCATAAATCTTATGAGCCTAGATCATTCGGTGCTCGAGAGCTTCATTTTTCGAGAGTATGAAGACATCTAAAGAAGACTCCAACTATTCCTTTTCCATAAGTAATCTGGTGGGCCTAGATAAAGGAATAAACCCACTCTTGCAAAATTTCTCCTTTATTCTACATGGACTATGGGGAGAACCACCTGTAGATATGGAAATTGATAGTCCACTGGTTAATCTATATAAATATATATATACATATATGTAAAAATAGATAAGAAAAATCAATCAACCGATCCAGCAAGAGGTTGTTCATTTCCATGAACCAGCTCTAGTCCTGGATCCTTCTGAATGTCCTGCAAAAATAAATCATGTGAGAGGGGTTTATGATAAACTTTTAGTCGATGGCCATTCACTACAAAGGAATTCTGCTCGTTATCAATGGTTTTAATACGTACTGACCCACTATCAAAGACTTCAACTACTTCATAGGGTCCCAACCAATGAGTATAAAAATTACCCTTGAAGTGTTTGAACTTACTGTCGTACAACAGGGCCCAGTCTCCTGCACGAAAGACTTTATTTTTTATGAACTTATCATGCCATCTGGCTCTTTGATCTTGTACCAGCAAGGTTTTGTGTTATGCATCCTGTCAGATCTCATCAAGCTCATTCAGTTGAATAAATCTCTGCTCTTGGGCTTTAGTTAGATTCATTCCGAATTGGGTGGTCGTCCTGAATGTGTTCACTTGGAACTCGATGGGCAAAATTACCTGTTTCCCATAGACTATCTCGTACAGGGTGTGTCCCGTCACATTTCTCCAGGTAATCCTATAAGCCCATAAGGCTTCCAATAGATTGTCTGCCTATTCCTTATGGTTTAGTTGAACAGTTTTCGTCAGGATGGACTCCAAGAATTTATTTGTGGACTCTACTTTCCCATTAGCTTGAGGGTGGTAGGGGTTAGATCTACGGTGTTTAATCTGATATTGTCCAGTGAGTGCCTTAACCAATTTTGATGTGAATTGTGTACCTTGGTTGGTGACAATCTCACGCGGTACACTGAATCTCATGAAAATGTCTTCAAACAGAAACTCTACTACTGCCTTCTCCATGGCAGCGTACAATGCTTTCGCTTCCACCCACTTGGTGACGTAATCGGTGCATACCAAAATGTATTTATTTTTCTTCGACATCGGAGAGATGGGCCCTACAAAATCCAATGCCAACTTCTCAAATGGTTCAATGGCTCTCTAGGTTTGAAGAGGCATTTCGTCAGAGGAAGCTAGGCTTCCCATTCATTGGCAAGCATCACAGCTGGAGAAAAATTTCTTGGCATCTTTAAAGAGCAAGGGCCAATAATACCCCATACGGAGAACTTTGTACGCGGTTCATTTTTCATAAAAATCCCCCCCGCAAGGCTCGTTGTGGGAGGCTCTCAAGACATCGTACATTTCATCTTCCTGCACACACTGCCTCATGATCAGGTTTGGTCCTGTGTAAAACAAGTCTCCTTCGATCCAGGAATAATTGGCACTGCGTTGTACAATGTTATGTTTTTCTCTGGCAGACATGCTCTGCGGCAATTTCCCTGATACCAAATAGTTTGCAACATCAGCGAACTAGGGAGTGATGGTAGAAATGGAAAATAGTGCCTCGTCTAGGAATTCATCAGGTACCAGAGTTGTCGTGCTTCCCTATCCAATATTCAAACGAGACAAAAAGTCAGCTGCTAGGTTATCTCTTCCAGGCCTATCGATTACAGTTATATTAAATTCTTGCAAAATCAACATCCATCTAGTTATTCTACCATTTGTAATTAGTTTATTCATTAGAAACATAATGGCAGAATGATCGGTATGGAAAAAAGTATCATAACTGGTAATTGAATGTCTAAACTTCCCAATGGCATGCACAACTGCTAGCAATTCTTTCTCAGTGACTGTATAATTTAATTCAGCGGGGGAAATATTTTTGCTAAAAAAATAGATAGCATAAGGATAGTGATCTTCCCTTTGTCCCAAAACTACTCCTAGTGCAGTGTCTGAAGCGTTGGTACATATGTGAAATGGCAGGGACCAGTTTGGTCCTCTCAACACCGGAGCATTAGACAATCTGTATTTTAGTATCTGAAAGGCCTGTTGATAGTTGACATTCCATACAAAGTCAGCATCCTTAGTTAATAACTTAAATAATGGTGCTGTAATATTAGTAAAATTTTCTATAAAACGACAATAATAACCTGCATGGCCCAGAAAAATCCTTACCTCTGTTTGTGAACTAGGAATGGGAATATGTGAGATTACCTCAATTTTTTCCAGATCAACTTTAATTCCTTCTAATGACACATGATGACCCAGAACGATTCCCTTTGTTTGCATCATTCTGCACTTGTCACTACTAAGGGCTAGGTTTGCTTCTTGACAACAAATCAACACTTCTTCTAAATTGGCCAAAGCTTGACCAAATCATCTCCATAGACTGTGAATTCATCCATGTAGACTTCTACACGGTCATGACCGAATCGGAGAAAATGGCGAGTATAGCTCTTTGAAACGTAGCTGGGGCGTTACAAAGACCAAAAGGGAGGACTCTATATGCATAGGTGCCCCAAGGGCATGTAAATGTGGTCTTTTCCTGATCTTCTTTAGCTATCTGGATTTGATTATATCCAATGTAACCATCTAGAAAAGAGAAGTATTTCTTACCTGAGAGTGTGTCAAGTACCTGATCGATGAAGGGCAGAGGAAAGTAGTCGCGCAATGTGGTCTTGTTTAGTTCTCAGTAGTCAACGTAGATGCGCCACTTGCCGTTATTTTTCAGCACCACCACCAGAGGTGACACCCATCTACTATCTGAAATAGGATAGATGAAGCCCGCAGCTAGGAGTTTCTGGAGCTCTTCCTTGACAATCTCTTTCAATGTTGGGTTCATTCGTCTTTGTGGTTGTTGGACGGGTCTCATATATTCATTAGTGTAAATGTGATGGATGCAGGTGTCTGGATGGATGGCTATCATGTCAAGGTAATCCCAAGAAAATTCTCCAGATTTCTCACGAATCATGTCCATCAATTGTTTCTTTTGTTCCGTGGTCAATTCTGCACCTATGTGTAAGGTTCTTCCTTCAGTGATTTCCATAGGCTCTGTGGTGAGTTCATGGCTCTCCTCTATTGCGGCAAAAGAAGTGAATATGGCTGGATGGCAGGCTTCCTGGAACTCATCACTAAAAACATGATGGTAACCATTAAAAGAAGTCAGATAATCAATACAAGAACTGTGAGATAAAAACTGGTGCAAGATATGTTCATCGGACTGTTCCTGAAGACCTCTAGACTGTTCTAATGTCAACAAAGGAAACATACAGTCTTCATCTCCGTAGGGGCTCTTGAGCCATAATGGTACTTATACAACTATTTGAGCAGGGGGGGAAATAGACAAATCTTGGCTAGTGGAACCATTGGAAATGATCATTTCTCCATTTCTGCACCCTATGAAGGCATCAGCAGTTGCCAACCAAGGGTGTCCCAAAACTACAGGATGTCCAGGTCTCAAGGTTTTTGGATAAATGACGATAAAATATATAGGGTATTACCAGGAATCTATAGTGACCACTATGTCTTCTAGGGTTCCTATTGGTTTGATGACGGATATGTCTACCATTTCTAAAATGATGGGGGTGGGTTTAAGCCCTGGCAACTGTAAAGATGTCATAGTCTCATATGTCATGGCATTTATTGCACCTCTAAGTCTACAAGTGTGTTTGGCAGAAGTACTCTGTTTATTTCAATGGTTACAATGGGATTCCCTCGGTCCTGATACTTCTCAGGAAAGTCAGAAATCATGGTGGACATTTGGCTCATGATTTTTACACTTTGGTTCTTATGCCCTTTCCTACCTGGCTTCTTGATGCAGAGATCCTTGACAATTTTTGTGTAAATAGGGATGTCTCTGATAGCTTGCAAGAGTGGAATTTTAATGCAGACATTCCTTAATTCATCTTCTAGGTTATATTCCAAAGGAGTCTCTTCCTTCTTTACAAGGAGTCTTTCTAGGTAGGGTGGTTCATTTGATTCTTCTTCTTGTATTTGTTTTTGTTTTTAATTTTTCATATGGTTTTCAGATGATGTGGATGGGACCTCCTCCTTTATGACAACAACTGATTTCCAGTTATTAACTTTTTTCCCTTATCGTAACTGAATTTCGTTCATGGGGATGGTAGTGATCATGTATGTAGGGAAAGGCTAGAAGTTTATGTTCTGTGCAGGTTGAGGTGGTCTATTGTGGTTTGGGTTAGGTACGGGTTGCGCAGGCAATAATGTAGGGCGAGGTGGGTTTGGAGGTTCCTAAAAAGATGATGATGGTCATATGGTGCAGGTAAAAGTTGATGCAAGGGAGGGGATGGCAACAATGGTTGTTGATATGTGTTAGGGTTATACCCTAGCTGATAGGATTGCATGGTTGGGTTGTACCCTTGATAGGTGTGAGGATTATACCCTTGCTGATAGGTCGAGGTGCTTGGCATATTCGGGTAGGGCACATAGAACAGGCTCTGTTGCTGATAAGGGTTGGTATAAGGTTTTTCCCTCCAGTTCTGGTTCCATGGGGTGTTTTGAGTTTGAGGAGCAGCCCAAGGAGGATAAGCTGGCTGGAAATTCCAGGGTTGAGTTTGACTATGTCCTTGGGGACTAGGCTCTGGGAACATGTTCTGATTGTGGCCTCTCCAAAAGAGGTTTTTACTTGCTTGCGATGGATCATTGGTTTCAGGATTCCCTTTATAGATGGCCCGCAGACCGAGCAAAGCTGGACATTTACTCGTGGCATGTTCTAAGGCACAGATTCCACAAACCTAAATAACGTTGATGGGACACTCTCTTTCCATATGCCTTTGTCTACATTTGGGACAAAATATTGCCATAGCAGCCCTTTCGTCTTCCTATTTCTTCTTATGTTTCATTGTGTTGAGCTGGTTGCCAATGGTGTTTAAGATATCAGTTTTAAAGTCTTCCAGCAGGTTCCCTAGTTCGACCCTAGTGACAGCAGTAGAAACAGGTTTTTTATTTCTAGGTGCAGTATCTCGGAGATTATCACGTAGTTTCCTACCTACTTTAGCCTGGCTTCTAGAATAGGTTCAACAAAGTTCGGCTATTTCAGCAAAATACTTTTTATAAATGTCTCCACCACTTAAAAGGTTTAGAGTCTCAATGCATTCGTTTCTTAATCCTTTTAGAAATATTGTTTTGACCATTTTCTCTTCTAGATGGGCTCCTCGGGATTTTTGAAACTGATACAGGAAGCTCTCAAGATATTCTTCCAGGCTTTCGTCATCTAGTTGTTGCATTATTAGAATATCATTGAGGTCTCTAGTTTTGCAGAAATCCTGTTATTTCTTAAGGAATATATATTTCATGTCATCCCAAGTGTATATGGTGTTTTCCCCTAAACTCATAAACCATCGAAGTGCGGCATCTTTTAGGGTGGCTGGGAACAATTTCAATTTGTGTGCATCATCATAGTAATTATGGCTTCTGCACAGAATATCAAATTCTAAAAGAAAAGCAGCAGGATCCTTGGAGGACTTACCGTAAAAGAGCGGCAGGGAAGTCATTGGAATTCTCTTCATTGTGATGTTCCTAGTGATGTCGAGGATAGGAAACCTGAAGGTAGTTTCTTCGTCATCGTCATCTGGTCCTCCTCGTGTTCCATCGGTGTTCTCTCTCCTTGGTCGTTCAACATTTTCTCCTCTTCAACCATTCTTGTTTCCCCCAAATAAGGTTGGTCCTTCCTCTTCTTGGTGATTCCCCTCATTGTTTTTGTTCTCACCTTCATTGTTTGCCATATTGGTGCTGATGTTGGTGGAGAAAGAGCCAATGGATAGTCTTACTTCTTCTTGGTTTGCAAGTTCTCCTTCCAAAATCTCCTTCCCACTAGTACTCCCTTTTCATATTTAGTACATGCATAACAATCAGCGGGGTTAGTTAATGGAGTTTTTACTGGACCAAAATTTTCAAGAAATTGAGAATTGGAAATAAATATATCTTTATTATCCCTAGGTCTACTTCTACACATAAGGAAATAAGAATAAAGTTGAGAACAAGCAGTAATCGGTCAGACTTTGGGTGATTGGAATTAATTATTGTGACAGTTGATGTATGTTCGATTTGCATTTTCCAGCGTCCCTAAGATCCCGTTGAATGCAGAGTAAATTGGATTACGATTTGGTTTGGATTTGATGTCTGTTTTTTTTCTAAAATATCGTTGTTTCAAATTCGTAATTGCAGAATTTTAATGTTCCTGAAATCAATTTGTGTTGTGGCTGAAGTTCCTGTTGCTAAAACCTATAACCACTGCTAATTATATTCTAGAGTGCCTCTCCGTTTTGATTTTGGAAATTAATGTTAGCATAATTTGTTTGATTTTGGAAATCGATGTCAGTATGGGTTTCACATTGCCATAGCAGAACAATTCTAGGTCTCCAAGATCAGATTGGAGTGTCCTCTTAAGGAAAACCCTATGATTATCATTGAGGTGTGTTTGATTTCTTCCATAGGGATTGTGTTTCACTTGTGCCTTGCTATGACTTGAGCATTACCAGAAAAAGAGTTAAGAAAAAAATTTGTCCTCTCCCTAAACAAATGAACTACCGAATGTATTTCTGTGTGAACAAAACTTGATGGTATACATCTGATTCGATCATTTGGTGAGAAAATTCCGTTGGGATCTGCATTAATAAAACGATTCCAGTAGCAGAGTATCGCTCAAGTTGCAACTCAGATTCAATGGTTCATTGTGTTGTGTGTTGAATGACCCTATGCCTTAAATAATCTGCAAACCATTTCTATGTGCGTAGCTTGAAAACCATAGTTCAATCGCTGTAATAGATAGATATCATTTTTCTTGAAACAGATGCACTTGGGTGGCAAAGGTAGAATTTTTTTACCTTAGAGTCTGCTTATTCCAAAAAGAGGAGTGTGGAGTTAGATTCATTGCAGAGTGATAGCTGAAGATCACTTTTTAGTCTTATCTAGAAAGTTACGAGAAGATAGTGTGTTGATTAGGTGGAACAAAATGGATGATGCATAGAATAGTTTGAGTAGAGATATTTTCCCATTCCTTTGGCATGTTGAAATTAGTATTTGCAGTTTTCCCTGTTTGCATGAAACTAGGGTCAAGTTAAATTAGTGAGATTCCTTAATGAAAGCCTGTATTTCTTGAAGATAGAGTTTTAAGTGGCTTGGACTAATGTTTGGATTAGTGTGTTAGGCTTCACAATTTAAATCCACAAAAGTGACAGAAGAATTAACTCTTGCAACCTAATTCGAAAATAAATCATTCATTGAACATTGAAACCTTATTGCAAATCCCAGGGAATGATTATATAATTGCCCATGATAATGTCAACTGTGAAATTCAAGAGTTAAATTTGTCTTTGTCTCTGTTGTATACCTTGCTATGATATGTGTTGATTAAATTCATGGCACTGTCTTATTGCAGAATGTCTATCATAATAGAAGCCTAAGTAATCTTACCCAAGTGCAATTGGAAAATTGTAATTCAAAACTGATACCCAAAGAATAGTTGCACACTCTGATAGCTTGAGTCTGATGTAATTTGGTTTGCAAAGTAGAAATTAAAATTGCCAAGAGTAAGTGATATATATATATACATAAATAGGTCGGTTAGTTATGGAGGATTGAAGGCTATCATGACTGGAGTCTGTGTGAAAAATTGATATCCGAACTAGTGTGATCTGCACATTCCCACTTAACCCTAGTATAGTGAAACTGCCATGGAGTTTTGATATTAGAAATCATTCGAGATACCCTTTGTAATTACAAGTTTGTTGTGTGAGTGTGAGATCATTTATCGGTTCACTCAAATTAGAAATTCCTTTCAAAGTGTGACCTCTGAAAAGCAGAATTAGGGTTTTTTTTAGATTTCTCTTGAAGCAGTGAGTCATTATTGCTGTTGATTAGTAATGGTTTTGATTCCAGATTTAGATAGATAGAACGAAGATTTCCAACTAGGATTTTCTATGAATTGATTTATTTTCAAGGTGTGCATTTATCAATGTTTTTGCATGCCTCCATTCTTGAATTAAATAGCATAAGGAATCGTGAAAACTTTGACTCTAAGAGATAAATCTTGAGAGCACATTACAGCTCATGTTTACGAGCCCAGATTGATACATAAATATTGGTGAATTAATTCGATAGTTATTTCACACAACATTTTGGCATCATTTCCGAGGAAAAATAGACAAAGATTGGTTAGTGGAACCATTGGAAATGATCATTTCTCCATTTCTGCACCCTATGACGGCATCAGAAATTGCCAACCAAGGGCGTCCCAAAACTACAGGATTTCCAGGTCTTGAGGTTTTTGGAGAAAGGACGATAAAATCTATAGGGTATTGCTAGGAAGCTATAGTGACCACTACATCTTCTAGGGTTCCTATTGGTTTGATGAAAGATTTGTCTACCATTTCTAAAATGATGGGGGTGGGTTTAATCCCTGGCAACTACAAAGATGTCATAGTCTCATATGTCATGGCATTTATTGGCTCCCCTAAGTCTACAAGTGTGTTTGGCAGAGGGCATCTCTGTAATACAATAAGGAGGCCAGATCTCTGTTTCTTAGCATATTGTGCCATCAATCTCCAGATCTATGTTTTTATATTGAAATTTTACATAAACCCTCATGAGATAACACTATACATGCTTCAGTCTTTTCTGCATAATCAAAGTCATGGGATTTGGGTGTTTATAAGTCATTGTAAGGTTGGGAGACATGTTTAACATATCAAAAGGGATTTCTTTCTGATCCCCTTTTGTATGTGAGATCCTTAATCTGTATGCTAAGGGATCAAACCATTATTTCCCCTTGTTATCACGCAGTCACCTGGGAATAACATTTTTAGGGTCTATTTTGCTGCTTTTCCCCACTAGGAGATAGTGTATAAAGGCATACTTTTGCTGATATGTTAATAATCTGATGGAAGTGTGTTTAAAACAAATTTTATGAGATAATTTGCTACAGTACTTCATTTGTGCTCATGTATTTTTGTAGCTCCAACTCTAGAATATCTTAAGATATTCTTATTGTTGTATATTTTCCCTATTTTGGGATATTAAAGTGGTATCAAAGCTTCTTTCTTGGCACAACCTGTGGATTTCAACCATTATGCCATCAACAAAAGGGGAGATGTATAGAAAAGAGAAGACTCCATTATGTGGAGGAAAGAAGGAAGATAGGCTTACAAAGCTACTTCCAAGATCTAGACGGAGCTTTCAAGAAGATTTGAAGAAAATAAGGATGGAGATGGAATCTCCAGAAGAGTTTGGATCTAAAGCTAGATCTAAATTTTCACATGGTGAGTGTGAGCAGGCAGCTACACTCCATGATGCACAGCGCAGTCAAATGCCCATATCTATCATGAGATGGATAAAAGGAGGGAGAATGCCTAAGAGGAAAACTCTTAGTGATTTGCTGCAGGAGTATGAATCTCAAACTAAGAGATTTAGAGATCATACCACTTTCCAAGAGTTTTACAAGATCCAGGTGAAGAGAAGCAAGCAGCGGAATATGGATAGATTCCTTCTATCTACCTTTGATGGTTCACCTACATGTTCAGACAGGGCTTGGGTGGAAGAGCTAGACACCTTTTTGCGGCAGCATCAAATTTCTAAAAGTGAAGCCATCAGAGTAGCAGCGCTGCATTTTGGAGGTAAGGCTTATGCATGGTGGATTTTTTAATCTTGTTCTTTGAAAAATGAAAATACTTCCTCTTATGCAAGATTCATTAAAACATCGGTGGGAAAGTTTGAGGGGAAACTTCCTAAGACACATGTATTGGAGCAAGAAAAACTTAAGGAAACAAACCCCTTGCATGCAATGGAGGAAACTATAGGCCTCACTCCACTTCAAAAAACCATGGGAGAGGCTGACATCTTGCATCATACATTGTTATAGGCAAGACCTCTATCTCACATTCCTAAACAAGAGAGCATGGGGATCTCTTTTTCACAAGAGAATCCAATCATTGGAAGGTTTCCCATACACATTGAAGAAGATGAGGGAAAAAATGTTGTTACATCTAGAGCACATCCAGTACCTCATGTAGAGGAAGGAGGAGCACATGCTCCAACAGGAGGCATTCTTGTATCCTTGCAAGAAGTTCCCTAGGATCTCATACATGGAGGTCAAAGCACAATCAATGAGCAGCATGATTGTGAAGCATTGCATATGGAAGGAGAAGGTAGGAAGGAAGAGCAACATCACTTGATGAGAGGCACACACCCTTCTCTATTTCAAAAAGCTAATGCAAAGGGGAGGAAGAATGATCTGTGCTATGAGGGCAAGGGCAAGGTTGCCCAACCATATGTACAGTCTACTCTTGACAGTGATGTCTCACTACATGGAGGCATTCCACCTGGGAGGCCACCAGATCTAGGATTGATGAAATACATCTTGTCGTTGGATTCACCACTCTTGGATTTTGAAGAGGTGAAAAGTTTGGAGGGAGACTTTGGCATGGGGGATGTCAAAGTAGCAGGCAGAACCATGAGGAGAGCTTCACATGCTAGATCACCATGCACTGTCTCTTGGGAGGATTGATCCATATTGAAGATCTCAACTCTTGGTAGAGTACTCCAAGGATCTTGGTGCTTGCATGATTCTTGATGACCCTGAGGGATATGAAATATATATGGCGGATGATATAGTCATCTATTCTTATAGCAGAGTCTTCATGACTAGAGCTTCTAAGCTCAAGGAGAAGCTGCTACATGCAGCACATGAGGACTTCTTTTCCATGCATTTTGATGCATATATTTCCTGGCAGAGGAGTTCATTTGGGAGGGAATCTAGCATGACATATTTCAGCATATGGAGAGATGCATAGCTCGGATGATGATAGAGAGGAGGTCACAACCACTTCCCTACACTTTGGAGGTAAGGGGAAATTTCCAGTTGATCCATTTTAGCTCAAGATCTCAAGTACATAATGGAGAATGTACAATTTCACTTTATGTTTTGTACTTATTTTCTTTATATGAGTAGCATATTGTACCAAGGGGGATTATTCCTTCTTGCATATTGTATAATGATGTACTTGAAGCCATTTGTAGCATTGATATGGACTATCTCATTGGTGGTTTGTGGGGGAAACCACATGATTTTTGGTGTGCACCATTGACACCACTTTGTACTTTCATGTTGCTATATTGTAAAATGATTGTGTCAGCAAACAAGTGGCTGGAAAAGCACTTGTTATTTTTTGATTTGATGCAGGAAAAGGATGCACTGCACTGGTTCCATGTGTGGATCTATGATCCACTTTCCTATTTTCATGTGATAGCTTGTTTTCAATTGTTTTTGCTTCCATGTATTGTTGATATTTCTATGTTCATGGGAAGCTTTGTTTGGAGAGTGGGATATGAGATGGAGATTCCCATTAGGAGTATGATTCTCCCTACTATTCATGTTGTTGTTTCAGGAGAAGCAATGGACAAACCATGATTTCCACATCACAACTCTTTTCTTCATATGGGGTGAGCCATTTGAGGAACTTGACTGCTTGGAGGAGGCACTTCATGGCTAAATTTTTTGGTGGGGTAGCTTGGGCCATTCTTGGAGGCCATATTGTTTCAGCCCAAAGACATAAAAATCCCCACACTTATCATAAATGGAGAGAGAAACAAATGAAGAGGGGAAAACTAATCTCTCCATGCAGCCCCACTACATTGCACAAACAGGGGGTTGATGATTGTTTTGATGAGCTACCTAGAATGGCTCATTTCATTTGGATGATAACATGGGTGATGGAATCACTCATTGGGAATGGGATTCCCCGTTTTGGTCATCACTCCTACCTTAAGGAGGCCATTGGACAACAAGGAGATTTCCACTTGCACCTTCCACCTTCTCATATTTTATACACTTGGGAGGAATCATTGGAGGACAGATTTGTTGCTGAACTATCGTGGGATCTATTTATGAGGAGGCCACAAGAAGAGGAAGGGAGAAATTTTGATCTACCTTTGCATGTAGATCTTCCCAAAATTTGGACCTTATCTAAATGGAATATTGTAGTTGGTTTTATCTTTAGATAAATGAATAAATGCGTAGGGAAGCTCATTGACAGAAAGAATAACATTCCTCATGTGAAAAGAGGAATAATAAGCAACTAGAAGGAGCATATTTAGGTATGAACAAGGAATATATCATGTTGATTCAGTCATTTTTGACCAAGTCAACATATGTTGTCTAGATACATTGCATCTCCTTGATGAACAACGCAGATTTGGTGGAGGACAACTTGCATGAGCTTGGAGGAAAATGTGGATGGGACCCAATGAGAAGAGGTTCACTTGCTATATATGGAGAGGGTGGAAGCCTTTGCTATTCATGTTATGTTATATTATTATTTGGTCTGCTTAGACTTTTGGCTTCCTTTTGCTGTTTAGCAAGGTTGCAGTGTTGTTTAGCACAGGGTGTTCCCGAGCGAGAATCCCACCTCTTCCCTTGAGAGGCCTCTTGGGAGAGTATCGTACTGACTTGTTCCACATCCAGGCTTGAGGCCAAGTAGTAATCTTCAGTCACAACGTTATTTCTATAGTATTGTAATGCTGTGTTGCAGGGTGTTGCAAGGGAAGATTGATCATTCCACTCCCGAGTCTGTTTCTCAGTAGAGGGTGACTTCCTTCTCTTGAGAGATCAGAAAAGCAGATTTCTGAGCTCATTTCACAACTTGGCAGTAGGCCAAAGAACCTCTTCTCTCCTACAGTGCAGTCCCTTGCAGGAACTGCGTCATTTTCTGGAGAGTTTCTACAACAGGGTTTTAACCCTTGTTTTGGAGCTAGTTTCCTAGGGAAAGGGCCAACCCTTCTCCCGGAAAGCTAGAGGAAGGGATATTTATCCCTCTTTGTATTATTCAGCCACATTCATGTCATTTTTTAGTGATACTACGTTATTTCTGAGCTGAATAAATCATATTTTCTCTTTTTGTACATGTGTCTCAAGAAACCCTTATCGGGTTATCTCTGTAATACAATAAGGAAGCCAGATCTTTGTTTTTTTAGCATATTGTGCCATCAATCTCCAGATCTATGTTTTTATATTGAAATTTTGTAGAAATACTCATGAGATAACTTTGTACATGCTTCATTATTTTCTGCATAATCAAATTCATGGGATTTGGGTGTTTATAAACCATTGTAAGGACGAGAGACTTGTTTAACATATCAAAATGGATTTCTTTCTGATCCCCTTTTGTATGTAAGGTCCTAAATCTATATGATAAGGGATCAAACCATTATTTCCTCTTTTTATCACGCAGTCACCTGGGAATAACGTTTTTAGGGTCTATTTTGTTGCTTTTCCCCACTAGGAGATAGTGTATAAAGGCATAATTTTTCTTATGTGTTCATAATCTGATGGAAGTGTGTTTAAGACACATTTTATGAGATAATTTTCTGTAGTACTTCATTTGTGCTCATGTATTGCTGTAGCTCCAACTCTAGAATATCTTAAGATATTCTTATTGTTGTAGATTTTCCCTATTTTGGGATATTACAGTGCATCGTTGAACATATTATTTCATCTTGTCGATCTCATGGTGCTATTATAACCTTTCTCCATATGCGTATAATTTTGCATTATCATCATAACTCCTTCTAGCAGTTTATAATCACACTTTCAATAACATGGCATCATCACATCTCTTCAATCTTTATTGTAGCACATAAACATGGTCTTGATCACACTTTTTCATATAGTCCTTGTCTCACCACATTATCGCTACCTTTAATAATAGCATGCTTAGTGTTTTAATGTATCATATCCATGACATTCAATAACATTTTTATGTGCTACTATATGTGGCCTTTCACAACATTAATACCACCCACAATACTTGTATAATCTCGCTAGTAGTGAATTTTAATCCTTTGTAATACATTTCATTTTGATGTATTCTTAACTTTTGTGTCCTTACATCTAATATTTTATCGCATTATAGTATCCTCTATCACCTGCACTAATTATTAGCTCTCCTTGTCTTCTTTGAATGTATTGTTGTCATATTCCTTTGCCACACATTATTTGTGCACAATGTATCATCACATGGTATGGTTTTCAGGAGTTTCCTCTTGTGTTTTTCATCCATCCCTTGTGTTTCCTTTAATGGCTTCGACATATTTTCTTATTACATTAACTTGTTGTCACCATATGCGATCAATACCCAAGTTTTTCCAACTTTTAGTGTGACCATTCACGTGTGGGCATGTCATCATATGATAGTTTTTTTTTACATGTATTATATGTCACTATCACAGTAGTTAAATTCAAACTAACTTTGTAGTATTTGTAGTGTTTGAAAAATAAATATTTTATTACATGCATCAATGTATTATTCCTTTTGGCAGCACATAGTCACACTTTTCTTTGTAGTGTAGCCTTATCGCATCTCTTTCAAGATAGCGATAGCTCTTTCGATCACATGGTGAAATATGTGCATTCCTTGTGAAACAATTGATTATTATTTCAATGCATTCATTTTTTCCTCTTTTCAACTGTATTATTATATGATGTTTACAATGCTCCTATATACTTATTTTCAACACCTTATAGAAAACCTTTATTTATATATGTGTGCCAAACCTTTCATCCCATGGCTTTCATATGAACTGAAATATATAACCTCATCGTTGCCTTTATATTTATATATAGCATGGGTTTTTCATTTGATCAAGTGCACTTATTGTTATTAGAATAATCACATGTCCTTTTATATTCTTGGTCAGTGCACATTTCTTGAGTTTTAGTCACCTTTGTAGTGTATCAAATATATTATCATTTAACACATCATTGGCATTATATCTTCTTTGCTACTTTGCATTGTATATCCATTGCAACCATTTGATGTAGTTGTGTCATGTGACACGAACCTTTACCGACCTTGTTAAATGGTGTAACTTGAAATAATTTCCTTTATGTCAAATGTAATATAAATTAGTGAGATTATGAGTTTATACAATATATAAGTGAACTAGTTTTGACACATTGAGTTTTGCAAAGTCGAATAATAAGAATGTCTCAAAGATCCTCCTTGAAAAATAAATATGTAATGTAAAAGGTAGAATTTTAAAGACTTAATAACACTCAAGCATATGAACACTTAATGAGGTTAATGCAAAATTAATCTTCTACATGTTCACGAAACTAATATCATTAAAATTAGCATGAAATGCTTAAAAGAGTTTGAGTTGGGAGATGGAAATCAATGAACAAAAACATAGATGGAATATGGAAAATTACCAAACATGCACACCTTTAATTTGTAATGCATACCATAAGAACATGAAGCTTTAAAATGGTAGGAATGAGGCAACATCTTTGAAACCATATTTCATTTACAAGGAGGTGAACCAGATGAGGAAAGTTGAATATATATATATATATATATATATATATATAGATATATAATTCAGTCGGGTAGACATGAGCAATAATAACAGTCAATTAAAGATCAAGCCAATTCAAAATATAAACGCACATGTTAAAACCTTGAAATGAAGAGGGAGGGACCAAAAAATTGGGTGGTAGGATAAATTTTAGGGTGCGTTGTAGTAGATACAACACCAGGATAGATGATCTTTTATATTAATTTCAACAAGACAAATACTTCACCAAGATGGACTTAGAGTCTGGATATAACCAGGTTTGACACAGAGAAGAAAATACCTTAAAGGTCGCCTTCAATACTACGAAACATTTGAATGAGTGGTTAGTAATGTTTCTTGACCTATGAAATGCGTCAGATATATTTATGAGTTTAATGAATGATATTTTGTACGATTTTATATATTCATCTTTTTTTTTTTGGATGATATACTAGTATATTGTGCTACCTAGGAGGAGCATATATAACATTTGAAATAGGTGTTGGAGACATTAAAGAAGTGTTATTTTTTACAAAAAACTTTGGCGTATCTACTATATATGATAGGTGGAGAAGAGCTAAAGATAGATCTTGCCAAGATGGAGCCGATCATGAAGTGGTTTTTTCCTATTAATGCTTCTAAGGTTATGAGTTTTATTGGGGCAACAAAATACCTAAGGAAAATCATAGCCTCATTTTCAACAATAGTAGAACCACTTTATGCCATAACAATGAGTGGAAAGAGGTTCAAGTGGGGAAAAGGTCAACAAAGGGAATTTGAGGAGCTAAAGAATAATATTAGTGAAGAAACAATTCTGGAATTATCAAACTTGCAATACCCCTTCAAAGTGGAGACAAGTGCGGGTGGATATGATATGGGAGAAATCTTGATGCAAGGAGGAAAGTTTGTATGCTACCATTATGATGTATTTAATGGGAATTTTTAAACTACCCTAACTATGACAAGGAGCTATATTCCCTAGTGTAACATACGAAGAAGTGAAAACACTATATGATGGGAAAGGAGATAGTAATATAGATAGATCACTAACCTCTCTAGTATTTGTAGGCCTAGAGTAATATACAACAAACTAGGCATTACAAGTGGATGGGTTTTTACAATAGTTTAGTAAGTGCTCAAGTATAATAGGGGTAGCACAAATAAGTTGGCCAACATGCTTTCAAGGACACCCACATGAAATGTCACATCTTCATGAAATTTTTTTCAAATGGAGCCATTCACCCATGATGCATACATAGAGGCATATTTAGAGGATGAGGACTTCAAGGAGGTGTTTCAGCTATTTCAGAACTAGAGTCATGTGCATGATGGTGACAATAAAATTGACTACCATTTCCAGGATAGGTTACTCTACAGGCTGGGTAAGTTATGTTTTCCTAAACGTGAGTGATTGTAGTTGATTAGAGAAGCTCACATCTTCAAGGTTTCTGGGCACTTTGGTGTAGGAAATAAAGTGGCCAGCTTGTAGAGGTATGTGTATTGGCCCATGATGTAAGCCTTTGATAGCTAGGTTCATAATAGGATGCATGATTTTTTGTACTAGAAAACCTAGTAATAGGAAACATGGTTTATATCATCCCTTACCTATAATTTCTTGTCCTTGGGAAAGAATTTCCATGGACGTTGTGGGAGGTTTCCCAACAACTAGGAAGCGACATGATTACTTGTTCATGGTAGTAGATAGGTTTAGAAAGAATTATTTTGTAATTCCCTGTAAAAATACCATCAATAAGAAAAAGGAAATGAACTTGTCCTTTGGATAGGTTTGGGTTCACTTTGGGATACCAAGGGGAATTTCTCCATACATGGATAAAATATCTATTTGTGCATTTTGGACTACATCTTGGGAGAAGATGGACATGAAGTTGAAGATATATACAACATTCTATCCATAGGTATATGGGTAGATAGAAGTAGCCAACAAGTCTTTGGTGTAATTTTTGAGGGGTTACAATTAGAATAATTTGAAAACTTGGGACAAATATATGGTATATATACAACAATCCTATAATATAGTCCACACTTCTACTATAAATTACCCATTTGAAACATGTTTTGGATATTTTCCACCTTCACCTTTGAATATTTCATATTGACAATAAGGAGGAGTAAGGGAAGATATTGTAGGGATGACTTAATGGTGCAAATTTTTTTAGAAGATTAAGAGAATATATATATAGGTATAGGAGACACTAAAAAATTCATATTAAAAATACAAGGCTAGGAATTATCAACGCAAAATAGAGATTTATTTCAATGTGGGAAACAAAGTATGGTATGGTTACAGTTGAACAAGGAGAGGTTACTGGGTCCTAGTAAGAAAATAAAGGCTCCATGATATGGTCCTTTTGATATACTGGAAAAGGTGGGAGATAATACTTATAGACTCATTCTACATCCATACATGCACATTTATTGAGTGTTGAATGTAGAGAACCTAAAACTCGATAGATTTCCATGCTAGACCAAGAAGAGGAACAAGTCCTATATTATATAGAGGGTTTGGAACTATTACTTAGGAATTGTTAGCAATAGGTAATTCTTTTTAGATCAATATAAGGGCAACATGACCTTTGGCAGATTGGGTTAAAAGGATAGCTTTTAGGAAAGGCTAAATGGTACACCTAAAAGAAGGTGGAGGAAAAAATTTCTCACATCATTCAATAGAATATTTTTGGGACCAAAAGCATCCAAAAAAGGGGAGGTTTGATCTGGATTGGATCATTATATTTTTTTCATCCATATTGCTACATTCAAAGTGTAAAATGTGGGGGAATCAACTTGCAGGACCAATTTTATCAGTAGGACCTAGTTTGTAAAATTGGGATATGAAACCTTTCAAGAGTAGTTTGAGGCATCAGATGGAATTTTTAAAGTAAAACGTTTTCTCTTAATAATTGCACCCTTTTGTGCTATTATACACACATAGACCTTTCCAATGGCTCAATAACTGCTTCAATTGGATTCTATATGCAAAAGTTATGTCACTCGAAAGTTGACCTTCCTATTTTGGCCACCATAATTTGAGAGGATACCATGTTAGCTACCATTATTCATGGAAAATGGGGTATCCACGTGATAATTATAAATAATACTCTATAATATTCCATATATTAACTTTAGTTAAGATTTGAATGAGTAAAACTAAACTGTAATTGAGCCATTATGAGGAGAAGGGGTTCCATTCTATTCAAGTGAATCTTTTTCCACAGACAAGAAAAGCAACTGAGAATGGATAGGGATAGAAAAAATAGTGAGGATTTGTGAAATTTAGTAACCCATGAGCCACAAGCCTCATTATGTGTACTTTCATCCATTTTATATTCAGAGGAAGAGCATAGTAGCCTCCCCTTCCAACTGGGTTTTTGCCCGAAGGGTTTATCAAGTCATATCTCATGTTAATTTGTGTTTTGGGAGATTTATTTTTATGATCTCTATTTTTTTTCATAATTATAATTTGCATGCATATGAAATACACATTATTTTATATATCCAAAAATATAAGGAGAAATAAATCCTCAGTGTATATATTAGGTTTTAAACATAATTTTATTAAAACCATTGTGACGAACTATCCAATTGAATACCCAAGACAATTTATGGATAAAAGACCCTATAGATAAGGTAAGGTAGATCCACACAACCTTAAGACTTAGGGACCTCAAGTTTGTAAAGTAAAATTTGGGTAGACTACAAGTCCATGGTAGTAAGTATCAAAGCATACTCTTCACTAGTGTCATAAGGAAATGTGGTATTAAAGATAATTTTGAGATCATTTTGGTGTTATTTTCTGTTGTCATCAACATAAGAAGTGGTATTATATTATTGTTTATCATTACCAAAAAATTTTGAGGGAAAAGTAGAAGGATTTTGGATTAGTTGTTAGGTATCCACAAGAGTGGTTTGAAGGAAATAAAAGGTAGGCTTAGTACCTTGTTTCTTCATGTAGTTAAGATAACTCACACAAAATTTTGAGTTCTCTTGTTGTTTTAGGAATATCATGGGATTGAAGTAACAACGTGACTAAGTCTTTGAGACTTGGTGGGTGTTTAAGATATGCTTATAGGGTGTGCCCATTTTGGGGTTGAAACATGGAAAACATAGAAAAGAAAACAATGGAGACTAAGTTGAAATCCATGGGCATGCACTTGGAGCATTCATATCGAGAAATACATGAATTGTACAAGGTTAATGTGGTGAATTTGAAGTAGAATATAACACAATTTGATGCTCGGGTTTAGAAGTTGTAGAATTTTATAGACCAAGTAGGGACTTGCAAATTTTCCTAAGTTGCAATTTTTCATAAATAAGGATGTTGAATATGATAGTAACATTATAGAAAAGAAGCAACTAGAATCACCTAGGACCAAAGGTAAGAATTTTACTTGTCTTCTTTATTACTAGAGTCAATTATTCAGGAATTATCCTTTGAAGAATACTTTGCAAGACTTGCAAGAAGTCCAAGTGTGACCATTTTGAATGTGAATCTAGTAGCCTAAGTACAACATGCATTAATGGAAACATTGGAGGTTATAAGTTATTTCCCAACAAGTTTTGGAAACAATCATGGAAAATGACCATGAATGTGGCTTGCATAGTGAAGGAATGAATGGTCCTTAAAGGTGATATCCTTAGTACTAGACGCTAGTGTAACCCATAACTTTATAAGTAAATTGACGATTATGACATTTCATTATAAGCTTGAGAGCAAAATGGCCATTTTCAAGGTGGTGAAATTAGTAGTGAAACCAATAGTAAGAGTATTTCACTCTTCATCTTTGAAGGTTGGGGAATGGTTTGGTAGCTTGGACTAGAAAATGGCTCCATTGGATGAATATACTTTCATCTTGGGTTGGGAATTTCTTAAGCTTGCCCAAGAACTTTCCATGCCTCATTGGAACTATTAATTTTCTTAGATAGAACCAATATTTTTTGCGCTTATGATCAATAAAAGGAATTTCATATTATCACTTCATTTATCAACCTCGGGATAGAAGAAGGACCCTACCTTGACTTACATTAGTTGAGGATTAAGATGCACCTCTCATAACCCTAAAAAAAGACATTACTATGCATCATCATTGTAGACACTCATGAATGGACAAATGCATCGCTCTGTGATGGTGAGAGGAGAGGTACAAGCTATCATCATTACATTTTTTCCTCAGCAAGGGAATGATTATGGCTCAAACATTTACAATTCATGGTTTCCAAAGGGATCAAATCGATGGAGGATAAGATAACTTTGCAAGATTCCAATTATTGATATCTAAGGCTAAATTCTCTTAGACCTAGTTGTTTAGATGCATCTTCTCGCCAATATATGAAATAAAAGGAAATTTTTAGGGGATAATATTCGTATATGGGCTAATTTTCCATGCTTTTTCAAAAGAAATATTTGCTAAATTCCATTTTTTCAAAAAACTATTCACCCAATTTTTATGGGATAGAATTATTTTACCTTAAATATTGCCAAAAAATTATCGATACTAAATAAGAATACTATAAATTTGAATATTTTTACAAAAATGTCACCAAACATTTTAGAACTTGCAGTAGAAGTAGGCTCTCAAGGAGTTGGAGCTAGATTTTCTGTAGCTAATCCTGTCAGATCCCACACCAAAAATAAAAGGAGTAAAGGTGTGTACATAACTCTTTCCCTCTTTTCGCTTATGAAAATCATGCTATATGGTAAACTAAGGGAATATTTGTGAGTGGTTTACCTTATTTTCTGGAAGTTTTAAGGGCAAGATCTATAGAGCAATACTTCTTTTCCTAATAATATTTTTTTTCAAATATTTGGGTAGGATTCTAAAAAGTCCATTCATAAAATTGATCAAGGAAACTATTAAATTTGCATCCAATCCTAGTTTCATCGAACAAAATAAAGAAGATTTTGTTTTAGGAAAAGTAGCCGTGGGTGGCAAAGATGGTGAAAACCATACAAAGTGTAAGTTGAAAAAATTAGAGACCAATGGAGTTAGTCTTGGAAATCATGAAACTATTTTTCACTTTGAGGGACTAGAAGCAAGAAATTTGAGGCAAGGTTGGACTTTCACCATTTTTAATTACGGAGGTCATTAGTAAAGGAATTCATTAAGAAATTACTTGTTGTACGATGAAATGTGCATAAAAATATACAAGCTAGACATATGTTTTATTTTGTTATTGAAAATACTTTGTGTTGGGGTTAGGGAATGCATGGAGTAACTCAACTAGAAATAATCTTAATTGGATGTAGAAGTGGGAGAGAAAGATTCCCCTAATCATGATGGAACCATGTAGAGTTTTACATATTAACCATGGGGATCTATGATTACCAATTGATGGAAAACCAATATTGAGATATTTGAGCATAAAGCACAAGTGAAACACTTTGGTTAGCAATGGCATTGACAACTACTTTCCATCTTATTTTCTCTAAAAAGTCACAAAGTAGCTCATTGAGCATGAGAAGAGCCTAGTGCATTTATGGAAAAAGTTGCCTTGGAAAATTGTATTTTGAATATGACTTAACAATATTGAGTTGAAGGTGGTGATACTTCTTTAATTCAATAATGTTATACAAAATAATTGAAATGTGGATGGAAAGGATTTCTTTGGGCATGTAGATGTACATTCTCATGGACCAGATGTGATAGTTACATTGATTACCCAAATAATTCAAGGCATGGGAGAGCTCAATATACAGAAGTGTAACAAAGTTGGTCAAATTATTGATGTAGTAGGATTGGATGGTGCAACACTTGGACAATTTTTTAATCTTCTTGATGAAGGATGGATTGCAACAATAATAGGAAACTAAAATAACATTGGACTTAGATTGCAACCTTAGTAATAAATATATCCAAGAGGCATTCGTCGTATAATTTGGGAAAGGAACTTTGTTCAAAGCATGAATTGGGTAGTGGGAAGCTACATATAAGAAATTCAGATAGTGATAGTGTGGAGTAATTGAAATAGTCAATTGTAGATGGATGCGTGAATATAGAAAATAGACTTAGAGTGTTGTGAAACTAGCTCCAAAAATAGAAGAAAAGAGATATCAATGCCTTATAAATAAGCCACTTCGAGGGGGCAACCTCCAATACATTACATGAATGAACAATTCTTCAATGATACAATTTACAAAACCTCCTTTCTATATATAGGAGTCCATGGGGCCATAATGTAATCCTAGTGGGCCACAATGTAATCCTAGCCGACCTAACAATAATAATTTAAGGGCACAATAATAAAAATATGGGGGTTGCAAGGGTACAATAATAACAATAAGGGGGTTACACTAACAATAATAAGGGACTATACTAGTAATATAGGGACCTAACATGCCCCTCTCCTTCAAAAAAAGTTTTGTCCTCAACGCTTGAGTAGCTCTGGGTGCTTTTGTATAAAATTCTCATCCTCCCATGTAGAATCTTCAGTGGGTAAGTTCTTCCACTTGATGAGATACTCTGAAATTGATCGATTCCGTAGTCGTCGAGTTCTTGTTTCCATGACCGCTTCTGGTTCCAATATGATTTTTCCTTCCTCATCAAGTTCTGGCAATATTGTTTGAACTGGAAGATTTTCACCTATAACCCTCTTTAAGCATGAAACATGGAAAACTGGATGCACTCGTGAAGAAGCAGGAAGCTCCAATTTGTATGCCATAGTACCAATCTTTTGCAACACCTTGTAAGGACCATAGTAATTTGGCAATAATTTATTATCCTTCTTAGCTTGCTTGAGGGACATTTGTTTGTATGGTTGTAGCCATAAAAATACCCAATCTCCTACATCAAAACTTCTCTTGTTGCGATGTTGATCTGCCTGTTGTTTCATTCGATTTTGTGCCAAATTCAGGTTATCCTTTAAGAGTTGGAGAACTTCCTGCTGATGCTCGATGTGATCTTCCACTGCTTGAACCTTCGAATTTTCCCTTAAAGATGATGTGATGGATGGTGGATGATATCCGTAAAGTGCCATAAATGGGGTCATTTTTGCTGCAGTATGGAAGGAAGTGTTATACCACCATTCAGCAAGAGGTAACCACTTGACCCATTGTGTTTGTTTATCAGATACAAAACAACGAAGATATCCTTCCAAACAATTATTTACTATCTCAGTTTGACCATCAGATTGAGGATGATAAGATGAGCTATGAGCTAATTGAGTACCCGAACAAGAAAATAACTCCGTCCAAAAATTTCCAGTAAAAATGGGATCTCTGTCGCTCAAAGATAACCCTTGGGCTTCCATGTAGCTTTTGAATTGTGTCCATAAATGTAGTAGCAATTGTACTTGCTTTAAATGGATGAGATAATGCACAAAAGTGTGCATACTTGGTAAGTCTATCAACTACGACCATGATGACACTCTTTCCTTCGGACTTAGGTAAACCTATGATAAGTGGTCTTTGGGAATTCTTACAAAGATATAAGCGATCTTTGTACCATAAGGAATCATTTTTCCAACTAAATGTATCAGATGTACTAGGATCTTGCTGCAACTTGTGTCCATACATCTTTGTCCTTGTTCCATTTATCTCTTGCTTCGGTTATCCAATCTGGTTGGATAATAGAAATGGCACAAAGAAATGCTTCCACCTCTTCATTCTTTCTTGAGAGTGCATCTGCAACAACATTAAGCTTTCCTTTTTTGTTGATTATTTCAAAGTCATAACCCAACATCTTTGTGACCCATTTTTGCTGCTCTTCTGATGATAGTCTTTGTTCCAAAAAGTGTTTAAGACTATCATGATCATTTTTTACCTTGAAGTGTCTTCCCATTAGGTAAGTTCGCCATTTCTTTAGTGCATGCAACATTGCTAACATTTCCTTCTCATAAATAGGTTTCTGTAAATACTTTCCTTTGATTGGATGACTTTCAAAAGCAATGGGTCTTCCTTCCTGCATTAAAACTGCACCAATTCCATTTCCTGAGGCATCACATTCCACAATAAAGGTTTTTGTGAAGTCCGGCGTAGCTAAGACCGGTGCTAGGCACATTGCCTCTTTAAGATGTTCAAAGGCCTTAGTTGCTTCAGGAGTCCATGAAAATGCATCTTTCTCCAATAATGTTGTTAGAGGTGCTACTATTCTCCCATAATTCTTAACAAACTTGCGATAATACCCTGTTAACCCGAGAAATCCTCGCAACTGCTTTATGGTTGTGGGGACTTTCCATCCCTTAATGGCTTTAATTTTGTTAGGGTCTACTTTAACACCCTCGTGAGATACAATATGACCCAGATATTCCACCTCTTGTACTCCAAAGAAACATTTGGATTTTTTTGCATATAATTGTTTCTCCCGCAATAGTTTGAGCACCCTGTCAACATGTTCAACATGATCCTTCCAAGACCTGCTGTAGATTAGTATATCATCAAAAAATACTAGCACAAATTTTCTAAGGAAGGGTTTGAAAATGAATTCATCAACCCTTGAAATGTAGAAGGTGCATTGGTAAGGCCAAAAGGCATGACCAAAAATTCATAATGACCCTCATGAGTTCAAAATGTTGTTTTTGGAATATCTTCAGTCTTCATTCTAATTTGATGATATCCCGAATGAAGATCCAACTTGGTAAAATAAATTGCTCCATGTAATTCATCCAATAATTCATCAATCACAGGAATGGGAAATTTATCTTTAATGGTGAGCTTATTGAGCTCCCTATAATCCGGACACATTCGCCATGATCCATCCTTCTTGTGTACCAATACTACAGGAGCAGAGAAAGAACCTTGACTAGGTTGAATTATACCCGCCTCTAACATTTCTGCAATCATACGTTCAATTTCGCTCTTTTGGAAGTAAGGATATCTATAAGGCCTGATGTTTGGAGGAACACTTCCTGGAATCAAATGAATAGCATGATCATGATCACGAATAGGTGGGAGTCCTTTGGGAGTTTCAAACACATTGGAATGATTGTCTAAGACTTGTTGGAGATCTGCAGAAATAGATGATTTTGATGTTGGAACTTCTAGTGAGCATAATTGTGCAATTAAGCCTCGTTTTTCTTTCTTTAGAAGCTTTGTCATGAAATTAGAGCTTATTATCTTTCCCAGCTTCCCTGCAATACCTCATAATTCGACTCCCTTTCCTTCTGAAAAAAATTTCAAGAAAAGTTCTTGAAAATTAAAAGCTACCGTCCCCAAAGATTGTAACCATTGTACTCCTAGTACAACATCAACACCTCCCATAGGAATGGAAAGCACTGGACTAGTCAATACATATTCCCCCATGGTTAGCTTGATATTATGGCATTTTCCAGAGCAATTTATAGTTCCTCCATTTGCAACCATCACTTGACATTCTGGTGCTGGGTATAGGAAACAATTTAATTCCTTGGCTACCTTACAATGAATAAATTATGGGTGCTACCTGAATCAATCAACACTATTACCTTTTTCTTCTTGATTTGTCCTTTTATCTTGAGAGTTTGAGGAGTGGTAATTCCTGCCAGTGCATTACACGATATGGTCGGATTCATTTCTTCCTCTTCTGGGGCTGGTTCCTCGTGTATATCCTCTTCTTGTTCATTTTCTTCTTCCTCTTCACAATCTATGTAAAATAATTTCTTCTCAGCACACTTATGACCTTTAGTGTATTTGCTATCACAACTGTAGCAAAGCCCTTTTTTTCTTTTTTCTTCCAATTGTTGTGGTGTCAACCTTGTAGGTTGTGGAAATCTAGGAGTAGCAACACTTCCCTCTTTATAGAAGTGAGTGGTAGGCTTCCTTGTCGCCATAATTTTACATTCAATTTTTTTTGCCAACCTGAATGCCTTCTCCAATGAATCAGGTTCCAAAACACGAACTTCATGTTGGATGTTATCCTTTAAAGTACCTATGAAGAGATCAATCCTGTGTTCCTCTAGAATATCAGTTACCCTTATATTCAATTTTTGGAAGTCTTCAATGTGCTCCCCCACTAAACCCTTTTGTTTGAGATTTATCAATTGGCTAAAGAAGGTGTTGCTCTTTGTATCCTCATAATGTGCTATCATTTCCTCTGTAAAAATTGACCAAGTGATAATTTTTTTACTGGAGAAAAGCCATCGACACCATACAAATGTATTTTGTTCTAAATGTACTAAAGTTGCAATGCGTACCTTTTGTGTGTTTTGCACATTATGGAGATCAAAATATTGCTCCATCTGTAGTATCCATGTTACAGGATCATTTCCATCAAACTTCCTCATATCCATTTTTGGAATATGGTGGTTCTTCCGGCCAACATTAGAGTTTATGAAATCACAATTAACATTTACTTTGTTCTCATCATGAGTTTCCTCTACTATCTTTCCACCATTAGGAAACATTTCTTTTATCAACTTTGTCAAACCTTCCATGTCTTCTTTTAGATCATTCTTCATGTTTTCCATTTTAGCTTCCATGTCATCCATCTTAGATTCCATGCCAGCTTCCATGCCATCTATCTTAGATTCCACGCCTTTCTTCAAACCATCCATATTATTCTTCAAACCATCCATATTATTCTTCACACCATCCATCTTCGCTTCCACGCCTTTCTTCAAAACTTCCATTTCAATTTTTGCTGCTCTTTGCGAGAGCGAAATTTGGTGCACTTGCTCTTGTAATTTTGATAGATCATTTTGCAATTCTTCATCTTCATGAGTCATAGTAGAGAATTCTGAAGGCTTAATGGGTGTTGAATTATTTTTACAGGGCATATTTTAGAATCCAATACTGATATATATTCTATAATATGCCCTTGGAATCAATTCAAATTGATTCTTCAAACAAGACTTATGCAATTCAGAAAAAAAATACACACCTTTTTCTTTCTTTTGAGGAGCTCGATATTGAAATTGGATTATCTCTGTGATTACAGCTCTTCAATATTTGAAATTCAGCACTGAAGTAGCCCTCTGAATTCTCTTTTGAATTCCATGGGTCTGACCTAATTTGGATTCTCCAAGACAATGTTATGTCCAATCTCCCACAATGACCTAATTATGGACTGGTTCAGTAGAGCGAACTTGTACGACTTGCAACATATCATTGTTTTGTCCTTTGGCTCTGAAATTGATAGCCAAGAAACTACAATCCGTTTACTTGTGACCACTTTTTATGGCACTCTAATCTGATGCTCAGAGAGAGAGTTATGAAACTTTTCCCATAATCACCTCTTTGAGATGAATTTCAAGAGCCTGAAAAAGCACTACCTTCCACAGATCATATCTCCGAAAATATTGTGAAACAAGCTATGAAATTTTTTGACGAGTTTCCTCAGGATTTCGGCTTCGCACCCTAAAAATTTCAGATTCTGAACCTTCGTAGAAAAAAATTTATAGCGAAAATGCCACGATGACCTGTTTAGAGCAGCGAAACCCTAGAATCCAAAGCTCTGATACCAAATGTTGTGAAATCAGCTCCAAAAATAGAAGAAAAGAGATATCAACGCCTTAGAAATAAGCCACTTCAAGGGGGAAACCTCCAATACATTACATAAATGAAAAATTCTTCAATGATACAATTTACAAAACCTCCTTTCTATATATAGGAGTCCATGGGGCCATAATGTAATCCTAGTGAGCCACAATGTAATCCTAGCCGACCTAACAATAATAATTTAAGGGCACAATAATAAAAATATGGGGGTTACAAGGGTACAATAATAACAATAAGGGGGTTACACTAACAATAATAAGGAACTATACTAGTAATATAGGGACCTAACATAGAGGACAACAAATTCTTGAGGATTTTTTTAGCTATGGAGAATAATTTTAATAGGGGAGGATGTAAGGCCCTATAGGCCCTATCCTTGATTGGATTCAAGCACCTTTCCCGCATGATTACCTCAATGGTCAATGACCAACATGAGTGGATATGAAAAAATATTAACAATTGGAAAAGTCAGTTTTGCGCACCCTTGCATAACGATAGGGCACACCACGAACATGTCAAGTTCCATTACTAGAGTAGGTGCAATCAAAATCTTGGTAGCTCACATTAGTTGGATGCACCAAGAGAATCTTGGAAGGGAATTTGATGGGGGAACGAAAAGTGGCAGTTATGGTAGATCACCTCATCCAACCCACGAGTATAAGAATGTAATTGGATTTTATTGACTTGGTGCTTAGAATACATGAAAATTCAAGGAGATGGGTGTTCCACACTTGAGGGCTACACTATATGAAAATTTGGCTTTGGACACAATCATCCATAGAGCATAATAATGGGAAACACTCATTGGGTACACACCCATCAAGCATACATCCATAGGATGATATTGTTGGGTGCACCCTTATTAAGCGCACTTAGGTGCCTTGAGTGCACTTATTGGATATATCACAATTGGACATTAAACATTTGTCAAAAAAAGTCATGAAGCGGAAAATGCACCATTAGGAAAAAATTGAAATTTCTGATGTCAGCAATTAGGTCCACCCTAAGTAAAGTGGCATAGTCTAGTTATAACTAAGGTGAGGTAGTGTTGCATGACCTCAAGTGCTTAAGTAAACTTGGGAAAGCTCAAGTTTGCAAAGAAAAATTTAGAGAGATTGTAAGTCCATAATACTCTTGCATAATTTTTTTTTTTTTTTTTGTAACTAAGTTGATCACCAGGATTGTAGGAGGCTCAGTTGAGTTTGGACGCCCCTTGGGAAGTTTAATTCCCCCAAAGTGGCTTCCACTCCTCAACCCCTCCCCATGAGGTTTGAACCTATGAACTGGCGAGGACTAAACTCCACACAAACCAACTGGTCTACACCTCATGGGTTCTTGCGTAAATATTTAACTTGACTAGTAATAGAAAACTCCTACAAATTTGTGTTGATTGATCTCAGAATTAATGAATAATAATAAAAAATGATATATATAATATGATGTGAACATTATTTAACTATTGATAAACCAACCTAGATCCATTTTAATTCTGGATCTACCAAGAGCCTAGAGTGATCAAATCCCTTGATATGCAAATCTCTTTAGGGTGAAAAGAGATTTGATCCCTCTCGATGCTTGGTAGATCCAGAGCTAAAATGGATCTAGGCTGATTTAATTTCTCCCTTTAAATAGGATAAATATTCCACACGAATACCATGGATCAATACTATAAGCTATTTTTATTTTTGTTTTTATTTTATTCTTATAATATATATATATTTTTATCGAGTTAAAATGTTTACATTGCATCATATTAATCTTTTTATTTAATTTAATAAAAATATTAAACATTATATTACATTTCTCCCTTACTAAAATAGAGAACGCTTTTCTAAAGCATAATTAAATAAAATAAACAATATATTACATCTCGTGGTACTTCTAAAAACAATAATTAAATAAAGTAAAACAAAGTTGAAACCTTTTATGATGAGTATTAGCGTAGAGTATACGTAGCATGATGGAAATGTTCTTTAACTTTGACTCCGAGTTTAATAAAGTTAGGACAGGTTAGAACCTCTTAAGGAAGCATGATGCAAACATAATTTAACTTTGACTTTGATACGTTGTTGTGGCTTTTAGTTAGGTGTTAATTGAAGTACAAATATTCGTTAGTTACAAAAGTAATGGCTTAGTACATATCTGTAATTTTTGTAATCATTTAAATTTGGAAAGCACCTTTATTGTTAAAACGACGTCTTCTTATTTGACTAAAATACTTTTGACTTAAACACCTTACCTTTTATTTTGGTGAATATACGAATCCATACCCACAAGGTGGGTCAAGCGGATTTGAACACTAAACCTTATTCCATGTAATGCGTTACGTAAGTTGAACTGCCCAAAAATTTCAATTTATATAATTATTTACATAAAAAAATTATTTTATTAAATAAAATAATTTAATATATTAATATAAATCGATATTAAATTTAAATAAAATTGTAATTTGATTTATAATGAGAATTGGAAAATCAATAACTTCAAATAGATCCACACTATTCATAAATATTATTAACGTATCAATTATAATACATCTTTAGAGATTTGAATTTATTTTGAAAAAACAAACATCTTTAAAACTTAATTTGATTTTAGAAAAACAAATTGTTCTATAACCACTTAAACCAAAAAAAAATTAACGAAAATAATATATTAATTAAATAATTATTTTTTAATCAAATTTTATTTTATTTTTAATTTATAAAAAAATAATAACACATTTATTAAATTTTAATATTTTTATTTATTCTTTTTAAATTTTAAATTTTCATTCATAATAAATCAATACAAGCTATCAATTTCCCAAAGCCAAAAACCCATTAAAAAGACTTAGGACTCTTTAAATTTTCCACATACCCAAACAATTTTTTTTTTAAATCCATTATTGATTTGTTTGAAAATTTAAAAATTTCATTATCAATTTGTTTGCATACTTAATCGGAATTATAACATCGAGAAAAAGATTATTGTGGGCTGGAAATATTATTATGAGTTTGAAAACAATTGTAAGTCGGTCGATCTTTACATTTGGAGTTAAAAGAGGTTCCTCTTTGAGACCCTTGTCACCCTACGGCCCTGCTGTCTTATACGGATGGAAGTTTGGGGTTGCAGTATATCCAAAGAGTCATGGAGGAAGATTGAGATGATTCAAAAGAAATTCATAACCTACAACCTTAAGATCAAGGGAAGTGCTCCCTATCCTATCCTCTTGATCGAATTTGGTTTGTCCCCCATTGAAAGTACGGCTATGTTTAGATATCTGATGTATAAGAAGAAGCTTTATAGCATGAAATCAAAAAGGCTCCCAAAAATTGCTTCTAACTATAGTCAAAACCCCCACCTTTGCGTCAAGCATGGGTGGCATAAGCCTTGCCCAATCTTGGCTCAACCACTAGGGAATTAAGGAGGAGGTCGGTATGGGAAGCAAAGATAATGTCAAAAATATTATTACCTCCAAGTTTAAGGACAAGCTGTGGGAGGATCAGGAGCTGGAGAGTAAAAGGAAGCTAAGATACTACAAGGAGGTGATCAACCCCACCCTTGATAATCAGAATTATCTTTCGGTGTTGTCCAGCACTAAGAAAAAATTGAACATCGCTAGGATAAGAACTAATTCCCACGAGCTTAAGAGTGAGACTGAGCAATGGTCTATTCCCAAGACTCATTGGAACGATAGAATCTATCAGATTTGTGATTCTAAGAATGTGGAAGATGAAAAGGACTTCCTCTTAGACTGCCCGACTCTTACTCACATCCACTCTCAATTCCCTAACATCTGCCACACTTCCAATCTTCTTGACCTATTAAGCCAACCCAACTTTAGCGATCTTGGAGCGCTTATTTCCCTTCTCTTTGATCATAGAAACAAGATTTTGAAGAATCAAACTAAGATTCTTGTTCCTCTCTTAAAGGCTGATAGATCGCATTGGTCTTAACAAATGGTAACCATCATCATCATTTCAATAATGAAAAATTTATTAGAAAATTATATATATATATATATATATATATATATATATATATATATATATATATATATATATTAATTATAATTAAAAATTTAAAACAAAATTAAAATATATACATTTTATAAATTTTAACAATCAAATAAATCTAATAAAAATAAATTATACCCTTAAAAATAAATTATTATTATTAAATATATATTTTTATTTAAAAATATTTTAATAAATTAGTTTAAATTTTATTAAAGTATTATTGAAATAAACTCCGTTGAAAATTTACCTCTTATTAACCCCCTTATACCTCACAAATAAGTTAATATGGTTTTTCTTAATAATGAACGTAAGAGTTGTGATAGTGGTTTGAATGAATCATATACCATAGGAATACAATACTTGCCGAGATAAGCCAAGAAAAAAAAGAAGAGAAATCTTATACTTATAGCACTAATGTATAACAGCAACGGCTAAAAAGTTACAAATGTTTAGAAAATGCAGGCTCTTGCTATGATTTTGAGAGAACTTTTGTAAATATAAATTTACATCCGAATCTGAAATTTATCATGGTTAAAACTAATTTAAATATGTTTTTATTATACAACTAGTTTAAAATATTTTATTATTAATATTATTCTGATTTTTTTAAATAATATATAATATTATATGTATATGTGAGAGAATTTTATATTTTTTCAATTTAAAATATCATTCTTCTTTTATTTTTTATAATTACACTATAAAGTAATATCTTTGAAGATTAATTATGAAGTATATTATTTTGAAGATTAGATTATGAAGTAATAGTTATCAATATAAGTTATATCTATATGAATTTTATTAAAATTTATCATAAACTTTGTTTTTAATTTATTTAAATCAATATAATATTTTGATTTAAAGTTTTGGGATATAACTGATTAGGTAAAATAAATAATATTTTTATAGCTTTATTTTTATTTTAGCTCTGTGAATTAGGTTGGAATAAACTTTTTGATAAGTTTTAGATTTAGTGATGTGTCTTTATTTTATTTTATTTTTTCTATTATCAGTTTAATGTGTCAATTATTAAAGTTTTTATATTGAAATTTAGAAAAGAATATATAAATATAATAAACTATGCACATGGTAAAGATTATTAGGAGAAGTTTAAAAAAAATAAAAAATAGATGTGGATAGAAAAGTAATCTTTTGTATCAGTGAAAAGTATCTAAGACTTTTTTTCTTACTTTAATTATTGGTTCTGTCCTAATATTCTTTCATTTTTATTCAAATTCATGTATTTGATAAAATGAATAATATTCTCTCCATGATTGTCAAATTCATTAATCACTTCTAATATTCTTTTATTTATCTTAAATTGGGTGTATGTAACCAAAAAAAATGAACAACCTAATTTTATTGAATTTAGTGGGACCTTCTATATATTCCTTCCCTTGGAGTGTAAATTATACATTTTTCACTATTGAGACATGATTCCTTCATATCTTGGAATTTCACAATTCAAATAGTTCTATCATTACTCTTTACTCATTCTTATTCTTTATGAAAATAGAGCTCTTGTTTCATTACAACATCTAAGCTCCTCATTTATGCTTATGTTTCCATAATGCTATAAACATGTTTTCCTATTTAATCCTTATGTTGAATATATACCCATATACCTTGTGATGTATTTCTTAACCATTATAGTCCTCAAACAATCATAAAGCAACTTATAGTCTAAGTATGTCAAACTATGATTGAGTCTAACTCACAAAACTTTGTTTTTTCTTTTTTCTTTTAAATAGTAACTAGTGAATTTATATTAAAAATTCTACGCTTAAATGCACATTAGAGTTACATACAGAGATCTAATATTCAAGAGTTCCATGATGGCATCAAGTTGATCTCCATACATACCTTCCAGATTATTGTTGAAAAAGTTTACAAAATAAGGGAGTCTTCTCAATATACATGCAATAAAATACCCCTAAAATCAAACAAAATTTTGACATCATTCCAAAGCCATAAGGGGGTCCTGAAATGAGCTTGCAAGAATAAAAAAATCTATTGGAGGGAAAACTAGATTAATATATGTGAGGAAAGCATTGGAGGGGTAGACCAAATTCACTGAGGAGAAAGGAGACCAAGTTTCCCTGGTGCCATCAACCTGTAGCTCCTCCAGTTTTCTTCATAGGATTTCAATTTCATCATTCAACCTCTAAATTAGTTTCCTATGCTCAATCAAAATATATATAGTGGAGGTAATCTACACTACTAACTACTTTGAGAAAATTTGGAGCATATTGACCCTTGCAACGCATATACTTCTCAGACAAAAGCCCAAGATTCTATCCATCCTTAAACCTATCATGAAACCATGGCTACCAACACTATGACCATTGGGGACCAATCATTTTAAAGACAATAACACTCATTCTAAGTAGTTTAATGAGAATTCCATATACCTAAATTCACATGCAAATCATGAGTCTTGTAACAACCATAAACTTGGAAATACTTATGCAAATAGGTCTTGATAACAAAGCCATGATCGATTTCCATGTCAAATAATTAACACAAGCATACCATGCCATAAATTTTGCACCAATAAGATGGGACATCAAAAAAATTCCAATAATGAACCTCTTAAATAAATTTAATGATACTTGTGTTAGATAGACTTGCAAGGTGACCTCCCAAGTTCCTAGGCAACGATCAGTCATGAAACCAAATGTCATAAAAAATAAATCTATGGAATAGGATGGAACAATTGAGTTGCAATGTTCCTTTTGATTTATGAACTACGTGTGATGCCAAAGAGTCCACAAGACCATTGAGAGTTCCTAGAACATGGAAGAAGTGAACATCATGGAGAGAAACCAAGACAACTTTTTTTTTTGTTCAAGATGAATTTGAGCTTTAGATCTAGAGGGGTAGTATCTAGATGTAGATGGTGTATGGTGTTATTAGAGTCCCCTAGGATGATTAAATTATGGGGGTGAAATTTTTTGGCAAGTTCAATCCCTTTGGGTAATGTATACATCTCCACTTAATTTTTAGATGTTGCACCTAGACTCTAAGAGAATGTTAATTCAATATGTCCTCCATGGTAAATGACCAGTACCACCTCCACTGTTGGAAAATGGGTGGTTGTGTTAGTGTTGGAATTTACGTCAACTAGAGTCAATAGTGATACAATGATATCTATAGGCTTATGGTAGAGAATCATCATAGCAACAAGCTTATTGAAAATACATTAAATGATGACTACGATGGTTGGGGTGTTAGCATTCCAAGCACAAGCAGAAGGGTTCAGAAGCAGAGTGTGACAAAAATTTTGGAGTCACCTCATAGGTAGAAAATTTTCTCCAAGTCAACATCAGACTCTATCCAATGGAAATAGCTCTAGAAAATATTTCCAATGATATGTGGAAGTCCAAAAATGGACTCCTGGATCAAAAGGTATGGCATGACGATGTTCAGGGACTTGAAGCCTTGAGAAGGGTGAAATATCGGAGGTTGGAGCATCGGGACTCTAAGATACCAGAACATCAGAGATAGTGTATCGGAATATCAGGGCTTTGAGCTCATCGAGACCGAATATTGGAGCATCGGAGTTGGAGGTCATCGATATATCGGAGGTCGACGAATATCAACACATTGGAATATCAGAGGTTGGCGAATATCGGCACATCGACATATTGGAGGTTGGATAATATCAGCACATCGAAATATCAGAGGTCGGCGAATATTGACACATCGACATGTCAGAGGTTGGCGAATATCAACACATCGGGATATCGTAGGTCTATGATATCGACAAATAGGAATATCAAAAGTCCATGATATTGATACATCGGAGGTCTGGAATATCGAAACTTCTTGAAAAAGCTGCTTTAAGAAGTTGTGATATCCATCATGTTGATAAGATAAAAAAGCACCAATAAATTCCAAAGAGAAATTAAAAAATGTTTCTACAGTGAAACCAAGGTTTGGTGGGTCCTCTTCTCTCTCCTCTAACAGGACACATGGAAACCTGAGATTGGATCTGAAAATTTGAAGTTATAGATGACATAAACATGATGTGGCGATACGACAGGACACGTGGTAAAAAAATTCAATGTGTTTGGGTGGCCTAGTGGGCCAAATCTAGGTGACACGTGCAAATGTTGTAGAGGCACCACATGGAGTGATGATGCACTCATGACATCATTTCGGAGGTTGGCATATCGGAAGGAGAAGGATCCTGCAAATCCTTCGCAATTGATCATGAGGAAAGTTCTGATGGAGGGGCTCTAATGTAATGTTGGTACACATTCATAGGTGAGCTCAAGAACCAAAGGCGCAGTGAAAATAAAAAGGGAGAGTGTTACTTGGCTGGAGCTTGAGGGCTTTAGGACCTAAGCGCAAATCCCTTTATCATAGCTCGTGGTCCTACAGGAAAGTAGTGCTAAAAGAGCTAAAGGCTAAAGGAGCCAAGGGATTCAGAGAAGTGCAATATTGCAATATTTTTCGTTTTTGAAATTTTGCGATATGGAGTGCTCTGATGGTGTACATCTGTGGAGTAAAGACTCGTATATTACAACATTGAGGTGTATTCAAGGATAGAAGGGTCGGCGGCAAAGTAAAGACCGGCCAAAAAAGTTGGTTCTTGAAATGATGGTGACAATCAAGATAGTTAACAAGGACCATGATTACACAGTTTAATTTAAATGAAGTTTGTCTTGACCTGTGAAATAAGACACCACTTATCTTATCGTGCACATCTCAGTGAATTAAATGGAGTGTAGAGAATCCATTCCAAAGTAGATTTTAGGCCTGAGAAGCCATGAATAAGCATGGAGAGCCTAACTAGTGTATTCAGTTGAACTGAGAATTTATTTCTCAGAAAGAAGTGCTCAGGTGCCCATACCTATAACTATGTCTATGACATAATTCTTCAGGTAGACATAAAGGCAGCAAATGTGTGTCACACAAAGAAACACTTGAGTGGTATGTGCACAAATTATTGAGAGAGGACTGGGCAGTACACAGTAGTGGAACAACAATCTTGGAAGTCATTGAGAAAAGTGACAGAGAAAATGAAATTTTTGAATTTGTTCTGGTGTGAATGTTGAGTGAGAGGGAGAGCACATAGGCCGAGTTGAGGGAGAAGCAACAGAGGATGTGTTGTGAGACAATAGAGTCTTGATCATGTGTTGAGCTAAGCAGAGTGCAAAAGGAGCGACTACGCAATACTCGTCGAGTCGAAGATTCAACGGGGGACTTAAAGCAAGAGGCAGTGTTGTGACTGTGTGAATTGATATTTTCCTTATTTGTAGAAGTCCTCTATTTTTAGTTTGAAAATTGTATGAAATAGTATAACAGTGGCAATAGCAGGTGGTGGCCTTCATTCAAAGAGAATGGTCCCTCTTGGAAAGTTGATGCTTTCTATTTAAATGGGGTTGGTGCCTCCAGTGAATGGGTGCTCACAAATAAACTGATGAAATTAAGTGGGTGCTTAATTTACATCTTAAAACAACAACAAATTGGTGATTTTTACCCTTTGGGTTTCCATGTGAAAAAGCACGTGTCTATGTGTGTAGTTGTGGATCTTATGAACTATTGTTGAACACATGAATGCTTATGATTTACAACTTATATATTTGTGAATGAATGCTCTCATAAGTAACCAATGATAAAGGGCACTAAATAAGAACATATTCACAATGGGGAGAAAATTAAAAGTAATCATACAATTATTGATTCACCCCCCTCTCAGTAATTCCTTAATCCAACAATTCGTATCAGAGTCAGTTTCCTTCAAAAATATTTTAACCACTGGAAGGTAGATCCATAAGGAATTATGTCTAGACAAGAGAACCAAGAGGCTTATTCAAGCAGAATACCAGTCTCTGATGGAACAAACTTTTCCTTCTGGAAAGAAAGGATGGAATCATACCTAATGTCACTTGGTGTAGATGTGTGGACTTCAGTACTGGTAGATTATAATTCCCTTGATATTCCTCTCACTGATGCAAATGGTAAGAAGTTATATGGAAACAATGCTAAAGCCAAAAATGTTGTTGCTTTTTGTCTTAGTCAATCAGAACTTGTAAAAGTTATGCATTGTAAATATGCTAAGGAAGTGTTGGCAAAGCTCACCCATAGTTACGAAGGGGATGAAAAGGTCAAGCAAGCTGTTAGCCACCTGTAATATTTTGTTATACCAAAAGGTGGCTAAATCTTTTTAAGCCTCCAAGGAACAAATTTTATCACTAAAAATTCTTGGCTCTTGAAGACTCCTTGTAGGCCTCATGCCTCTGTCCAAAATCCTCATTATTGTTCCTCTTAATTCTGCTGATTCCAAGTAGAAGACTGCTGAAAGACCTTCATTTTCCCCCTTCTTAAACCTTCATCTGCTCCCCTTTTTCTCCACAAACTTCCTTGTTTTCATAAATCCTCTTCCTCCATTTATGAAAATCACTTTCCCATAGTTAAAAACCCTTTTTTTTTTACTATCCCGAAACCATCAAATTCCATTGAAAATTATGAAAAATTCATAAAAATACAAGTATTATGACTATGGATTTAAGCCCCTTTGGGCTAAGTCCTAAACCACTTCCCCACCATATGCTTTGGATCTGGAGCCATTTGCCTTGGGTTAAGGCACTAATCGCATCGGAAAGAATCAAATGTACAAGTCTTCGCCATACTCCGAAGAACTCCGATTGCGATTAGCCTTGCTGCCTAAAAACCCCCAATCATATTATTTTCATGTAACCCGGAGCCCGCCCTCGGCGCTTAGACCTTATGAATATTTCATTCCCAAACCCATTTTTCTTTATAAAACCCAAAACCCGCTTATCCAAACTTTCAACTTAAAAACTTGAAGTCACGTGTTTAATATTTTAATGGGTTGATTGAAAGATCGATCGCGCAATCGCAATCGAAGAAATCAAATGGGTAGATCAAAAAGACCCGCATCAAGGTTCCGATGCGATTGGGTCTCGTATGTTAAAAGTTTCCCCCGCCCCTGTCTCATATGACTTCCCCCGAGACCAAGTGTTAAGGACCCCGGGTGCCAATCGCATCGCAATGTTTCAATCGCATGCATTTTTGTTTTACCCCCGATTGCGCTCCTCCGATTAGATCTGGACCGTCCACGTGTCCAGATCGGACGGTCCAAAACCACCCCGCCTTATTTCTTCTCCCCACTCTCCTTTGCCTGTTCTGCGCCGATCTCCACCGTTAGATATTTTTATCCGACGGCTACGCTCCTCCCCCGCCATCTGAAGCAGTTTAAACCTATTTCCGTAGGATTTCTTAACTGTTTTTGTGTTTTGCAGGTGTTTTTATGGTTTTCCATTATAGAATGAAGGAGAGCCGAGGGTTGGGAAAGACGTTTCCTGTGCCTTCGAGCTATCTAAAAGAACCATTCACGGGCTCTGTATAAAATGATTTATCGATGTTTCATGAGCATTGATAACCTAAAGAGCCCTGCGCTGCCCTGCACATCGACAAGACACTGTTTTATTCAAGAGAGCAGTTAAAGAGTATCAGTTTTTGAAGACAAAGCACAGCAGATGAAGATTGAAGACAATTTTTACGGGGATTACGGCTAAGATAGTTATCAAAAGCCTAATCCCCAATCTAAAACACAGTTTAAAAGAAAACCTAAAGTGTTCATCAAACATATTGCCTCCACCGCCATACTTTGAGGCAAATTGATTCCTCAACCACCGCAGTGCCACCTATTGCTTCAAAATGCTCAATCAGAGGCTGAATTTATTGAACTAAATCAGATATTTTGCCTCGAAGCAGCCAAAGAAGTTATTTCTTCCTCAAAATTAATGACAGAATGTGTGCAGAGTAACCCTAACAGTACGCAGAGCCTCAAATTTCAAACAAAGCTCCCTCCGAGCTTACTTCATAAGTGTAAACATATTTAATGTAGTGATCCACCTGTAAATTTCTCCCTCGAGCCTCTCAAAAGGCCGAGAAGTATTCATTCTGCATTAATTGTACTTGAGATCCTTTTATCAGATCTCACCTCCTCATCCTTCTATAAATACTTCAGTAGAAGATGAGTGAGGGGTTGGATTAGTTGGTTGTAAATGTAATTGCTGAAGCATTCTATGTAACTGAGCTGAAAACTCTTGACTGTAAATAGTGGTTTCATCGGCTCTTGGAGAAGATAGGTTAGGTTGTGAAGAGAGATGGATTAAAACATTGGATCTGAAGATTGTAACTGGTTTGAAGCATCAATACAAGCTGATTTATGGGATCCTGGTCTATGCTGATGGTGATGTTATTCTCACTGTAACTTGTATTTTGTTTCTGTTTTCAATTTGTTTCATTTTCCACTGTAAAGAACATTTTAAACAGGGTTAGGACCTACTGTATATCAGTAACCTTCTCTGGCTGAGAAATCTTTATCTAAATGTTTTCTTTCAACTGTGTTATTTGAAAATGATTTAATTCAGTCTAAGTACACGGATGCTGGCGTTCCCTCATCCTATTGTCATTGCTGAATGTTATTTTTAAATGTTACTTTCAATATATGTTGTGTGAGGATGAATTGAGGAAATCAAGGTTAGCCCTGAGTCCCTTTCTTGTTTGCTCAACTATTTGATTGTTTCCCTTAGGATGTGTTAAAAGCTGACTAGTTTCGAAGTACTTATCAGATCTTAGGCCATTCTGTGTTATCTCTGTGATCGTCTTGGAATTAACTAAGTAAAGAAGAGCTAGGAGAGGATTATGGTGAGCCCAGCCCGCTAGTTTCTACTCCAAAAGTTGCCTTCAAGTTTCCCTTTGTTTTTATATGTATTCTATTGGAAGTGTATCAAAGGCTGGATAGTTTCAAAGTACTTACTAGATCCTAGTTTGCTTCTATGTTTCTCTTAAGTGCTTGGTCAAAGGATGGCTAGTTTGAAAGTACTTACCAGATCCTGGGCTGCTCTTTGTTCTGCATCTGTCATTTCCCTTTCTTATTGTATCATTCCATTCCATAAATCAAACTTTAAAGAGATCCTTAGGCATATATGACTTGCCCCATAGATCACTCTTGAACCTGAATGTTTCAATTAAATCCTCTTATGACTCCATAGCCCAATGGATTGAAAACTTGCCATCATCTTTCTTCTTGATCAAAGCTTACTCTTTTGCTTGCAACTTCTCACCTTTGAACCTATTTGCATATAGATCTTTCTGCCTCAGACAGCAATTATGTTCAATCATCCGAAAAGACCAAACAAAACCCTTGGACCTCAT
The DNA here is from genome assembly GCA_034641835.2 of Pinus albicaulis. Taxonomy (NCBI): domain Eukaryota; kingdom Viridiplantae; phylum Streptophyta; class Pinopsida; order Pinales; family Pinaceae; genus Pinus; species Pinus albicaulis. The sequence goes on along the minus strand of CM076571.1, from coordinate 731,730,220 downwards.
AACTAGCCTAATATCATTACCCTAAGCTTTCAAAGACAATATCCATCTTTGTACATATTGGAGAGATCCCTCTCCGGATTCAGGAGGGCTAGATCTTAGAATCCCAAAGTTGGTTGAAATGATGTTAACTCTGTGATCGGACTTTGCCAATCTTGCTTATTACAGAGACCTAACACAAGCCAAGCTGCAAACCTTCAGAATGAGGTTCAAGAGACTAAGAATGGGTGAAGATGATATTATTGTATAATATTTCCTCAGGGCTGATGAAGTCACCAATATGATTAGAGGGCTAGGTGAAGAAGTCAAGGAAGAAATTGTTGTGCAAAAATCTTAATATCTCTTCCCATGAGATTTAATGCCAAAGTCTCAGCTATTGAAGAAATCTCTAATCTAAAATATCCCAAGATGGACCAGTTGCATGGTACTCTCACTTCCTATGAGATGAGAGTTGGAAAGGAGAATTAATAATCAAAGGAAGCAGCATTTAAAGTGTCCAAAAATGGAAAGAAGCTCAAAAAACATCAAGAGTGCTCCAGTTGTGAATCTGATCAGGAGTTGGCTCAGTTGGCAAGGAAAGTGAAGCGTGGCTTAAGAAAATATAAAGGGAATTTTCCCTTTAAATGCTTTGATTGCGGAAGAGTAGGAAATTTGTTGTCCAAATGACCCTACAAAGATAGTACTGAAAAGGAAGATGATAAAAAAATGGGGAAAAAGTCTCAGAAACAACAAAAGAAAAGGTTCTACAAGAAAAGGGGGTTCTACTCCAAATAAGATAGCTCAGACCAGAATCATATAGTGAAAATTATTTGGAGGATGACTCAGATAAGTTTCTTCTTATGGCCTTTGGAACAGACTCCAAGAAATACATTATTGTTGACTTTGAAGATGAAGAGGAAGAAGAAGGAGTAGTTAACCTTATATGTGAACTTATGAGTGCCCTTGATGAGTTAAAGAAACAAAGGAAGAATAATAAGCTATTAAAGTAGCAACTTCAATGTTCTGAAGAAGGAATGTATAAATCAGATAATGAGGAGTTTTTTATCAAAAAGAAAAAAATAAAAAGGTTATTAAAAGAAATAATAGCCTCGGTTTCCTTCTAGAATAAAAACAAGGGGCATGTGAAAAACTGAAAGAATAGAAAAAGCAGTTAAGACAGGAGTTGCTCCAGGTAAAGAAGGAACAATCTCAAGAAAATACAGGGACGAGATTTTTTCCTTGAAAGTTGAGCTAGAAGAAGCAAAGCGAAAGGAAGAATTACTTGAAGATCTAATCCATGAATGGGATGAGAATTGTCAAAGTCTTGAAGCAGAGATTGTCTCTCTAAGAGCGGATCTAGAGGGAAGGAAGATTGAGAATGGTCTAAATGAGAAGTTTGTTGAAGGCACTAGAAAAATAGATCAGATTCTAAACAGCCAAAGGCCCTCAAGAATCAGAACAGGTCTAGGATACTCAAAAGAACATGATTCTTCCACGAGAAAGATGAAGTTCAGGTCCGCAGGATTTGAACAATCACAGGGTTGTGAAAATAATCATCAAGAGAAGGTCAGCAAAAATAAAAAGGTAGGAGGACAAAGATGAGACCATCAATGGAGAATGAATCGATCAAATAGACGTCCAAGGTACTCTCATGCACAAACATGTAATATTTTCAACAATAGGCATGCCTATCTATTTTATGGTCATTGCTATAAGTTTCATATATTTGGACACAAAGTTGTTGATTGTGGAATGATCAAAGTTGAAAGAGATGAAAATTCTAGATATAATAAATATTAGAATTTCAAATCTCCAAGCTATTCTCTCAAAAATAAGAATGTCTTCTCTCCCTTGATAAGTGAAGTATAATTCTTCAAATGTAGTATTTTTGGGCACAAATCTAGTGAGTGCATTTGCAGGTTTGAATACCTATTTAAGTCTCAAAATTTCAGACAACCAACTATCCAAAAGGATAAAGGGCGCTGGAAACGAAAAACAAAGAAAAGCATGCAGTGTGGACTTTCCCTATCAACTCACAACTAAGAAAACAAATGGTATGTGGATAGTGGTTGTTCCAAACATATGACTGGAGACAAAAGAAATTTTTTGTCGCTAAAATAAAAGGATAGAGGAAGTAATTTCACCTTTGGAAACAATTCTCCATCAAGAATCAAGGGAAAAGGTGTAGTAAGTCTTGATCCAAAGACAAAAGCACAATTTTTTTTTTATGTAGAAGGCCTAAAGAACAACTTGCTTAGTGTTATATGTTGGTGTCTCATGTTTTGATAGTTTGGCAAATCAAAAGACAAGGCAACATCAGAACCAATCTTTAGAGTTACAGGATCTATTCCTCCTGCTCTCAGAGAGGGATCTCTCAAAAGTTTATTTGCAAAGGTTTATCTTGTGTGCTTTGAGTATTGGTTTTAGACTAGTTATTAAGTGAAGGTATTTGTTTGTTTGGTTGGGTTGCATTGATACAGTAGAACACAAAAGGTCCAGGAAAGATATATAGGACAGTAAAATATCTATTTCATTGGGTAATGGAGTCAAAAAGAGGTCATAACACAGTTACTAAAGGATATGGGATATCAAAGGGAAAATCTAACTTGGCCACATGATCCTTTTGTTTTTGGAATGGAATGAACATTAATGATTTGAAAAGAGAGTTTTAATTCTCAACAAAGGGAATTTGAAAGCATGATTTGAAACAATAAAGAGTTCTTTGATAGACAAGGCTAACCATAAATTCTACAAATCACACCTTTAAGCAAACAATGATTTCAAAAAAAATTTCAAAATAAAATCTAAGATTCGAGGAACACCCTATTTCCTCAAAGATTTTATTCTAAAGGACTTTAGAAAACATATAATATTTACTGATAATCACAATCATAGAAGAGGGAACACCTAAAAACATCTATGATCATAATTATAACGACCTTTAAGCCAATTGTTTAAGTGAGGACAAAGGGCAAGATCAAAACAGACCTCTCTGATTCACTATAAGCAAAGAACTTCAAAGGGAGACTTCAATAACAGTTTTTAAGTGGCAACAGACAAGCAGGGAGAACCATAAATCATGCTAAAACCAACTGTTCAAACTATTAAGGAAATAAACAAGCATGAAGACTAAAGAGAAAGATTAAAGCCTCTAAAATACTTCAGCAGAAGAAAACATAAAACAGTGAAGGATGAACAGGTCTAAGGTGCTTCCAGGAGTCATTTCTTAGCCTAATACTTTCTATCCTACTGTAGTGAGAAATTATGGAACATAATGGAAACAGGAAAAAACATGTAACAGTTCAGAATACTTCACCAACAGCCAAGCTCATGAATCCAGTGATAGAGCCTTCTCAGGAACAAACATGCAACAACATCATCAAGAGCTCCAAGACTTCAATTTGTTCTTCAACTTCAAAGGACTATGTATTGATTTCAAAGAGTTTCAATATTACAGCTTGTGATCAAACAACAACCAACAACCAACCCCTCACTCATCTTCTGCTGTAGTATAAATACAAGAATGAGGAGGTGAGATCTGATAAAAGATCACAATTACAATTAATACAGAGTTAATGTCTTCTTGGCCCTTGGGGGCTCAATGAAGAAACTGTACAGGTGTTTCACTGTATTAATTGATTTATACTTATGAAATAAGCTCGGTGGGAGCTTAGTTGACCTTTGAGGCTCTGTGTGACGTTAGGGTTACTCTGCAGATATCCTTTGCATTAAGTTTCATTGCAGAAGTAACTTCTTGGCTTCGCTGAGGTAAAATCTGATCTTCTTCAATAACTTCACCCTCTATTTGAATGGTTTGAGGCAATAGGTGGCTCTGTAGTAGCTGGGAGAAATTGATTAACCTCATATGTGGTGGTGGAGGTTTCCTGTTTGACAATCCTTTGTGCTTTCTTCTTTAACTGTGTTTTAAATCGGGGGTTAAGCTTTTGATAACAGTCTTAGCCGTAATCCCCATAAAACTTTCTTTATTCCTCTGTTCTGGTTAATTCTGGTCTTCGTCTCTGATACTCCTTGTCTGTGCCCGATTTACTGTGTTTTTTGCTGTTGTGCAGGGTTGCGCAAGGTTCATAAGGCATCCATGCCTGAGAAAACACTGAGGAAACGTGCATCTCCACCCTGTGGATGATTTCCTTGGATGAATCGAAGATGGGAGGGTCGTCACCCTCTACCTCTGAATCTTCTTTGAAAATTGTGAACGAATGATAAAAAACCCTACAAAAATATGAAAACTATTAAGAAATCCTACTTTTATAGGTTGACTGCATCGGAGGGCGTGCGAGGAGATCAGAGCCGTTGGATGGCATCATCCAATGGTCGGGATTAATCGGGGAGATCATAGAATGGGCGGAAGAAAGATTAAATCCGAGCCGTTGATCTGCAGAGATCGACGGTCGAGATTGAACGGGGCGGTCAGAGGAGAGGATGAATCTAAGCCGTTGATAGCGCAGAGATCGACGGTCGGGATTGGGCGATGGGAAGTCAAACGGGAGAGTAGGTGATGAATTGTGGGCCCTCGATCTGCAGATCAGATCGACGGCGGAGATTGCTTTGTCGCTATATGATGGCCCGACTATCGCGCGTGCACTTTCATTATCCATCGAGCAACTTGGGCGAGCGATCACCGTTGGATCAGTGGGCCCAGATCGGACAGTCCACAGCAATATTGTTGGGCGTCTTGGTCCGATCATTAACGCGCGATGGACGAAGAATGGACGACGGTTTTCAAATAGTACAAGGGACATGTGTTGGACGATGTATGGAATCGCTGGCCGTTGGGAGAAAACAACTTTTTCCCGAAGGCGGTGCGATGAATACCGCGCGGTATTTGGAGTGGAGGACAGCTGGAGGGGACCACCGGGAGACGTACTCCGCACCGTCCGATCTGTGGATTTAGATCGACGGTGCGGAACAAACCAATACTCGTACCGGTGGATAATTTTAATAAAAAATAATAAAATGACGGATTTTATGAATAACAAAGGTTTTTTAATGTTTTTTGCGGAATATTTTTAAAAAAAAATAAATGCCTGACTACTCAGCGCGCAGTCACGACTCCAGGACTTATGGACGAGAAGGGTTAGAAACTTAGCCCAAGGGGGCTTAAGTCCAAATACATAGGAAATATGTATTTTAATTGATTTTTCAACGTTTTCCAAGGGTTTCAAGGGTTTCGGCATAGTCAAAAAATGGGTTTTCAACTATGGGAAAGTGATTTTCATAAATGGAAGAAGAGGATTTATGAAAACAAGGGAGTTTCTATGGAGAAAAAGGGGAGCAAATGAAGGTTTGAGAAGGGGGAAAAACGAAGGTATTGTAGCAGTATTTGGTCTTTTAAAATCAGCGGGATTTCAGGGTCTTTTTAGGAAGTAAATATCAGTGCAGATTTGGACAGAGGCAGGAAGCCATCAAGAATCTTCAAGAGCCAATAGTTTTTAGTGAGAAAAATTGTTCCTTGAAGGCTCAAACTAAATTTAGCCACCTTTTGGTATAATCAAATTTTACAGGTGGCTAACATTATCCAAATGTGTGATAATGGCTATGATGTGATCTTTCTATCAAAATATTGTGAGATCCGTGTTGGGATCCTGTGTTTTGATAGATTGGCTAACCAAAAGACAAGGAAACATCAGAACCAATATTTAGAGTTCCAGGATCTAGTCCTCCTATTCTCAAAGAGGGATCTCTCAAATTATTTGTTTGCAAAGGTATGTCTTGTTTGCTTTTAAGTATTGATTTTAGACTAGTTATTAAGTGCAAGTGTTTGTTTGTTTGTTGGTTGAATTGGCACAGTAGAGCATGAAAGGTCTAGGTAGTATAGATAGAAAGAAGAAGTGTCAAGTTCATTGGGCAATGGAGTCAAGAAGAGGTTTATGACAAACTTATCAATGGATATGGGATATCAAAGAGCAAATCTAACTTGGCCATAGGATCCTTTATTTTTTGTGAATGAGATGGACATTAATGATTTGAAAGAGAGTTTGAATTCTCAACAAAGGGAACTTAAAAACATAACTTGAACATAAAGAGGTATTTGATAGACAGGGCTAACCATGAAATCTACAAACCACACTTTAAGAAAATGATGAATTCAAGACAACTTTTAAAATGAAATATAAGATTCGAGAGCACATCCTATTTCCTCAAAGATTTTATTTCAAAGGACTTAGAAAACATAAAATATTCACCGATAATTGCAGTCATAGAAGAGGGAACACCTAACACATCTATGATCACAACTATAAATACCTTTAAAACAATTTTTCAAGAAGGGACAAAGGGTATGATCAAAACAGACCTCCTTGGCTAACTATAAACAATGGTACTTCAAAGGGAGACTTCAAAAACAGTTTTCAAGTGGCAGCAGACAAGAAGGGAAAACCATAAATCATGCTAGAACCAACTATTTGCACTATTATAGAAATAAACAAGCATGAGGACTAAAGAGAAATATTAAAGACTCTAAAATACCTCAGCAAAAGAAAACATAAAACAATGAAGGATAAACAGGTCTAAGGTGCTTCCAGGAGTCATTTCTTAGACTAAACTTTTCATCCTATTGTAGTAAGAATTTATGAAACATAATGAAAACAGGAAAAACAATAGACAGTTCAGAATACATCACCAACAGCCAAGCTCAGGGATCCAATGATAGAGCCTTCTCAAGAACAAGCATGTCACAACATCATCAAGCTTTCAAGACTTCTATTTCTTCTTCAAATTCAAGCAGGCTATGTATTATTTCAGAGAGTTTCAGTGTTATAACTAGTGACCAACCAACAACTTCTCATCTTCTTCAGAAGTATTTATAGAAGAAATGAGGAGGTGGAAGATTTTTAGGATTGAAGTGTGATTAATTCTACACTAAATGCAACTCCTAGCCTTGAAAACCATGCAAGGTATAAGGCAGGAAAGCATCGAATTACAACTTTGCTTCATTTACTATGTTTCTTCTTTTTAAGGCTTAATGGGTAAAAAGATTGATTTAAGGCCTATTTATCTTTTATAATAACTTTACTGACAGTTTGAAATATCCTCCTTTGTTCGAAATAACTGTTCAGTTGTCTTTAGGCAAAATATCACTGACTAGGCAATAACTATGCCTTCTTTTGATTTATTGAGGCTGCAGGTGGCACTTTTTGGTAGCTGAAGAGGATAATTGGCCTCTGATTTGGTAGTGGAGGCCTTCTTTGCTGATATTTCCCTCTGTTTTACCTTAAAAAATCTTTAATCTACTTTATTCTGTGTTTTAGGCCTAATTAGGCCTTGATATTCATTTCTGGTCTTCATACTATCTTTATCTGTGGATTAGGCCTTTGATTTCTAAGCTTTCTACGTTAATCCCTTTAAACTCTATTTTAAAATCATTAAATCTTAATTTATGCTCTAATCCCATCCTTTGACACTGATACTCTTTGTATAATTGATGTTTACTGTGTTTCATTGTTTTGTAGACGCACAAAGGGTTTTATGACGTCACCAATGCTCATGAGGCACGCAAAAATCATAGTTTGAACCCTGTAGATTTCTTTTCTTCATGAATAATGGCCTAGGGGATCATCATCCCTGGCCTTCATTTTATTTTAAAACTGTGGAAAAACCTTAATAACCTACAAAAACACACAAAAGTTATAAAAATCCCATGAAAAATAGGTTAAAGGTTGCTTTGGAGGTTTCAGGCGCGAGATTAAATCGGAGCCTTTGGATGAAAATAACCAACAGTCAGGATTAAATGGTGGGTTCATTTGGGAAAACAGATGGGTGGAAAGTGTATGGTGGTGAAATTAGATCAGGACCATTCGATCTTCGGAGATCGACGACATAGAACTTTCAATGAAGTGTTTGGGAGAAAAGATAGAAGGCAAGCGAATGGAGATAAAATGTAATGAGAGCCATCGGATTATATTATCCAACAGTTAGGATCAATCGGTGGAATGCTTGGGGAGAGTAGAAGGATGGTGGATGAAATGGGGGGGGGATTAATTGGGACCATCGGATTAGAATATCCGACAGTTGAGATTGTTTGACGAGATGTTTTGGGAACATAGGCAAATGGAAAAAGAATCGGGGTCGCGTTAAGTCAGGACTATCAGATTAAATCGATCAATGGCCCGGATCAAACGAGAAAATACATTGCAGAGGAGGGTGGTTTAGCGGAAAAATAGAATGGTTTTCGTGCGGCACTGAGGGGGGTGAGCGATTTTTTGGAAAATAACGCGATTCCATATGTTGCTTGACACGTGGATTCAGAAAACCACCCATTTCGCGTTTTTTTTTGGCATTAAACTACAGGCGCAAAAAAACGCGAAACATATTGTCAACCATCAGATCAGAGGGCCCAGATCCAACGGTGCGGATCGCACGCGACGGATGCAGAAATGTGCGGAAGATGTATGCGGGACCCATTGGGATGTCATCGCTTTTGTCGTGTGGTGGGCGCGTTTAAACGGCGAATGGGGTTTCATCGCGACATGTCCCGACAGTCCGATCTCTCGAATGGACAGTGCAGATTAAAAGATAGGGCGGAGAAAATGAAAAGAGGAAAAGGCAATGGAAAGGGTGAGGCAGAAACATTCAATTTAATGTTTTCGTCGGGAAATGAAGAAATAAAAGGAATTAAAGGTTATGACAGTGTTTGGAGAGGTTTTTAAGCCCTTTAGCACCCGGTTGCGGGGCTTAAGGTCTTATGAGGAAAGGGGTTACAGGAGTTAAGCCCTCAGGGACTTAGGAAACCTTTATATGCAAAAAGGGTGTTTTTAGGCCTAAAATACTGATTTCTAGGCCAATTTGAGGGTTTCGATAGGTAAATGAAGGCATTTTTAAACCAAATGAGAGGTAGATAGAAGGTTTAAAAGGGGTTTTGGTTGATTTGGAAGCCAAATGAAGGCATTTTGGAGGATTTTTATGAAGGGGACAAGGGTAAAAATGGGGTTTATTTGTGAAGAAAGGAGTAGTGAAAATGATGAAAAATGGGGTGTTAAGCAGTCTTTCTCTTGGCAAACAACAGGTTCTTTAGAATAAAGAGGGAAACAACAGTGAAGATTGACTCAAAGGGTAATAGTCATCATAAAAACTTCAAAAGATGATAATTCTTCAAAAGGAACTATCTCTTGAAGTTTTTAAAAACCAAATTAGCCACCATTGGATATAAAAAAAGTTATAGGTGGCTAACAATCCGTAACATAAAGAATAAAAAATTGGTGGGAAGGGAAATCAGAACCCACAATAATGTATATGTGTTTGATGATTCCAGGGTCAATAGTTATTTAAGCAAAACAAGTGAAGTATGGTTATAGCACAAGAGGCTAGGGAATATGAATTTCGACAATTTGGTAAAATTAAGCAAGATGGGAGTCATAAAAGGGCTACCAAGACTGTCAAAGCCAGATAATGCAATATGTAATTCATGTCAGTTTGGAAAACAAATTGGGACTTAGTTCAAAACAAAAGAGTTTTCCTCATCCAGACCGCTCGAGCTCATTCGCACAGATATATGTGGCCCAACCAGAGAAAAAAACTTAAAATGGGAAAGGTACTTCATGTTTCTCATTGATTATTTCACCATGGCCACTTGGATTGTGCTTCTAAAAGAAAATTTGGAAGAATTTAAGCATTTCAGAAAGTTTAAGGCTCAAGTTGAAAACAAGAAACACTTAAAGATAAAATGCTTAATATCAGACAAAGGAGGAGAATACACCTTAGAATAATTTAAGGAATTCTATGAAGAGAATGAAATCAAAAGGAAATACTCAATGGCTAGAACTCTACAAAAAATGGACTGGTGGAAAGGAAGAACAAGACGGTTCAGGAAATGGCTAGAGCAATGTTGGATGAAGTAGATGTGTCACACACCTTCTAGGGAGAAGCAACATAGGTGGTAGTATATTTGTCCAACAGAACTCAACTCAGGCCTAATGGTAATAAAACTCCCCATGATTTTTGGAAGGGAAGACCTGCATTGGTTAAACATATTAAGGTATTCAGGAGTAAGTAATTCATCATGAGAAATGATAAGAATATTGGAAAGTTTGATTCATGTGCTGATGAGGGAATATTACTTGGGTATTCTATTCAGAGAAAGGAGTTTTGATGCTAAAAAAAATGGACAAATAAGATTGAATATATAAGGAGTAATAGTGAATGATATGGGTGCAGAACTTGAATCCTCCAGTCGAGAGATAAAATCTAAGGTTGAGGAAAATTCAAACATGGGCGGTTCAGAACAAGAAGAAGTAGGAGCATATTGTGAAAATGAGAAGTCAAACAAAACCTCAAGACCAAAGACACCTTCTAGGTATGTACAGAAAGAGCATCCTGAAAGCCAAATAATGGGAGACCAAAAACATGGTGTTCAAACACAAAGGAAAGTTATTGGCAGTCTAATCTGCATGAATCTGGCTCTGTTATCATAGATTGAACCCAAGCATCTCATTCAATATTGTGAGGAAAAAATATAGGTTAAATAAATGAATGAAGAACTTGAAACAATTGAAAAGAATGAGACTTGGGAACTGGTTCCAAGAGCTAGAGAGAAAATGTCATTGGAACCAAATGGAATTTAAAAAACGATATGAATGAACATAGTCAAGTAATAAAGAACATGGCTCATTTAGTTTTCAAAGGATTTTCTCAGATAGAAGGAATATATTTTGACGATACCTTTGCACCATTGGCCAGACTAGATGCAATCAGAAATTTTCTATCCTTTGCTAGTCACCAGAACATCAAAGTATGTAATATTCCCAAATGGGAAAACTCAGCAATACATGCATAAATAACGCAGTTTTCAGAAATGTATGCAATTAATGTTAAATGCATCCCATGAATCCATTCATTTATACATTATTACAACCATATACAAAAGGATATCTAAAACAAATCATGGTAGCTTAGCTAAACAACCCTCCCAAGCCATTATTTCTCAAAAATCATGCAAAAAGAGGGGCTGCAACCATGGATAAAATTTGAAATACCCTTACAACGTTATTTTAATGGGTTTGCAATAGTAGTAGATGGTACATCAGATATAGAGCTACTATGTGCATAAAAATTTAGATCTACATCTGATCCATGCACTATACAAGCTCCTCTAAAGAACCCCCTTGGGGTTTTCAGCAAAACACCAAGTACAAGTTGTAGATATGAGTTTTAAGACTGCAGATCTACTGAAAATTACAGATCTTGAAAGTGAATATGATCTGATATGAAAAGTATAATTACCTCCTCCAATAGATTTCCAAATTGAAGGGCAGATACCCAACACTTAGCAAATCAACTCTCCAAATGGTGCACTGAATCACCTTGCAACTGCCTCTTCAAAAATAATGCAGATTTGGATCTATACTACACTGTAGGGGACAAAATGTAGTTGGCCTAGTGCCAAGATTTGGAAATGATGCTCAATGCCTCCAATGTTGATCTCCCAATGGAGTAGAAACCTTCTCCACTGAAAAAGAGCACAGAAATGGCCTAGATCTGAAGATCTAGCCTCCACTTGTTGCAGCTGAGTGAAACAGTCAAACCCTCAATAGGATCTGTGCTGTCAAAGGAAGATGAAGCTTGGCCTTAACCCAGATAGTGGAAAATATTGTGCAAGACTCCTCCAAGAGCTACTCAATGGAAGAGTTGGGATTCCCAATCAGGAACACCCTATGCTAAACAACACTCTATCTCAGCTAAATAGCTAGAGAAATAAATATGTCTAAATAGACCATATAATCAGAAAATCATAATCATAAGATAACCCCATATGGCTACCATCATCTTCCTTATCAAAAATATGAGCCTTCTCACTTTGGGTCCCACTCATTAGGGTTTCCATCTTCATCCAATGAATCTCCCTCCAAAACTGTGTCGTCCCATCATCAATACCACTCCTCCATAACAGTGATGATGGATTTGGTCAATCTTGACTGGATCTCCATGCAATGTCTTCTTACACACTCAAGGTGGCTTTATTCTAACTATCTAAACTGATCCATATTCCCACTGGGTTATCTCCATTAATGTTCCACATCCTCCACACTAGCTTAGTTGACTTGGTCAAACTTGAATTTGTCCACTTGCATTTGGCCCTTGTTCACAAATGAAGGTGTTTTATCCAGCTATGAATATGATCCTTTTCCCATTAACTGGTTTTTTGTTGCTGCTAACAAGATTTATGATTCTCCCTACCCATTTATTCATCTAACTATGTGTTTGCAGAAAAATTAATATTCCAATTAGCTTCATGCTAATTTAGGAATATTACAGTCCTCCCCTCCCAAATGTTGCTTGTCCTCAAGAAACTGCAAGGATAGAACTGAAGAGCCTCCCCTCTTCCTCATGTAGCATCCTCAAGTGATAAGTTCCTCCAAATAAAAAAATACTTTTTCAACAATATGTCCTCAAGTTGTTCCTCCCATGTGTAAAAGTATGCCTTTGGTGAAAAATCCAAATGGCTCTCATCATGAAAAAGTGGGATATACATGGAAACAACTATATGTGGTATAGAGGCCTTCTTGAGGCATGGAATCTGAAATAGATTGGTAATCATCATCCCCATGTGAAGCCTCCATCCCCAAGCTATCATCCACAAGAAGTGAGTCACCCTCCAACAAGGTAACTCCTGAAACATCTCCTCCACCTTAGGCTCAAGCAAAGAAGGTGGGTTGCATAGCTGAATATGTGGGACTAAAATTCCCATCCCACACTATTTCTCTCTCCACTTATGATATGTATGGGGTTTTTGTTGATCTTGGGCTGAAATATTATGGTTTTCAAGAATGACCCAAGTCACCCCACCAATCAAAACACCCATGAGGTGCCTCTCCCAAGAACTCAAGTTCTCCAAATGGCTCCTCCCACATGAAGACAAGAGGTGTAGTGTGGAAATCATGTTTTGCCCATTTTTTCTCCTAAAACATGAAACATATGAAGTATAGAGAATCATACTCCCAATGGGCACCTCCAACTCTTGTGCCATCCTCCCAACAAAGATTCCCATAAGAACAAGAACATCATCAATACATGGAAGCAAAAACAAATAAAAACAAGTTGCCATATGAAAACCAGGAGGTGGATAATAGTTCCATATGTGGAACCAACCCAAGGCATCCCTTGTCTGCCTCAAAACAAAGTGTAACAAGTGTCTTTTCAGCCACTTTTTTGCTGCCACAATCATCCTACAAGATGGGATCATGAAAGTACAACTTGGTGCCAATGGTGCACACCAAAAATCATGTGGCATCCCCCACAAACCACAAATAAAATGGCCAACAATAATGCTACAAATGGCCTCAAGTACATAATAATACAATATACAAGAAGGAAAAACCCTCCTTGGTATAATATGCTTCTCATAAAAAGTAAAGGAGTACAAATCATAAAACATAAGTATACATCCTCTATCATGTACTTTGGTCATTGAGCTAAAATGGCTCAATTGAAAGTTCTCCCTCACTCTCAATGAGTAGGGAAGTGGTTGTGACAACCTCTCCATCATCATTCAGGATATGCATCTCTCCATATGTTGATGTGCATCTTGCTGGATGCCCTCCCAAGTGAACTCTTCCATCAAGGAATAATATGCATCAAATTGCATAGAAAGAAATTCCACATGTGCTGCATGTAACAACTTCTCCTTGAGCTCATATGCTCTAGTCAAGAAGACTCTTCCATAAGAATAGATGATTTCATCATCTACCAGGTAACTATCATCTATTTCCAGATCATCAAGAATCATGCAAGCACTAAGATCCTTGGATTACTCTACCAAAAGTTGAGACCTCCAACATGGATCAATCCTCCTAAGAGACAACGCTAAAGATCTAAAATGTGAAGCTCCCCACATGCTATTGTATGTTATTTTGACATCCCTCATGCCAAAATCATCAAACATAATGTTGCTATATGTGGGAGATCCCTTCCAAAGTGGAAGTACCTCCTCATCGTCCAAGGTTAAAGAGCAGCCCCTTTGCACCATGCTAGTGTCATCTCTTATTCCTGCAACATCATCCAAAGTATGGGATAAGATCAGCCCATACTCCCTCAGTAACAACCAAAGCAACAACAACTCTAGCTGCCTCCCCACACCACCATCATATAAATCTTGGAGCAACAACATGATAGTTGACATGAAAGATATCACATCACTCCAATACACCCAAAATTCTTGCTGCCATATGATGTAAGTGCCATGCCAAGTTCCCTCCACCATTCTATTATTTGAAATAGAATGTGCCATAGAATGACCAAACTTTTTCAAGAGTAACCAACGCAGTCTTGCCTCTTACTGCCTAGTGTCATAGATCTACAAGTGGTTCCCCAACCTCTTGATCATCAACATCACCCATCCAACCCATGGTGAGTGTCTATCATCATGTCCAAAAGTGGCAATCCTCCAATGGAAAATACATCCTCCCAAATCAGATTTATGTCTTTTCATTTCATGGGATGTTGAAATGTAGTCTCCTCAATGACCAAGTTGATCCATAAGGATCCAAATAGGTGGTAGGAAAAAACCTCCCATCATGATGTGAAATATCCATCAAGAAATATTCATCACAATCGTGAGAGATGTTATCCATCCTAAGATGTCCCCCAACAACTATCTGCGCATCCTTTGTCATACATATGGGAAGGTCATTGGAATTCTCTAACAATGGTTGGGCCCCCAACTCATCACTGATGCTCAATGACAGTGTTGCTGATCTCCATGATGGTGCATATGTTGTCTTCAGATCATACTCTATGTTGAACCCATAGTTCTGCATGGCATGGTTCAGGACATTACTCATCCCACCCTCCAAAATTCTACACTCCAACCCCAAGAGTTGTGTGCAACTCAACAATGGTACTCTAGGATGAATGTACATCTCTTCCTTGAACAAATCAAGGCTGCCCAGCGCAATGAAATTTTGTTGCTCCAAATCGGAAATATACTTTGACCCTTGGTCATGCAATAGTACATTCCCACAATCCTCCTTAAGATGTGTTGAAGTAACAAGAAATGGAAACATGTGCATACCTTGGTAAAGCTTGGGAACATCTTGTACTACTACAAGGGTTCCTTACTCCGGTGTGATGGCTTCCCCAACTACTGATGATGATAGCTTCTCTTCTATGGTCTCATCAGCACTGGTACAAGTCTCCTCCTCCTCTTGCATCTCCAGAATAGTGCATGGGACTCTAGATGTCAAGAGATCAAGACCACTTTGCAAAGATGCAAGTGTTCCTTCTCCTGGTGCAAGTGCTCCTGCAGTAAATTGTGGTGAAGGCTTCTTCTCATCTGATTTCTTCTTGTCAAACTTCTTGATCAACCTTTGAGTAAAATATGCATATGCAGTCACTCTTACATGACTCAAATGGTTGAACCGCCAATTGTTTGCTTCACCTTGAAGGTGCAGTGCTGCAATCTCAACAGCCTCTTTCTCTACTACTGGATGTAGCAGAAAAAATGCATCCAACTTCTTTCCCCAAGCCTTTGTTGTGCATGAGGATGACCCATCAAAGGTAGAAAATATAAATCTATTGCCTTTGTTCTTCTATTTCTGCAAGGTCTCCTTTCTTCTTTGAGCTGAATGAACTGTGGGAGAGTTATATTCTCCTTGAGAGCTCTAGTTCAGACTTATATTCTACAAGATACTCACTTAGAATCTCATGATCTAAGCTTCCTCCATCTTCATGCCTCTTGTCCTCATAAGGAAATGGCATAGCATGTTTCTTTGGAGCTCTATGCAATAGTGCATCTTCTTTTTGCTGATAGATAGTACATGTACCTTCCTCATTTTGAAACCATGATGTGGTTTCACTTATTTTTTCCATTTTTCTTTGCTTGACCTCCTTGGTGAGGTCCTTCTTAGATCTGAAAAGAGATGAGATGAAACTCATTCCTCCCATAATTCTGATCTCTTTCTCCTTCTTCTTCTTCTTATAGCATATTGGTTGAAACTCACAGACTAAGCCAAGATGATGCTCTGATACCACTGTAATATTCTCAAATGGGAAAACTTAGCAATACATGCATAAATAACGTGGTTTTCATAAATGTATGCAATTAAAGTTAAATGCATAACATGGATCCATTCATTTATAAATTATTATAGCCATATACAAAAGGAGATCTGAAAAAAATCATGGTAACTTAGTTAAACAAGCATCCCAAGCCATTATTGCTCAAAAATCATGCAAAAAGAGGGGCTGCAACCATGGATAAAAGCTGAAATACCCTGAGAGCATTATTTTAATGGATCTGCAATAGAAGTAGATGGTACATCAGATCTAAAGCTACTATGTGCATAAAAAATTAGATATACATCAGATCCATGCACTATTCAAGCTTCTCTAAAGAACCCCCTTAGGGTTTTCAACAAAACACCAAGTACAAGTTGTAGATCTGATTTTTAAGACTGCAGATCTACTAAAAAATACAGATCTGGAAAGTGGTTATGATCTGATATGAACGGTAGAATGACCTCCTCCAATATATTTCCAAAGTGAAGGGCAGATCCCCAACACTTAGCAAATCAACTCTCCAAATGGTGCACTGAATCACCCTGCAACTGCCTCTTCAGAAATAACGCAGATCTGGATCTATACTGCGTTGTAGGGGACAAAATTTAGTTGGCCTGGTGCCAAGATTTGGAAATGATGCTCAATTCCTCCAATGTTGATCTCCCAATGGAGTAGAAACCTTCTCCACTGAAAAAGAGCACTGAAATGGCCTAGATATGAAGATCTAGCCTCCACTTGTTGCAACTTACTGAAATAGTCAAACCCTCAACATGATCTGTGTTGTCAAAGGAAGATGAAGCTTGGCCTTAAGCCAAATAGTGTACAATATGGTGTAAGACTCCTCCAAGAGCTACTTAATGGAAGAGGTGGGATTCCTGATTAGGAACACCCTGTGCCAAACAACGCTTTATCTCAGCTAAACAGCAGAGAAAGAAATATGTCTAAACAGACCATATAATTAGAAAATCATAATCATAATCTAACCCCATATGGCTTCCATCCTCTTCCTTATAAACAATGTGAGCCTTCTCACCTTGGGTCCCACTCATTAGGGTTTCCATCTTCATGCAATGAATCTCCCTCCAAAAATGTGTTGTCCCATCATCAATACCACTCCTCCATAACACCGCTAATGGATTTGGTCAATCTTGACTAGATCTCCATGCAATGTCTTCTTCCGCACTCAAGGTGGCTTCATTCTAACTATCTAAACTGATCCATATTCCCACTAGGTTATCTCCATTAATGTTCCACATCCTCCACACTAGCTTAGTTGACTTGGTCAAACTTGACTTTGTCCACTTGCATTTGGCCCTTGTTCACACATGAAGGTGTTTTATCCAGTTGTGAATATGATCCCTTTCCCATTAAGAGGGTTTTGATTGCTGCTAAAAAAATTTATGGGTCTTCCTACCCATTTATTCATCTAACTATGTGTTTGGAGCAAAATTAATATTCCAAATAGATGCATGCTAATTTAGGAATATTACAAAGTATATCAAATGGATGTGAATTATGATTTTCTCAATGGAGACCTGGAGGAAGAAGTCTACATTGTGTAACCAAAAGGTTTATGATCACCACAAAGGAATGATTTGTGTTCAAACCAAAAAAGGCCCTATATGGACTCAAACAAACTCTCGGAGCCTAGTATGAGAATCTAGACAAATACCTTCAACAACAAGGTTTTAGAAAGGGCACTATGGATAGAATTTGTACATAAAGGATGAAGGTGACCACCTACTGATTGTAGTGGTGTATGTCGGTGACATAATCTTTAGCAGCAATGTGGAACAACTAGGGCATCAATTTTCACAATGTATGCAAACAGAGTTTGAAATGTCCATGATTGGAGAGTTGTCATTTTTATTGGGACTGCAAATCTCTCAATCTCAGAAAGGGGATTTTATATCCCAATCCAAATACCTCTGAGAAAATTTGAAAAATTTTGGGTTGGAAGATTGAAAACCAATAAGCACACCCATGATTACATGTTGCAAACCATATAAAAAAGATTAGACACCTCTGGTAAATCAGACAGAATACATATCCATGATAATAATCTTGTTTTCTCTTATGGCGTCAAGGCCATGTATCATGCAAGTCGTGGGGCTGGCGTCCAAATTTCAGGCTTTCCCTTGTGAAATCATGTTGTTGTTGTCAAGAGGATATTCAAATACCTTCGAGGAAAAACATAATATGGGTTGTGGTATTTTAAAAGGAAAGAATTTAAGTTGAAATCCTACACTGATGATGTCTGGGATGGCAGTCTAGACGATATAAAAATTACTTCAAGTACCGACTTCTTCTTGGCGATATGCTTAGTGTCATGGGTCATCAAGAAACAAGCCTCCATCTCTCTATCAACCACTAAAGTAAAATATATTGTTGTTTCCACATGTTGCACACAAATTCTATGGATGAAACATACTATGATGAATATTAAGGTAGAGTTGAATGATCCTATTACAATCATGTGTGATAATACAAGTGTCATCAATATATCCAAAAATCCAGTCATGCATTCCAAGACAAAGCATATCCCAATCAAGTTTCATTTTCTAAGGGAGTAAGTTTCAGAAAATGTTCTCATACTTGAGTATATGGCCACTAAAGAGAAATTGGTAGATATATTTACCAAGCCACTGACAAGAGAACCATTTGAATATCTCAGGAAAAATATAGGAGTTGTGACTCCTTCCTCTAAATGACTTCATTTTGGTAAGGGGTAGCAGCTAATCAACATGTGGAACTCATGGGAGATTAGATAGCAATGGTTTAGGGGGAGTATTCAAGAAGTACTATTTTCCATTGATGATAAAGGGTAAGAAGAATGGAGAATTCCATGCCTAGCCTGAGGGGGAGCACATGGTGTTGCAATCAATGCCAAAGGGGGAGATTGTTGGAAAATGGGTGGTTGTGCTATTGTTAGCATTGATGTCAACTAGAGTCAATATTGATCCTGCATGCTTCTGGTAGAGAATCATCATAGCAACAGACTTATCAAAAAACCATTAAATGATGACTGTGATGGTTAGGGTGTTAGCATTCCAAGCACAAGCTGAAGGGTCTAGAAATAGAGTGTGACGGAATTTTTGGAGTCACCTTGGAGGCAACAAATGTGATCCAAATCTACATCGGACCCTATCCACTGGAAAGAAATCTGGAAAAAATGTCCAATGATATGCGGAAGTCCAAAAACAGACTCCTAGATCAAAAGATATGGCCTACCAATGTCCAGGGACTTGAAGCCTTGAGAAGGGTGAAATATTGAAGGTCGGAGCATCGAGACTCCAAGATATGAGAAAATCATAGATCTAGATTATTGGAATATCGAGGATTTGATCTCATCGGGACCCAGTCGGAGCATCGGAGCCGCAGGTCATCGGCATATCAAAGGTCAACAAATATCGACACATCAAAATATCGGAGGTCGGAAAATATCAACACATCGAAATATCAGAGGTCGGAAAATATCGGCACATCGACATATTGGAAGTTGGCGAATATCGACACATCGAAATATTAGAGGTCAGCGAATATCAGCCCATCATCATATCAGAGGTTGGTGAATATCGACACATCAAGATATTGAAGGTTTGTGATATCGACACATCGGAATATATGAGGTTCGTGATATCAATACAACAGAGGTATGGAATATCAGAACTTCTTGACGGAGCTACTTTAGGAAGTTGTGATATCCAGCATGCCAATAAGAGGAAAAAGGGCCAATAAATTCCAAAGAGAAATTAACAAAGGTGTCTACAATGAAACCAAGGTCCGGTAGGTCCTCTTCTCTCTCCTCTGATAGGACACATTGCAGCATGAGATTGGATCTAAAAAGCTAAAGTGACAGATGTCATCACCATGACATGGCGGTACAATGGGATACGTGGCAAATAGATTAGCGTGTTTGGGTGGCCTACTGGGCCAACTATGTAGAAATTTGAATAATAGATGTATTATTCACCGAGATTATCCTGATTACACACTATTTGAGCTTCATGCATAATACATAACCTCTTCTACAATTGATCATCAATTTGCGGAAATAAAAGCAGTCGCATGCGCACATTAAAACATAATCAAGCACACATATAACACAGTATGTAATGGGAAAGCTTACAACTGAAAACCCCCAACTATCTGTATATTATAATGATAGAGAACATGTAACAATACATAGCACAAAGCTCCTCACAGCTCTCAGCACTATCTCACATGCTACACACAAACTAGCTCAGATATGAACAAGTCACAAGTTCAAATCTCCTCCACCTATCTGCCTGCCTCTACTGCGCAATCCAAGATGAATAATGATGAGATCCAAGTTCGAATCCCACTAGCTTGTACTGCGCAATCCTCATTGGAAATCTCAATCAATGTGTGTGCAAATCTCATGCACAGCTATAGTCACAACTGATAGTATACTCACCCTTTCACCCACCTCTAACACTGGTCTCCACTGAACTGTCCATGCATTGCAGTTAACTGATGTATTCTTTAGTTGATTTATGAGTTAATAATTAGTGAATTAATTAACAATTAATTCACACCACTCATCACTAGTGTATTTATCAGTTAGACTAAATACAACTAGTTCAACTAAGTTAAACCGAACACAACTCCACCAACTGTCTCATCAACTCCACCAAACTCTGCCACATGAGTTCCAACTGAAGTCAACCATGCAATAGCTCAACTAAACCCTAGGAATAGCATAATTCCTTCTGTCAGCTGCATGTGCCACATCCTTAGCTTGAACTAAAGTGCTCCAAGAGGATAAGATAATGTTTATAGTCCAAATATTATTAAGGGCTAATAATATTCGACTGATCTATTTTTAGACTGGCAGTCTAAAAATAGAATCCGCCCAATGTATAAAAATAGAGGTCCATCTATTTCTACCAACTTGACCAATCATCCATAAATAGCATCCTGCAACTCATATACCATGATCCATATGTCTAAAAATAGCATAGTCTAAAAATAGACTTTGCGCCAAAAATAGTTTGCGGGCCCACTTAGTGAAGGAGACTTCTTTTCACTAAGCTCCATCATCTTGTTGCATTTTCAATACTCCCTCTCAACAAGATATGGATTATCTGCAACCCCTATCCTGCCTCTGTGGTATTCGAATTTTCTCCTATGAGCACCTTCGTCAAGATATCAGCATCCTGATCCTCCGTGGGAATGTATGAAAGTAACATAATTCTCTGCTGCACACAATCTCTGATATGATGGTACCTGATGTCGATGTGTTTGGATCTATTATGAAATACTGGATTAGCCGAGAGTTTAATGCAACTCTGGTTATCACAATAAATCACAGTAGGCTCCAAGTGTGAACCGAACAACCCAACCAGGATCTTCCTCATCCATATAGCCTCGCATGCAGCCAAGCTTGCTGCCATATACTCGGCCTCTGCTGAACTAAGTGCCGTATCTCTCGCTCTCGTTGTACCAAGAAAACCGCTCGCGACCCGACATCAAGATCCTCTCCAGATGCCTTTTGTCTGCTGGTTCCTGCCTGACCAGTGCCGCCGTGAAGCCACATAGCTTCACCCGCTCCGTCCCCACTCACAATCCATATCCCGACAGTTTCTGAGATATCTCAATACATGCTTCCCTGCCTTCCAAAAGAGTTTGGTAGGCTTAACCATAGCTTGTGAAAGTCATAGAGCTTCAGAAAGTCAAGACAAGAACAAGATAGCATATATCGGGTCGTGCATTGACCAGGTACATAAGCGACCCCACCAACTGTCGATAAACAGTGGCATCCGCTACCTCCACTGAAGTAGCATCCTCCTTCCTCCAACCTCCAGGAAGAGGAGTATCAACAGGCTTGCAGCCATGCATGTTGAACTTCTCCAGTATCTCCCGGGCATACTTACCCTAAGAAACAAACAATCCATCACTGTGCTACCAAATTTCCAATCCCAGGAAATAATGAAGGAGGACCAAGTCCTTCATCTCAAACTCTCTAGCAAGATCCTCCTTGCATGAATTATCAACAGCTCATCACCTGTCAAAATCAAATCATCTACATAAAGTACAATGATCAGCAACTTACCCTCCACCACAATCTGGTATAGGTTAGGATCCGCCTCACTCTTGGAGAATCCAAGTCCGGTGAAATAACTGTCTATTCGTGTGTACCAAGCACGAGGTTCTTGTTTCAACCCATACAGCGCTCTCTTGAGCCTGCACACATGCGACTCGCTGCTGAAGATCTCGAAACCTTCGGGCTGCTCTATGTACACCTCCTCCTCAATGACTCCGTTGAGGAACGCAGTATTCACATCCATCTGATGAATGTGCCACCCCATCTGTGCTGAGAGAGCTAGGATCGTCCGTATGGAAGAATACCTTACGACAGGTGCAAAGGTCTCCTCATAATCGATCCCCTCTATCTGTGAGAAGCCTCAGGAAACAAATCTTGCCTTGTACTTCTCCACACTCCCATCAGTCGCCTGCTTCACTTTGTAGACCCATCTCGAACCCACCACTGATTTCCCCTCCGGTCTCGGGACAATCTCCCATGCACTGTTTCTGACAATCGAATCATACTCTTCCACCATGGCATCTACCCATGCAGGGTCCTCCATGCTCTTCCTTGAGAAAGAGGATGGCTCGTCACGATACATTTTCTCACAAGAGCCATGTATCTAGTGTACGATCCGTGATCCCTCTGTCTGCGTTGTGTCGTAGGTGGTCCTACAACCTTCTCTCGCATCTTGAGCCGCCGCTCGCCTTCGAGTGCGTTCCGCCGAAGACCGGGTTGGCACAGATGAGTAGTGGATCTTCCACTCCATGAACCTCATCTTGTGGCTGATCCACATCCTGAGACTCATCCTCAGGAACTAATAGCTCCTCATCTGCATGCAAGTGTGGCTCCCTCTCAAGCGAACACTTCATGGCTTTCTCCTCCTGAAATTTGATATCCCGTTGCACAACAGTCTTGCGACTGTCTGGAAAATACACATGATAGTTGTGGGGCGTATCAGTGTACCCCACAAATATCCCAACCTCTGCGGTCGGCTCCAGCTTCTTCCTGGCATCCTTCGTCACATGAATGTAAACAGGTGAACCAAAATCCTCAAATGGGAAATATCAGGCCTCTTACCAGAAAACGCCTCCTCGGGTGTACTCATGCCAAGTATCCTGTGAGGACAACGGTTCTGCACATATACTGCAGTATTGCATGCCTCAGCCCACAAGTGTATGGGAAGGCCCTGATCATGCAACATCGCCCGTGCAACACCCACGATTGTTCTGTTCTTCCGCTCAGCAACCCCATTCTGCTGTGGGTTATGAGGTGCTATGAGCTCTCTTCGAATTCCTTCTACGCTGCAAAAGTCCTTGAATTCGCCAGAGATGAATTCACCACCATTGTCGCTCCTAAGAGCCTTCACCTACTTCCCCGATTCTTTCTCAACCAGTGCCTTGAACTCACATAACTTTGAGTATGTCTCGCTCTTCTTCTGCATGAAGAAGATCCAACACTTACGAGAAAAATCATCAACAAATATCACATAATACCTGTGCTTTGCTGTCGAAGCTACTGAGAAAGGTCCACACACATCTGTGTGAATTCTCTCAAGGATCGTCGTGGTGCGACTATCCTTCTCGTGAAAGGTGGCTTTCACAAATTTTTCCAAGGTACACCCCTTGCACTGATCTGACTACGCAAGAGTGCCTTTAGGAAGCCCAGTAGAAATCTGCTGCAGTATCTTCAAAGCTCCATGGTGAAGGTGGCCCAATCTCCGGTGCCACAACTCGCCATCATCCCGGCTCACCACTCCTTCTGCCTTGCCTTCCATTGCTACACAGCCATCTACCTGCAATTGATAAAGGTTCTTAACTCGAACCCCTATCCTCCGAGTCTCACCAGTTGCCTTACTGCGCAGGAAATCCTTTCCTTCGCTAAAGACAACATCATATCCCTTGTCTTCTAACATCGCCACAAAGATAAGATTCTTCTTCAATCCTGGAACATGCATCACTTCCTTCAATCTGAAGGGTTTACCAGACTCCCTCTCAAAGGAAATGGTACCAATACCGGTTGCACTGTATCTACCATCATTGCCCATCTCGATGTGCACTCCAAGATCTTTCTCATCTAGATCAGTAAACAAATCTCGATCTCCTGTCATGTGAAAAGACGCACCACTGTCCAGAAACCACATTGATCCTGCCACACTTGAGACCAAGCATGCGATCAATGAAAAATATAGCTCAAACTGTGAGGCTAAGGCCTCTCCAGCTGCAGATCCAGCAGCCTGCTTATTTTTCTTCTTCTGCGGACAATTTGTGGCATAATGTTCGTGCTGGTGACAGTGAAAGCACTTCACCTTGGACATGTCCTGCTTCTTGCCTTTCGCACCGGAATGAGAAGCTTTCTTTCTCTTCCCCTTCTTTTCTTTGGCAGCCAAAGTGCAATTTTCTTCAGCAAATGCCTTTGATGAAGATCCGTCCCTGGTACTCCGCCTTATCTCCTCTTGCACAAGATCCGACCAAAGTCGCTCCCATCCTGGAAATTTCTCCCGACCATTGATAGAGTCCTGATAGGAATGCCAACTCTTCGGAAGACCAAGGAGAGCCAAGTCCACCAAGTCCTCTTCATCTACAGTCACCCCCACAATTCCCAGTTCATCCCTGCATTGGGTGAACTTTGTGAGGTACTTGGGTATACTGTCGCCTTTCTCCATCTTTATGTTTCTGATTTTATCCTTGAGCGCCAACTTCCTCTGGTCGCTCTTGCTTTGGAATAAATCTGTCAACACTTTCCACATCAAGTATGGAGAAGCTTTTCCATGCAGGCTGGATACAATGTGATCCTTCATGCCCTCCAATAGAATCCCTCGACATTTTGTTGTCTTCTTTTGCCAAGCCTCAACTTGAGCAGCATCGGTAGGCTTTGGGACTTCAGCATCTATGAACTCCTTCAGCCCATTTTCATCTAGCACCACCTCCATCCTGTCCTTCCATGCAACATAATTCGAGCTGCCCTCAAGGGCATACTCCAATCGCAATCCGTTGAAAGACATTTTGACTTCGACACCAAGAAAACACTACTGCAAATTCGAATTCCACCAGCTCAAAACTCAACCGCTTTTGATCTCTGAGAACAAAGTATTTCTAGCACAGAGATCGACTATAGGGGCATTTACTAGATTTTTCACCTTTCAAAGAAAGAATGAATCCAGAGGCTACCTGGCCCGCTTACAGACTCTGTCTACCGAAATAAAATGTAATCACTGTAATAGATCCGATGATCAATTCTCGCTCTGATACCATGTAGAAATTTGAATAATAGATGTATTATTCACCGAGATTATCCTGATTACACACTATTTGAGCTTCATGCATAATACATAACCTCTTCTACAATTGATCATCAATTTGCGGAAATAAAAGCAGTCGCATGCACACATTAAAACATAATCAAGCACACATATAACACAGTATGTAATGGGAAAGCTTACAGCTAAAAACCCCCAACTATCTATATATTATAATGATAGAGAACATGTAATAATACATAGCACAAAGCTCCTCACATCTCTCAGCACTATCTCACATGCTACACACAAACTAGCTCAGATATGAACAAGTCACAAGTTCAAATCTCCTCCACCTGTCTGCCTGCCTCTACTGCGGAATCCAAGATGAATAATGATGAGATCCAAGTTCGAATCCCACTGTCTTGTACTGCGCAATCCTCATTGGAAATCTCAATCAATGTGTGTGAAAATCTCACGCACAGCTATAGTCACAACTGATAGTAGACTCACCCTTTCACCCACCTCTAACACTGGTCTCCACTAAACTGTCCATGCATTGCAGTTAACTGATGTATTCTTTAGTTGATTTATGAGTTAATAATTAGTGAATTAATTAATAATTAATTCACACCACTCATCACTAGTGTATTTATCAATTAGACTAAATACAACTAGTTCAACTAAGTTAAATCGAACACAACTCCACCAATTGTCTCATCAACTCCACCAAACTCTGCCACATGAGTTCCAACTGAAGTCAACCATGCAATAGCTCAACTAAACCCTAGGAATAATGTAATTCCTTCTGTCAGCTGCATGTGCCACATCCATAGCTCGAACTGAAGTGCTCCAAGAGGATAAGATAATGTTTATAGTCCAAATATTATTAAGGGCTAATAATATTCGACTGATCTATTTTTAGACTGGCAGTCTAAAAATAGACTCCGCCCAATGTCTAAAAACAGAGGTTCATCTATTTTTACCAACTTGACCAATCATCCATAAATATCATCCTGCAACTCATAGACCATGATCCATATGTCTAAAAATAGACATAGTCTAAAAATAGACTTTGCGCCAAAAATAGCCTGCGGGCCCACTTAGTGAAGGCAACTTCTTTTCACTAAGCTCCATCATCTTGTTGCATTTTCAACAAACTATAGGTGACACGTGGAACAACTGTAGAGGTGCCATGTGGAGTGATTATGCACTCATGACATCATATCGGAGGTCGGCATATCGGAAGGAGAAGGATCCCACAAATCCTTCACAATTGATCATAAGGAAAGTTTCAATGGAGGGGCTCTGATGTAATGCTGGCACACATTCATAGGTGAGCTCACAGAACCAAAGGTGACTGCAAATACAAATGGATATTGTTTCCCGACTGGATCTTGAGGGCTTTAGGACCTAAGCGAAAAGCCACTGATCATAGCTCACGGTCCTATGGGAAAGAAGTTCTAAAAGAGCTAAAGGCTAAAGGAGATAAGGGAATCAAAGAAGTGAAATATCACAACGTTTTCATTTTTGAAAGTTGCAATATGGAGTTCTCTGATGGTGTAGCTCCGTGGAGTAAAGACTTGTTGGGTGAGGCCAAAATTGGTCCATTTTGGGTAAAAATACTTGGCAACTCAAGGAGAGGAGTGGGCGGTCCAACAAAGACAAATCAACCATGCAAAGTTTAAGGGCTTTGGGGCAGGTCAGAGTCCCTCTTTTTGTAAAGGGATCAGGTTTATTTTTTTTAGTTTTGAGTCCGCCCATGGTATGTGGACCATGGTTTTTGTAAGATGTAAAGGATATATAAAGAAATATCATATTGAGTTGAAGTAAGTCATGATAGAATCAAGGTTGTAAATATCTATATTTCTGTGTTTTTCTCTTAGGAGAAGACTCCACAACTATGTGCGCGGAGGCCTTCAAGAGTCTGTAGCTGTGTGCACAGACCACCCATAGTTGTGTGCGTGGGTCAGAGTAGTATTGTACTGAAGAAGACATATCATTAATAAAGAAAAGGAAGTTTGAGGCATATATGTGTGTATCTGTGTCTTTTTCTTATTATATGCACTTGAAGTTTCTTTTATGCATCACAAAGTATTTTATATTGTTTATATGCATTATATTGTGTTGAATATTTCTTATGATCGGTAAAGGCATAGTGCGCAATAAATAGTAAGTGAGAATAGGGCATGGACTGTGAAGATAGATAGGTGTGTTTGTGTAATTCAGAATAGGTATAAATAGGATTTTAGCAGTAGATCCATATCATATTGTCCCTCTAGATGTAGAAACTTGGTTATGACATCCCCCAATATTTCCTCGGGTGAGACAGTGATCTACGTTGCAGGTCGCTGCCAAAAGGGACGGTAATAGAGGTTTTTGTTGGTGCGCAACTACACCGAACCTGTCGAAGCCCCTCCAAGCCAAAAAATGGTTTCATTTTCAGGATTGGGATCTGATTGAGGGATATTTGGATGTGGAAATCGACAAGAAAGGAAATACACGATTGGGTAGAGCTGAAAGAGTCGGAGTTCATAGTTCAAGAAAAATGAAAATTGTGACTGTCGAATGAAGCTTGGTTGCAGAGATATCTTTTTATAGATCAACACGAGATCTTCTTCTTGTCATTCTTAAATAAGTTGCATGAATGGTTGTCAAGGTAGACTAAGAATAATACATGTTTTTAGAATGACGATCCTACTACGCGGAGCTCTGAATTGTTACAATGAATCAAGGAGACCAATAATACAATATCAAGAGTTGTTGATTTCTGGATTGAAATTATTTTGGGAGGATTTATTATTGAGTTCGACATAGACACATCTATATCTTACAACGAAGTTGAGAAAATATTTTCCAAGGGTCCATGAGGTAAGTACTTGAATTCTTTAAAGTTGTGGATTAAGATGCTTTTATGTGAAAAGGGTGTGTTTTGGATGCAATCATATTGATGTTTGGAAGAAGTAAGTATGGGGCTACACAAAGTGGAAAGCGATACCGAGTAGATCACGAAAAATTCATTGAGACTTCTTATAGTCTGTTGTTGAGTGGATATGAAATAAAATAAGAGATAAGTAACCCCGCAACCCCTAGATCTATGTCGCAAATAGGATTTGGAGATCATCAGGGTGCCTCTAGGATTCCCCATCCTGCTACTTCCCCCCACCCCCCATCCCCCTCCCCATACTTTCCCTCCACCTCCACCTCCTCCTCCCCCTCCCCAAGAGACATGGCCAGCAAAGTCAGGATGCCTATTTTTAGAGGTTAGGGATAAAAAGTTCCTGATCAATTTTGGTTTGTTACTGAAGCAGTATGGAAAGCGTGACAAGTCACCGACGAAGATATAAAGAAAGCACAACTTGTCACAACACTATAGGAAAGGGCACTAGTATGGTATATAAAGTTTTCCGCGATGAATCAGGGTGCTCCATTGGATGATATGGAGAAATAATTGACTGCAGAATTTAAGAAGCCAAAATCGCAGTCGTAGTATATCATTGAGATGAAGGAGATTAAGCAACTGGTAATTGAGTATGTTTGGGAATTAGATCAAAGGTTCAAGATGTTAATGAGACAAGTGAACTTCCAAATTCCTAAAGAGAAACATAAGGAGTGGTTTATAACTGCACTCTTTCCACATATCAGGATTCCTTGGACACTGTTGGGACTTGTATATTCCCATGTTTTCATCATGAAACATCAATGTTTATACCCTAAAACCCTAGGTTTTTAGCCCGTGCTATACCCTAATTCTGTCACTTTTGGCCAATTACTCTCTATGGTTGATTATCATCAATTTCTTCACTTCTCTATGATTAATTATTATTATTTCATGTTTTACTGATGACGGTTTTGTTGAAGTATATTTATCACAGGGTTCCATCGCTGAAGTCTCTCACAAGCCAGTTAAGTATGGGAATGCCTAATTTAGGGCTTTGGCATTTTTGATGCGCTTCCAGATAAACCGGGAGAGTTTATTATCAAAAATAATATTATGATACCTCTCCATAAGTTGGATTCCACCCAGCTTACTCATAGGGGTCTCTAGAAGGAAATTACAAATTTGTCCAAATCTGTAAAATATTCTAAACTGCCCATTTCTGCCTCGAATTCCGTGGAGAGGAAGGCAAAAGAAGAAATTTGGGAACATGGGGTTTTATCCCAGTATAGCCAATTTACTAAAACTATAATATTTTTTCAAAATCACTTACGGTTTTGGAGATATTCAGGGGGGTTTAAGGCTAATTTATGTAAAATTCATAAATTTCCAGAATATTCAAAATCTCCCAAAACATCCTTGTTGTGGATTTTTGGTCAAAGCCAATTGAAGCTACTATAGATCGGCACATCACAGCTTTTAGAATAAATTTTATCTTATCTCCATGGCTATGAATGGAGCGTTTTTGAGCAAAAAAGCTAGGAATGGACAATGTAATCATATTTAGATGAGTTAAGTAGCATAATGATCTTTTGATCTGATCTGCATAGATCAATTTCTATTTGTAATTATAAGGCTGTGATTATAAATCCTGCAATGGAGACAGATTGAGGGGGGATAGCCAGAGGATGATTTCCATTTCATTTTGATATCAAACCTGAAGATTGTAGATTCTGCTATTCAGTAACTAAGCTCAGTTTCCTGATCCATCATGGTGTGTTGCTGATGCAATTTTGTATTGTTATGAATTTAATGAGTCTGAATCGTATGTGTTGAGGATTAGTTAGTTTCTGTAAGTTTCCAAGCTATCTCCGGGTGTGGCAAGGGCCCACCACAATCCGGATCCAGCTTCTTGAATCATATGCGTAGGTAAATCTCTGCGTGTGTTTCATTTCATCACTGGATTTCGATTTGATATTGATTTTTGAGCAATTAACTTAAGCTTATTTCGTTTACTTGTAAAATTCAATTTAATACTGTGTGTTAATGATTATTGGTTTCAGTTAGACGAATGAATCTCAGTTGCCAATTTCGATTGATCCACTAAGTATATAACGCCATGAATCTCATTTAAAATGTTGTCAAGGATTGCGTACAGTTTAATGCCTGTGTGCATTTAATACTTACAGAGCATTGTTTGGTTCCTTTGTGTTTAAAATTGCAAGCACTTGTTTATATGCAGAGCAATTACATTGCTGAATTCTTGTCATATTTTAAATCATCTTCGAGCTAGAGTAAACACTCCGTATGTGAAGGCGTTATCATAAACTCGAACCTTTGCATTGATAAACATGAGTAGAAACAGAGTCTGGTTGAAATTAACATTGCCTTGAGGTTTCATCATTGAATTCATAAAAGTTATGTCACTGTGGTTGTAGAATATGACCTCAGGTTTCCAACGTAAATATTGAATAGGAGTTTTACACTTGCACAGTGTGATTCTAATTTGATTGATCAATTTCTCGATAGTACTTTTTCAATTTCTTTTGTCATCATATTCTGAGTTAACAAGAGAATTTTGAGTGCTAGAATGGTTTGGTTAGGTATCGATAAGATCTCAATTGTTTCAATCTACAGTGTCTGCAATTTAATATTTGTGTGTCTTTTCCATTAGCACTCGGGAACATTAGATAGATTAGATAGTTTCCATTTAATTGAAATAGTTAAGGAGTGTTTCCAAGTGTGAATTTCATTAGCAGTGTGAACAGTGTGGGTGAAATATTAGTTTCCAGTTTTTAAGGTAGTTTCCATTAGCTTGCCTTAGTATAGTGCGTATTTTTGGATTTCGAATGAGTCAAAATTGCAAATTAGCAGAGTGACTTGCCTCTTTCATTAAGAAGACAAAGTGATGGTTTGTTGAAATATTAAGTAGGTTTCTTGAGTTTAGTTTCTTGAAAGAGAGAGAAATTTAATTCATGTTGAATGCAACGGTAGCATAGTCTCTCAAGTACATTTTTGTGTGTCTAATAACAATTCACAGTTGTCTTATTTTGCAGAGTTAAAGTTTGATTGAATTATGCAAGATTTAATAATTGGGATTCCTCTAAAGTTGTCAAAATAGTAGATAGTGTTTGTAGATTAGTTAAAATCAAGAGATCAGAGAGTCTGATGATTATTTTTAACTGAGTGTGTGAGGAAAAGTGTTTAGATTAATTCTTATCATAAGTATCTTTTATTTGTTGGCAAGACACTGGAATTAGTGTGCAGTTTCTCTTGCTTTAGGGTTTGGATTTTGAATGTAATTTTAAATTACTGAGTTGATGTGTGAAATCTGCTCGCTCAAGAATTCGCTCTCATAGTTTGGTGAGTAGAATTAGTAGTAGAATAATTCAACTCTCATTTAAGCACAGATTTCAGTTCAAAAGTAGAATAGGTCAAGTTAACGAAGATTTCAAGTTTTCAAGTTGAATATTGATTCTGCTAGTGTTAGCGAGACAGTTTGATTGCCTTTTCAAGAGTTATTTATTTACAAGTATTCATATGTTTAATTACCTAAATGATCGTTATAATGGAAACCTTAAAACTCTGACTTAAAAATTGAATCAAGAAGTGCAGTGCAACTCGTGTTTATGAGCCCGGAATGACAAATTAAATATTAAGAGCTTTAACTCACCAATTAAAACTCTCAACAGACACAAAAAAATATATCGACACACATTGAAGCTCTGGAAATTGCAATGAATTTGGAAGCCTCATCGGTCACAGATACACATGTAGGAGTACAACATATTCAAAGCTAACTGGATGCAATGCATTTGGAGCTGCAAGATCTGAAGAAGGGTAAGGAATTCAAGTCAGATATTCGATCAAAATTATGGTGTATAAAGTGTAAGGTAGAAGGCCATTATAAGGATCAATGCTCTATATTTAGAGAATACATTAACAGTGGAGCACCTAATCCATTGAACCCAGAATCAAGTGCACGATGTGACATTTGCAAGGTTACAGGCAAGCATTGTACTGAAGAATACTCTTTGCTACATAAGTATGTGCAGACACCGAAGTAGTTGTTTTGTAACTTATGTCGGTCAGTGGGGCATGATGAAAAGAATTCTCACAACTGTGATTTTATTATGGAGAAAAATGCAAGCACGTACAAAATGCAATCTTAAGGGTGCACATACGAGGAACATGGCCAACCTATAGGGTGCATAGGGTTCCAAGGCCGAGGAAGAAGATGAGGAGGAGGCATTAGTTGAGGACGTGGTAACGTAATATGTTACAATTGTGGTTAATTTGGACACTTCACGAGGGATTTTCAGAACCCCACTATCATCTCTTGCAGGTATTTTAGAGATTTTGATCATGTAATTGAATATTGTCCTATTATGATAGCAAAGATGTAGGAGAAATAGAATCAACAACCTATGCAGAACCTACTAATGATGATGGTTGAACCAAGGGAATATGAACCATGCATTAACATTGTAACAAGAAGTGGCGCAGTAATAGGAGATGATAAGGCTGAAGGAAAGAAGCCAATGGAAGATACCTAGGTTAGGAAGATCACAAAAAATAATGTTGGATTCAACATGCAAGGGGAAAATGAGACATTCATGGATGCAAAGCGAATTTTCATGGATCCTAGAGCTTCCACATCTAAAGTGAAGTCGTTGCAACAATTAATACAAAATAAGGAAAACACCAAGGTAATTACTGCGATGAAGGATTTTGATCCATCCATATTAAAATAATTTTTGCAGACCTGCATGAAGCAGCTGAGAGATCAAAAGGTTGTTGAAGGGATCTAGGAGTTGGTAGACTCCTGCACTGGGAAAGAATAACCATGCAGTGATTTACGCGCAGTAAATAAGTTACATCAGAATAATAAAAGGACAAGAAAGGAAATTATATTAACTAAGCAGATCAAATATTATGACATGGATCAGGTAATACTGGATTTTGGATCCGATACCAATGTGTTTCCTAAGAAAATGTGGGAGTGAATGGGAAAACTTTAGTTGCAATGGTCTTCGATATAGTTGAGAATGGCTAACCAGCAAAATACCATCCCTATGGGAAGGTTACCTAGTGTGATAGTAGGTATTGAAGGAGTGCATGTTGTTGCATATTTTGAAGTAATTGAAATTGTAGATGAAAACAATCCATATCCGGAACTGCTTGGATTGGATTGGGATTTTGATACTTATGTGATAATAAATTTGAAGAAGAGAAAGATGGTGTTTGAACAAGGCAATATGAGGGTAATTTTTCCTCTAGACCCATCAGAAGGAGTGCAGTATACAAAGCATGTATGCGATGAATACTGCAATGCATATATTGAAAACATCTACAAGATAAAAGATAGGGAGGAATATTTTATTAATCACACTATAGATGGAAGGCTAAGTTTGGAACGGGATAGTTACTGTGTTTCGAACTCAGATGAGGAACTGGAGAATTGGCAGAACAGGTTGCACGAAGTCTCTATCAAGCGATGTGACAGAATCACAAGATCACTTTGTTGCATCACTTTAGAGGTATGTAATTTGCCTTACTATAATAGGATAGGAGATTTTAGTTTTTTTCTTGATGAATTTGAAAGAGAAGTATTAGAAGAATAATAGTTCCAAGCTTTGGAAGTAGCTCTAAAATCTACGCTTGCTAGATGGTGGGGTACTCATAAAGAAAATATAAGGAGCTATAAAGAGTATCGTAGGTTGATGAAGGTCCGATTTGGCCAAGTAAATACAAATATCGCAGTAAAATATGATGGAAAAGACCACACCCGGGAACATATGTTTCACTGGACTTCAGTTTGGGGTGAATATATAGAGCCAGAGTGGGTACATATATGTTTCACACATTGGACTCGATACCTATGAATGGTATTTGGAGACAAAGTTGTGACATGGAACAACGAATTGGTCTGATTTGGTTGAAGAGTTCCTACTGAAATTTATTTTTGAAGATATTTTTCCATGTATAGATGAAGCCCTCGAGGAAGTCAAAGCCGGTATTTTTAAGACTACAATTGTGCTAACTTATATGCATCTTGATTGGACCGTGCAGTTTCAACATGTAATAGAATGCTATAATGCGATAGCAGAAGAGGATGATGAGGAAGGTCTGCGCAATATTAATATATCAGAATACAAAGGACATCATGATCCAGATTTATGCAGGAACACAACAGAATACAAAAATAACCATACACATAGAAATACAACGGAAATAAGGCTTCACTACATTAATATAAAATCACTGACATATGCTTACAAACATGATGGAAATAAAATAGCTAGGGTGTTGGTAGCGAATCTCTGAAAAGAGATGTGGCGACTAAAGACCTCTGAACTATGTTACAATGAGGCTCAAGGGCCTATTTATTATGGAGAAACAATGGAGAACTCTAAACGTCCAAAAACCTAACCCTAGGAGATGAAGCACCAAAACTATGGCCCCCCTTTGGGTAAATTGGTGTTTCAACTTCCCGGGGATGTAACTTTGGCATACTATCTCCTTATGGGGCTTCAAAATGGCTCCGGAAGTTCAAGACCTGAAAAACTGCTAAAAATAGTAAGTTGTGAAAAAAACTAAAAGAGACAATGGGGAGGGCCCAAGTGGAATAGGCGGGTGGCCACCAATATCCACCTAGATCATTCCTCCCCCCTTAGGAAGCAATGGTCCCCATTGCGTTGAGTTCCACCATGAGATGAGGAAACTTCTGTTGAACTTGGTCCCTAGTGAACCACTTGCCTTGGTGTAGGATTTGGCCAGCTTTGACAACCCGATACAGTTGGATCTTCTATCAGCAAGTGTTCTTGATTTGCATGTCCATGATACAGTCTGTGGTGGCTTGTTCCATGCAGTCTGGGTTTAACTCTTTTGGTGTGAGTTCTTCTACAATTTCAAAGGTGTCCAATAGAGGTGGGAAGTAGGGATGAAGGCGGTCTACATTGAATATTGGGTGCAGACCAAGGAATGGTGGAATACTGAGCTCGAAGGCATTGTTCCCTACAACCTTGGTGATGGTGTACAACCCATATCAGAGCAGGTGAATCTTGCGGTGGGGTCCAGTGAGGCGCTTCTTCTGCAAATGTAGCCACACTTTTTCGCCCACCTGGAAGTTGTGTGGCACCCGATGTTGATCATGTCGTTGCTTGTACTTAGCATTGGCTCTGTCCAATATGCCATGAGCCTATTGGCAGATGTGCTGAATGTGCTTGATGAAGTTTTTTTCTTTGTCAGCTTCAGAATGGACATGAGCCGAATCAGCCTAAGTAGCTGCAAATGGCATGGTTACATCAATGGGACATAGTAGCTGGAATCCCAAGCCCACCTGAAAGGGCCTGTGACCGATTAAGCTATGGAGAGCCCGGTTATAATTATGTTGTACATAGGGAAGGCTCGCATCCCATATGCGTGAATGATTTGAATTGTACATGCACAGAATGTGTACAATCATCCTATTGACAACCTCTGTCTAGCCATCAGTTTGGGGATGGAAAGTTGTGGACTTGGTGAACTTGGTGTCCAACATTGACCAGAGGCTCTACCAAAATGTGTTGAGGAACTTGCTGTCATGATCTGATATGATAGATTGTGGGATACCAAACTGCACCCATACTCATTCAAAGAATAGTTTAGCAGTGACTTATGTTGTGATATTCTTCTTGCAGGCCACCATAATGGCCATCTTTGAGAATTTGTCGATGACCACGAAAACACAGTCGTTTCCATGCTTAGTAGAAGGAAGGCCTGACATGTAATCCATGGAGATGGATTGCCAAGGTCGACTAGGTGTAGGTAGCGGAGTATACAGCCCTTGCATCTTGATGGTCGGTTTGGAAATGGCACAAGCAGTGTATGATCTGATGTACTTCCCGACATCTTATCGAAGGTTCGGCCAATAGAAATACTTCTGCAGTACTGCCACTGTTTTCTCGACCCCAAAATGCCCAGCGAATCTACTGTAGTGTGCTTCCCATATCATCTTGGCACGCTCGCTTGAAGGAACACAAAGGTGTCCCAGGTGACATAACAGTGCATCTTGGAGGTGAAAATTTGGAACTTGCATACCCCCCAAGAGTGCTTTGTACGTGTAGCTGAATTCTGGATTGCTCTTGTAGAGAAGCGTCCAATCAGAAGTCTCATGCCCACAAGAGTTTAGAATGGTGGTTATGGCCACGATCGGTGGTCGGCTGAGGCAGTTTACAACATTATTGGTGCTACCCTTCTTGTACTTGATGTTCAAATGAAATTGTTGCAGATATGTGGACCACTTATGATGGAAATCGTTATGCAACTTCCCTTGTGTCTGTATGAACTGCAAGGGTCGATGTTCTACGTGGATGATTGTCTCCTTCCCCAAAATTTAATGCTTCCATTGTCGACAAGCCTGCACAATGGAATACATTTATTTGTCATAAGTGGGATACTTTTGAACAATCTTGGACAATGTCTCACTGTGATATGCCACTAGATGCCCCTGTTGAGTAAGAACTTCCCCAATAGCATAGTCAGAGGCATTTGTCTCGATATAAAATGGTTGTTACAAGTCTGGTAATGTGAGCACTGGGGCAAAACAGAGGCGATGTTTGAACTCTATGAACACCTTTTGTTGAGATTCCGACCAACCGAATTATTCTTTCGCTCCTCCCTTGGTGACTTGACTCAAGGGCTAAGTGATATGAGAGAATCCCAACACGAACCTGCGGTATAAATTAGCAAGACCCAGAAAGCTGCGAAGCTCTGTTAGGGTGGTTGGCCCTGGCCAATCCCGAATGACTTGGATCTTGGCTAGATCCACATGCACCCCCCTTTCATCAATAATGTATCCCAGATATTGAACCTAGGTCATGCCAAAAGTGAACTTCTCCAAATTGGCACACAACTTGTGTTGTCACAGTGTTTGGGGGACTTCTCGGATGTGGTGGAGGTGCTCTTCCCAAGTCTGGCTGAAGATCAGAATGTCATCCAATTATACCACTACAAATGAGTTGGTGAATGGACACAAGATGTCATCCATCAACCTCATGAAGGTTAAAGGAGCATTTTTCAATCCGAAAGGCATGACGAGCCATTCGAAAAGGCCCTCCTTGGCTTTGAAGGTAGTCTTCCACACAACAGAGGGTTCAATTGGTACCTAGTGATACCTAGACTTCAAGTCGATCTTGCTAAAATATTTTTCCCCTTTGAGTTAGTCCAGAAGGTCATCAGTTCGTGGGATCGGGTACCTATTCCAGACAGTGATCTTGTTCAGCGCCCAATAATCAATACAGAGTCTCCAAGTCCCATCCTTCTTCTGTACCAACACGATCGGGCTCCCACAGGGCGATGAACTTGGCTCGATGTGACCTTTCTGCAACAGATCCTGAATCTCCCTCTTGATTTCATCATTCTCCAAAACAAAGCGATTATATATCGGTCCATTGGGTAGCGGCGCACCTGGGGTCAGGTCAATGGGGTGCTTGACCTGACAGTGTAGAGGCACCCCTGTGGGTGAGGTGAAGATGTCCCCGTACTCCTCCACAACCTTGTCCATTTGTTGTTGTTGTGCAGAGGAGCCATGTCTGGAGGTTGTGGCCATAGTCTTCTTCTTGCCCTGGGGGCGGATCATCAAGAAAAAAAAAATCCTGGTTTGGGAAATGAGCTTACTACATTTTTTTGCAGTAACCAAATAGATAGTGGGAGGCGGTGGTACCTCTGGTATCCTGTAAAATTTATTTCCCAAAGTAACAACAACAGTGCAAGGTCGGGACTCATACACAGCATGTCACTTCCACAAGTATGGTTGGCCTAATAATACATCAGAAACATCAATAGGAGCAATGTCACACAATACCTCATCCATGAAGGGCTTGATGCTATAGGGAAGGCGGCACTGCTAGCTGACGCGGAGATCCCGTCCTTGGTGAAGCCACCCGATGGTGTATGGTTGTGGGTGTGTTGTGGTTGGAAAGCCCAACGCTTCATGACATCTGCTGAAATGAGGTTCTTTTGGCTCCCATTGTCGACAATGAACCATAGCGGGGAACCCTTTACCCACATCTGGGAGTGGAAGAGATGCTCTGCCTCCTCTGGATCTTCCGGTTCCTCCTTCTGGATCTTCGTAGTGGCAACAGTGGTGTTGGGCTCTGCATCAATAATTTTCTTCCCTTTGTCATTCACCTTGTCAAGTTTTGATTCAGAGTCGGAGCATGCATCTGATTCAGAAGCCCTCATCTCGGCCACCAGCAACTGCTTGGCCCGTCACTCACTTGTGTTGTGAGTGGAGCTCTTATGGAACTCACACCACTTTCCCATGTCATTCTTTGGCTTTGTGGTGTTGTTCTTTGCTTGTGTCTTTGGCAGGTTGTCTTGGGCTGCCATGCCTTGGCTTTGTCCTTTGTTATGCGGTTTAGGGGCACCTTTCCCTTGCTTTTGATTCGCAGATCCAAAGTCAAGCTTCTTCTATTTTAATTTCTGCTCAATATTGGTAGCATACCGGTATGTCCTGCCAAGCAAGGAGATATCGAGGAACTCAATTTCCTCCTGAATGTATCTGTGCAGACAACCACAATACTTTAGCACCAAATGTTTCTCTGAATCTTTGATGCCCAACTTTGTATGCAGGGTATGGAACAGATTCGTTAGCTCATGCACATCTTGATCCCTTTGTTGTCGCAGCGTGGTCCATTGTATGTACTTGTCCTTATAGCTCCCCACAGGATAGTATTGTTCCTTGATGGCATCTAGGAAATATTTCCAAGTGGGTACGGCTGAGAATAGAGAGGATTTTGTCTTGTCCTTTTCTCACAGTAGGTTTCCCACCAGTCCTTGACATAGGGGGTAGCTTTGAGGAGTGAAAAAATAATCTTCTCTCGGTCGGAAAAGTCATGAACTGAGAAATATCCTTCTGATAGATTCAACCATATATCTACGACACTTGCATCTATTTGACCCTCAAATATGGGAATGTCAAAGTTTACTTGTACCTTAAAGGGATTTTCGCCTCCAGAGTGGCTGCTGGATGCATATGCGCCATTGGTGGGTAGTCGTTGAAGGATCTGGGCAAAGTTATCCATCATCACGTTCCTTTATTTTTTAAGGGCCTCCTCGAGCAATATTTTTATAGGAGCTCCTACTCCCTCATCTTTCTTTTCGTCCCCCATGGGCGTCCGTTGGGGTTTGTGAGGTTGATCTTGCAAATGCTCCACTAAATCAAGCCCTAACTCCTTATACCCTGACCTTATTGGGGACATGCAAA
Organism: Pinus albicaulis; assembly: GCA_034641835.2. Classification (NCBI taxonomy): domain Eukaryota; kingdom Viridiplantae; phylum Streptophyta; class Pinopsida; order Pinales; family Pinaceae; genus Pinus; species Pinus albicaulis. The sequence continues at coordinate 731,690,820 of CM076571.1, read as the reverse complement.
GAAGTATCGAGAAAAAAAATAGACCTCTCTAATACTACTGATCCGGATTTATGCAGGAACGCAAAAAAATACAGAAATAACCATACACATAGAAATACAATGGAAATAAGGCTTAATTTCATTAATATCAAATCACAGAAATATGCTTACAAACATGTTGGAAACAAAATAGCTAGGCTGCTGGTAGCGAATCTCAAAAAAGAGATGTGGCGACTACAAACCTCTAAACTGTGTTACAATGAGGCTCGAGGGCCTATTTATTATGGAGAAACAAAGGAGAACTCTAAATGTCCAAAAAACTAACCCTAGGAGATGAAGTACCAAAAATATGGGCCCCGTTTGGGTAAATTGGTGTTTCAACTTCCCGGAGACATAACTTCAGCATACTATCTCTGTTTGGGGCTTCAAAATGGCTCTGGAAGTTCAGGACTCGAAAAACTACTAAAAATAGTAAGTTGTGAAAAAAACTGAAAGATACAATGGTGGGGGCCCCAAGTGGAATAGGCGGGTGGCCACCAATATCTACCTAGATCACATCATGAGGTTGCTAGACCAGAACCTAAGATACTTGACATAATATAGCCCGTGAAGAAAAAGAAGATGAATATATGGGTAGAAGACGAGCCAAAATTTGTGCTGATTAGAGATTATTGGGATGAATACACATTCAACAAAGTTGTCGAGCTTTTGCATGAATACCAAGAGCTTTTTCCCACTAAGTTTTATGAATTGAAAGGTATAGTCGGAGACCTAGAAGTTATGAGGATTACTATAAAACCATATTTGAAGCCAATAAAACAACGACCATATAGATTGAACCCAAAGAACAAGGAAAAAGTGAAGGAAGAACTCAAGAAAATGATTAAGGCTAGAATAATTGAACCTGCGGAGGAATCTGAATGGATCAGTCCTATGGTAGTTTAGGAGAAGAAGAAAAAGGGTGAAATCAGGATTTGTGTTGATTTGAGTAAGTTGAATGATGTATGTGTCCATGACCCCTTCCCTACACCCTTCAAAGATGAAGTATTGGATAATGTTGGAGGACCGGAGGCCTACTCTTTTATAGAATTTTTTCAGGTTACGGTTAGATTAGAATTGCACCGGAAGATAGGAGTAAGACAAATTTTCCCACTGAATGGGGATCTTTTTTGTATACATTCATGCCTTTTGGGTTGAAGAATTCCCCTGCAATATTCTCTAGGGTTTTCATCACAACTTTCAATGAGTATATACACAAATTTTTGGAGGATTATTTAGATGATTGGATAGCCTTTGGACTATTGAAGAAGCATGTTTCAAGCTTGAGATCGATGTTGGATACATGTAGGTAGTATCAAATATCATTAAATTTTAAGAAGTTCATATTTTGTGTACCTTTTGGTATAGTTCTTGGGCATGTTGTTTGTAGACAGGGATTGATGGTAGACCCCGCGAATATTTCTGCTATTGTAAACTTGGAACCACCTAATATAGTGAAACAACTGCGCACAACACTTGGACATACGGGCTACTACTATAAGTTTGTAAAGGCATATGTACAGGTAACTGCACCGATGGAAGAGCTATTGAAGAAGGATGTTACCTTTTGCTAGGATGAATAATTCCAAAAGAGCTTCAACATACTAAGGAGAAGATGTTAACTATGTTGATTCTATTTTTCCTAGACTTGAATAAAGAGTTTCACGTACATGTCGATGCTTCTTGCATAGCTTTGGGATCAGTACTAGCATAGCCAAGTGATGGAAACATTTATCACCCCATAAATTTTGCAAGAAGAAAATTGTCCAAGGTAGAGAATAACTATTCCACGACAGAAAGAGAGGCATTGGCCATGGTTTATGAATTACAAAATTCCAGGAATTATTTGTTGGGAGTGCACCTCAAGATGTTCATAGATCACTCCACATTGAAGTATTTGGTAAATATTCCTATTCTAGGAGGCAATATTTGTATATGTTTATTGTTATTTTAGGAGTATGACTTTGAAGTTATAGTCAAGCCCGGAATATTGAACACTAGACCTGATCATCTGTCAAGGATAGAGATAGGTGAAGAACCCACGAACATTGACAAGAAATTTCCTGATGCACAATTATTCGCAATAAGGGTTGTAGATGACCACTTCACAAAAATTATCCACTTTTTTACCATAGGAATGGCACCCGCGGAGTACACTACATAGCAGAAAAAGGAGTTGGTAGTTAAGGCCATTGATTTTTCATTAATTTTTGGACATTTGTATAAAATGGGGCTAGATGAAATACCACACAGAAATGTCTCTGAGCATGAAAGGAATATAATTTTAGAAGAAGCTCACGGCGGAGTTGTAGGAGGACATTATGCAAGAAAGGCCACTGCATAGAATACTTTGAGAGCTGGATTATGCTGGCCCATAGTGCATAAGGATGCAAAGGAGTATTGTAGATCTTGTGATTCATTCCAAATAACATGAAGACCGTCTAGAAGGGATGAAATTCCCTTGAATCCATAAGTGAAGTTGAAAGAATTTGATAAGTGTGAAATAGACTTTTTTGGACCTATCAATCTACCAGGGAAGAAGACTGGCACAAGGTATATCATCACTGCAACATATTATTTTACCAGGTAGGCCAAAGCATAGCTAGTGAAGGATTGTAGTGCAGACATTGATGTGAAGTTCATATTTGAGTATATTCTATCTAGATTTGGGTGTCCGAAGATCTTAATGAGTGACCAAGGGTCACACTCCTTGCATAAAACCATTGAAGCACTAACTGAATAATTTCAAGTGCATCATCAAAAGAGTATATCGTATCATCCTCAGGAAAATGGGACAGTTAAAGCTTTTAACAAGATTTTGGAGAACACACTCACCAAAGTATGCAATGTGAACACAAATTATTAGGATCTAAGAATTACAGCGGTGTTATGGGCATACATGATAACCTGCAAAAATTTGACAAGATAGACACCTTTTAGGTTGGTATATGGACAAGAAGCAGTCATGCCTATGTAATATATTGTGCCAAGTTTAAGAATTGCAACATTCACAAACATGGCTAACCATGACACAATGGAAGAAAGGATGGAGGAATTGCTCGATTTGGAGGAAGATAGGTTCATCGTCGATTATCATCAACAAGTGAAAAATCCAAGGGAAAAATCTTGGAATGATAGGCACATCAAGTAGAAAAAATTCAAGGAAGGAGACCTTGTACTATTGTATGATAGCAATTTTGCGAAGTTCTAAGGAAAATTACAAACACATTGGTTGGGACCATCTATCATTAGATACATCTCTGAGGGAGGTGCAATTCAACTCATGAGTTTGGATGCTCAGTTGATGCTAGGACGAGTGAATGGGAGCAGATTCAATATACACAGGGATGATTATGTCCCTGGAACTTTGCACTGACTATATGAAAGGAGGAAAGTATTAGTGTTAGATGCAGTTGGAAGTTGGCACGGAACTATAAACTACTCTGCCAAAGAAGGACTTTGGCGAATATGGATTATTGTGTCAAACGTAGGAGGATGTCGAAGTATGAGGGAACTTCAATAAGGGAGGAATTTTTGCGATGTAAGAGAGGATCCATCGAATTCCACCAAAAATATGACAGTTGGAAGCGAAAATGTTGATTTTCCAGGGAAGTTTCTGTTAAAATGAGCGGGCGAAACACATTTATTGGGCCTAGCTGGGAAAATATGCTGCCAAATCCGCATTAATGAGATGAATTTGAAGACATTTATGGGGTCTAAAATTCAATTTTTTTATAAATATCGCATCCTAATCCACATTTGGCTACTTTTATTCTTGAGAACTAGAATTGTGAGATTGTGCCTAAGTGTGAGAAGAGTGTTGAGATGCGTAATATTCCCAAATGGGAAAAGTGGGAATATAATGCAAAACCATGGAATAGCAGTGTAAAAATTAGATCAAAATAGGAGACCAATATGGAGACCTTTCATTCATTATAACAACAGAAAAATATGCATAATAAATGGGCCATAAGATGTGCAATAAGATAGAACAAGCCTCCAATGTACAAAACCCTCAAAAGAGGTGTTGCTACTATATATCAAGATGCCAAAAGATTGTTATAGTGTCGTTTAAAAGGCACTGCTATAGAAAATGAAGATACAAAATAACATGGGCTGATATATGCCTCAAAATATAGATCTAATACAGATCTAGGCACTATACAACCTCCAATGAAGAACCCCCAAAGGGTTTTCAGCAAAACACCATGTACAAGATCTGAATCAAAGCCCTAGGGCTGAAGATTCACTACAATATGTAGAGCTGGAAAGTTTTGCTGATCTGATATAGCAAATAGTGTAGCCTCCTCCAATGGATCTCCTAGATGAAAGGTTGATCCCTTCACTATAAAATCTCCTCTCCAAATGGTGTGCCAAAACCACCCTGCAACTCCTCCCTAAAAATAATGCAGATCTGGAAAGAAACTATGCTGTAGGGGAAAATAGATATGTAACCTGATGCCAAAATCTGAAAATATGCATAAGGGCCTTCCTTATTGTTCTCCCAATGGAAAGGAACCCTTCTCCACTGAAAATAAGTACTGAAGTGACCCAAAGATGGTCTCCACTGCTGCAACCTGCAAAACAATTCAACCCTCAATAGGATTTGTGTTGTAGATGTAAGATGAAGCTTTGGCCAAATGTGTGATAGTGGAAGTGAATTACAAGACTCGTCCAAGAGCTTCTCAATGGAAGAGGTGGGATTCCCGATCAAGAACACCCAGTGCTAAACAACACTTGCAATCTCAGCTAAACATCCAAATAAAGCTATATGTCTAAACAGACCATATAATCAAAAAAATATATATCATAACCAATACATAATGAATATGGCTGCCATCCTCTTCCTTTTATAAGATATGAGCTTCCAAACACTAAGCCCCATTCATTTATGACCCTACTTCCATGCAAGGTGTCTCCATATAAAACTACATTGTCCCTCATTGATTTCCACTCCTCCATGACAACGTTGTTGATTTGGTCAAAGTTGACCTAGCCAAGATGTTGCAGCCCCTTTTCACACCTAAGGGTGCTTAATTAAGCTGCCAAGATGTTTTCCTTTTACATTTGCATTGGTTTATTCATTATTAAGGATAATTACAGACCTCCATTGTCCTCATATTCATAAAACAAGACAGCAATACAAAATTTCATATTCCAACTAGCTCATGGCTAATTGGGAATATTACAGTCCTCCCTTACCAAATGTTGCTTGTCCTCAAGAAACTGACAAGGTGAGTGCTGCAACTCATATCCTCCATCATTCGTGACACTATCATGTGATAAGCTTCCCTCATAAGCTAATTTTCTCCCAATCCATCCCTCCAAAGTTCTCATGAGATGCAAATGATTCATCCCACAAGGAAGCAATAGTTCCAATGAAACAAACATGGTTTTCCCAATGTTCTCCCTGAAACGTGTAGCATAATGAACATGGAGAATCTCTCTCCCATAGGGAACATACATTCCTCCCATCCTCCCTCCAATATTCCCATAAAAATAATAAGCACATCATCAATGTATGGGATCAAAACTAAGTACATATAAATAGAAATACGAAAAAATGGTGGGTCATAGTCCCACATGTGGAACCAGAGCAGTACATCTCTTGACTGCCTCAGATAATGGTATGGTAAGTGGTTTCCCCACCACTTACTTTTTTCCTAATTATTCTCACAATGGATGAAAATGTGAGATATGTTTGGTGCCTTTGGAGTGCACCCACAATGATACAACATCTCCCTATATCCTCATAGGGAGTGGCCATGTTCATAAATGTTTATGGCCCAAAGTTGGCCATGACGTTTATATGGAAGAATGTTATTCCTTGTAGAAATGGCCTGCATATAGATGGTAAAGGAATGCAATTAATCATCAAATGAAACATTATGTACATAAGCATGTTCCTTACCAAAAATTCTGCTCATACAAATGGAGTGGTCCATAGATAGATCCCCTCTCATTCCAAAAGAGGAAAGATGTGGCTGCGATAACTCCTTCATTGAGTTGTGTCTCTCTTCCAACTCCACATGGTTCATGCATCTTTGAAAATGCTGATATATTTCCTCTTCAAATCCTTCCCAAGTGTAGCTATCCACGATAGTGTTGTAGGCCCCCATGGAATAAGTATGGCTGAAAAGGAATTCTTCATGTGCTCTTTGTAGCAACTTCTCCTTGATCTTGGAGGCTCTAGATAAGAAGATACTACCATGATAAGATATGAATTCATCTTGGACTAAATATCCCTCTTCATGTAGTTGGTCATCAAGTATCATGCATGTGAAAATTTCCTTTGAATAATCCACCAATAGTTGGGATTTCCAATATGGATCTATCCTCCATAGTGACAGTGCTGATGAGTTATCACAAAGAACATCTATCATATGGATGCCCTTCTTGTTGACATATCTCATGCCAAAGGTATATGTTGGAAGGTTGCTATCCTTCTCATGCTTTTCCTCCCACAGCGCAGAATCTAAAATGAGAGTGGGTAATGATGATGTTGGGAGAATCTCTCCCTCCTCCTTGAGTCTACCCAAGACTCTCAGCATTGTATCATGGCCTCCTAATTCTCCCATTTCTCCTAGATCTATGAATGGTGCATCATGATGTGAGACATGTCTCACCAAATCTGGATCAGGTGGCCTCCCAGGTGGTTTTCCACAAGATAATGATGTCTCATGGACCAATCTCATATGCATAATAGATGGGACTATTAGGTCCTTGCTTCCACTGTGAAAATCCATCTCTGATTTTTTTGTGGAAGTTGTATGTGAGGGATATGTGTGCATGCCTTTAATCACTTGAGTTTTTCCACTCTTTCTATCCACCCATTCCATCTGTAAAGTCTCCCAATTTGTGGCGACCTTCCCCAAAGTAATCAACCACTGCACACCCAATATCACATTAGTGACAAGTATGTAAATCAAAAAGAAGTGATCAGTCAATGTATATGTCCCCATGGTGACAGATAAGGATGGAACATAATGCATGCATTGCATAGTTCTATCTCCTGGGACCAAAACAAAAAATCCCTCAAAATCAATAGTGGGTATTTCCCTCCTTTGCACTAGTTGGGAATCAATAAAATTGTGGGTAGCCCCACTTTCAATCAAAACAGAAACCATCTGATCTAATATGGAACCTCGAACCCTCAAGGTCAAGTACTTAGGTACTCCTTTCAATGATGCAAGTATCCCTCCAATTGGATAAAATGCCCCATTCCCATCTCCTGATGGTGTTGGTTCATCTCCTGTTGTGTTAGCGTTGTGACCTCTTCTTGGTTCATCTTCTTCTTCCTCCTCATCATCTGAGAATACCTCTATGTAGTGTGCCTTTCATGATGCACATTTATGTCTAGGTGCCCAAGATTCTTGGCATGTGAAGCAAAGCTTCCTCCTCCTCAAATCTCTTTGGACATCATCATCAAGAGGTTTTTTATATTTTTTCTCCTTTGAAAGAGGAGCCTTCTCATATTTTCCCTTTAATGGAGAAGAGGGCTTATGCTGAAATGTTGCCTTTGCTTTTGGCAAGGCATGTTGAAGATCTCTAGCCCTTTCAACGGCATATTTAAGGGTAGTGGGCTTGGTAGACTTAACCAACCCATGAAGAGGTTCATATAACCCATCAACGAACATATAGACCCTTCTTGCTGCAAATAAATCAGGAACCATAACCGAAAGTTTTGAAAATTCAAAAATATAAGTTTCTGGATTACCTGATTGTTTTAGATTTGCAAGCCCCGTGAATGGTGCTTCAGGATCTCTTCTATCAAACCTCTCCACCAACCTCCTTATGAGCTCTAACTATGCAGTCACATTGGCATGACTCAATGTAGACAAGCCATGGGACCACCAATCATGTGCTTCACCCTCAAGGTGCAACGTTGCTATCTTAATGGCCTCCATCTTTGGAACTTTTTTCAACTGGAAGTAGATATCAAGCTTCTCTACCCATGATTTGGCAGTGCATTTATATGACCCAAAAATTTGGGTAAGAAAAATCTGCCCATAATGCGGTGAAGATCATGATTCTTAATGAATCCTCCACCTCTATTGTGATGCCTGGGTCTCCTATTGTCCTTGATTTGAAAAAATTCTTGAAAACTCAAGTGGTCCTTGAATCTTTGAGTTTGAGAATCATACTCCATGAAATATTCTTCAAGGGGTTCTTTTTCTTGAAACCCTTCATTTCCCACTGCCAAGAATGTAGGCATTGTAGAGCACTGGGAAACTTGTCGTTGCTACACTGGTTGATCACTCCAATGATGAGAAATACTGGAGCCTTCACCATGTTGAAATCCTTTAGGGGATTCCTTGTATATATCCATCATCATATCCTTTATTTCTCTAGCAATGTCTTACATAGCTTTGAGAAGAATCTTAGGAAACTCTTTCTCTTCATCTTCTCCTCCAGATAAAGGGGTTTTACCCCTATCTTCTTTGTCATTTGTATAATCAAACTTCCGGTGTCTTCTTCTTTGATACCTATTCTCTCTATTAGTAAGAGGATCTCCTTCTTCTGATGACATACTGGATTTTAAAGATGCACATGTTGTGCCAATATTATGTTCTGATACCATTGTAATATTCCCAAATGGGAAAAGAAGGAATATAGTGAAAAACCATGGAAAAAGCAGTGTAAACATTAGATGAAAATAGGAGACCAATATGGAGACCTTTAATTCATTATAACAGTAGAAAAATATGCATAATAAATGGGCCATAAGATGTGAAATAAGGTAGAACAAGCCTCCAATGGAAAAAACCCTCAAAAGAGGTGCTTCTACTATATATCAAAATGTTGGAAGACTGCTACATTGTTGTTTAAAAGGCACTGCTACAGCAAATGAAGATACAAAATAACATGGGCTGATATTTTCCTCAAAAGATAGATCTAATATAGATCTAGGAACTATACAACCTCCAATGAAGAACCCCCAAAGGGGTTTTAGCAAAACACCATGTACAAGATCTGAATTAAAGCCCTAGGGCTGAAGATTCACTGCAATATGTAGATCTAGAAAGTGTGGCTGATATGATATAAAAAATAGGGCAGCCTCCTCCAATGTATCTCTTAGATGAAAGGTTGATCCCTTCACTAGAAAATCTCCTCTCCAAATGGTGTGCCAAAACCACCGTGAAACTCCTCCCTAAAAATAACGCAGATCTGGAAAGAAACTACGCTGTAGGGGCAAATAAATATGTGGCCTGGTGCCAAGATCTAAAAATATGCATAAGGGCCTTCCTTACTGTCCTCCCAATGGAAAGGAACCCTTCTCCATTGAAAATAAGTACTGAAGTGACCCAAATATGGTCTCCACTGCTGCAACCTGCAAAACAACTCAACCCTCAACAGGATCTGCATTGTAGATGTAAGATGAAGCTTTGGCCAAATGCCTGATAGTGGAAGTGAAGTACAAGACTACTCTAAGAGCTTCTCAATGGAAGAGGTGGGATTCCCGATCAAGAACGCCCAGTGCTAAACAACACTTTCAATCTCAGCTAAACAGCCAAAGAAATCTATATGTTTAAACAGAACATATAATAAAAAACATAACATATCATAACCAATATATAATGAATATGGCTGCCATCCTCTCCCTTTTATAAGATATGAGCTTCCAAACCCTAAGCCCCATTCATTTATAACCCTACTTCCATGCAAGGTGTCTCCATCTAAAACTGCGATGTCCCTCATTGATTGCCACTCCTCCATGACATCGTTGTTGATTTGGTCAAAGTTGACCTAGTCAAGATGTTATAGCCCCTTTTCACACCTAAGGGTGCTTAATTAAGCTGCCAAGATGTGTTCCTTTTACATTGGCATTGATTTATTCATTATTAAGGAGAATTATAGACCTCCATTGTCCTCTTATTCATAAAACAAGATAACAAGACAAAATTTAATATTCCAACTAGCTCATGGCTAATTGGGAATATTATAAGATGTATGTCTCATAAGACTTTTGAATACATTTCTAGGGATTTTTTCAGGAGAGGATTAGCAAGAATCATGACCGCTACACCACCGTCGAGCATGACAAGGCTGAGATTGCCAAGGAAGCAATCGACTGCAGGAGAAGCAATGCAACCAAAGAAAAAGGATGTCAAAAGATTATTTGTGTCTCCTGGTGTTAGAACGTCCCCAAGGTAGAAAATAATTAAGGAATGGAGTTGTAAGCAACGGCTAGACAAGTAGAAGAAACCTATGGAGGTTCAAGACAATGATAAAGAACATATTGTAGAAAATATTCCAGATGATATTGCAGTAGAAGATGTAGTGCATATTTATATGCTACCGCCATATGTACCACCTAGGAAGCTAGCTTTGAAGTCAGTTATGGACCTTGAGTCTGCAAAGTTTGTTGTATTCACATCAATGTTGCCTGATGATGTACCGTTTGAGGGAGAACCGTTGGTGAACGTACCGCACCTAAGGATGGAGGACTGGGAGTTCAACGATAGAAGAAAATATCACCAATTTGAGTCCACTAAATACCCACACCATGCACATTACCCGAACAACGATGTCACCTGATTGGAGCCACACAGGTGGGCGACAAGCATACAATAAGTAGGGTTTCTCAACATGTTGTATGTTCCACAATTTGGGTGAAGTAATATTAATACCATATGTGTTCATAATCTGTTGGATTTGGTGTATGATGGGTCCTTTTGGCTGGGAGAAAGGGTACCCATAGATGATATGTTGATTAGGAGGATCATAGCATTGCCCTACCAAGGAAAGAACCCTGCGGAGGAGTTCATGGGGAAGAGTCAATACAAGGCGGTCACTAAGCAAATGAAGAAACAATATGAAATAGTAAAGAAGTCGAGGGCTATGAAATTATCTCCATCAATGATTCAGTTTGAGTACCACATGCAGATCACTAATTTGCAGATGAGGTTGTAGCTAGCCACACCGCTGGAGGTATGCGAGTAGAGGGAAACACATCTTAAAGGTGCATTAGAAGGTATCTCCACCATAGTAAAGGACTATGGAAATTTTTTAGATGACACAATGGAAATTTGGACCTCGCTGCAGGAGGATCCAAACATTCAAAATGTTGAATAGGAGGTACTATAGAAGCAAAATTAGTTGGACAAGATCAAGACCACTGCGAGGAATTTAGCACCCATGAAACGGCTCACTCGGATTACAGAAGGGAAAGATCTGCATATCCGGATCGAGGATCTGGGTAGGAAGGCGCAGTTGATTACAACAAGGACTCAACCATGACAGGATGAAGCAATTCAATTGTCTCATACAGTTGATGAGAAGATGAAAAAGATGCGAAAGAAGCAGAATGATGTGCTTTAGAAGATCGTCGGGCCAACATCATAGAATCTATTAGAGGAGGTGCGCCAATAAAAGTAGTTTGAAGCAATGATTCAACCTTTGAATATAGCCTACACTAGCATCGCAGAGAAGGTTTGGGGTGCACTCGCTGAGTGACTTGAGATGAGTCACATGTGAGTGTTGGGGGCCTATTGGGCGAGGCCCAACTTGGTCCATTTTGGGTCAAAATACTCTACAACTCAAGGAGCAGAGTGCGCGGTCCAGCGAAGATAAATCAACCTCATGGATTTTAGGGGCTTTTGGTTGGGTCAAAGCCCCTCTTTTTGTAAAGGGGTTGAGTTTATTTTGTTATTTTTTAGTTCGCCCATGGTATGTGGACCATGTTTTTTTTAAGATGTAAAGGCTATATAAAGCAATATCATATTGAGTCGAAGTAATTCATGAGCGAATAAAGGTTGTAATTATCTATCTTTTTGTGTTTTGGTCTTAGGAGAAGGATCTGTAGCTGTGTGCATGAAGGCCTTGAAGAGTCTGCGACTGTGTGCATATGCAACCCGCAGATGTGTGTGCGGGTCAAAGAAGTATTGTACTGAAGAAGACATATCATTAATAAAGAAAAGGAAGTTTGAAGCATATCTGTGTGTATCTGCATATTTTGCTTATTATCTGCACTTTAAGTTACTTTTGTGCATCGTGAAGTATTTTATATTGTTTATATGCATTATATTGTGTTGGATATTTCATAATATTGATAAAGGAAGAGTGCGAAATAGTATTAATAGATGAATAGGGCATGGACTGTGAATATAGATAGTTTTGTCCGCACAGTTCAGAATAGGTATAAATATGAGTTTAGCAACATATCCACTTCCTTTTGTCCCTCGAGATGCAGAAACCTGGTTCTTACATCCCCCAATATTTCCTCGAGTGAGTATGCGATTTGCGCTAAAGGTTGTTGCCGAAAGGGTCGGTAATAGAGGGTTTTGTTGTTGCGCAATTAATCTGAACCTGGGTCGAAGCCCCTCCAAGCCAAAAAAACTTTGATATTACAACACCAAGGTGTATTCAAGGACAAAAGGTTCGACAAAAAAGTAAATATGTGCTAGCAAAGTTGGTTCATGAAATTAATGGCAAAAATAGAGATCGCTTGGTCAAGATAACAAGGACCATGATTGCAAAATTTGATTTAAATGAAACTTGTCTTAACCCCTGAAATAAGCCACCTCTAATATTCTCGTGCATGCTTCTGTGAATTAAATAAATTGAAGATAATCCATGCCAAAGTATATTTCAAGCCTGAGAAGCCATGAATAAGCATGGAGAGCCTAACTGGAGTATGCAAGTGAACTGAGAATTTATTTCTCAAAAAGAGGAAGTGCTCAGATGACCATACCTGTAATTATGTCTATGACATAATTCATCAGGAAGACACAAAGGAAACAATGTGTTTCACGCAAAGAAACACTTGAGTGGTCTTTGTGTGAATGACCGAGAGAGGACTTGACAGTACATAGTAGTGGAACAAAACTCTCAGAAGTCATTGAGAAAAGTGAGAGAGAAAACATTGCTTTATTTTTGTGGTGTGAATTTTGAGTGAGAGGGAGAGAATAAATGCTGAGCTGAAGGAGAAGCAACAGAGGATGTGTTGTGAGACAACATAGTGTTGATCATGTGTTGATATGAGCAGAGCGTAGAAGGAACGATTGTGCGAGACCGGTGGATTTGATGATTCAACAGGGGACCTAGAGCAGGAGGCAGTGTTGTGACTTAGTGAATTGGTATTTTCCTTATTTGTAAAAGTCCTTTTTTTCAATTTGAAAATTGTATGAAATAGTATAATAGTGGCAACAACAGGTGGTAGCATACATTCAAATAGGTTGGTGCCTCTTGGAAATTTGGTGCTTTCTATCTAAAGGGGTTTGGTGCCTCCAGTGAGTGGGTTCTCACAAACAAACTGACGTAATTAAGTGGGTGCTTAATTTACATCTTAAAACAACAACAAATTGGTTGTTTTTACCTTTTGGGTTTCCACGTGAAAAAACACTTCTGTCTATGTGCGTAGTTGTGGATATTGTGAATTATTTTTGAACACACGAATGCTTATGATTTACAACTTATATATTTGTGAATGAATTATCTCATAAGTAACCAATGATAAATGGGACTAAGTAAGAACATATTCAAAAAGGGGAGAAAATTGAAAGTAATCATACAATTATTGATTCAACCCCCTCTCAGTAATTCCATAATCCAACACTGCCCCCCCCCCCCCCCAACTCCCATGCCTACTACCCCTACTCTCTTTAGAGAAGGACATGGGGTGGCATTTGATCCACTTATATGTACATAGCTCATGATACTATCTCCATTTCAAAAGAATGACATGGGGTGGGATAACTCATTAAACTTACCAATGAATTTCCTTGGCTCTTATAACTCCAATAAATTACATAAATGTTTGAAATTCTTTCCAACCCCTACAATGTGGAATGTAACCTTCAATATTTTCCATTTGATAAATGGAGGAATTTATTTAGTAGTAGAAGAAAAAGAAATTACCAAGCCTAAGATTCAAAGAATCTAATAGGAAGGTGAGAAAGTGGCATATTGATGGTTGGCATAGTATCATAAGAGTAATAATGGGTGTATAATTGTAGTCAATTTCTATGGTACTATAGAAATTGAGGTGAAGGTGGAGATTTGGTGATAGTCTTCACCCTTGTTTCAAAACCTAAACTATGGGCGATACCTTTAGTAGATACCTATGATTGGCTTGTGAATAAATCCTAAACAATCCTTTTCCATCACCACTATGTTTTTTAGAAAATAATACCGTTGTCTTATTCAACATAATATATAAATGATATATTTTAAAGTTTTTTATGGATTGATGAATTTGTTAGATAACAATTTTTTTCTCAATGTAAATATAAATCATTGTTGGATATTATTCTAACTAATAGAAAACCAAAACTATATATATATATATATATATATATATGTATATGGTTTCTATAAAAGTTATGTATAACAAGTCATTATTATCCACAATAAATATTTTTATCCAAAATGAATTGTTTATCCTCAATTGTAATTGAGGAAAATTTTGAAGAAAAGATGTTGATGTCCCAAAATGTTTTGTTTATCTCTTCTATCATTTGCAACAAGCCCTAGATGAAATCAGTAAGAAAGTAAAAGATTCCAAAATATTTTCATATTCTTTGGTATCCATCCTCTTCATGGATATGGGGATAGAAATTATAGAAAATCAACTAAGAAATGACAATAAAAAAGTTTACTTCATATTCGTAACTCAAAATATACGTCAATTCTCATAAGTAGGATATGTATATATCATATAGTGGTATCAAAGAGTAGTTCCAACATTGAGAAATTCTCATAAGTAGGATATGTATATATCATATAGTGGTATCAAAGAGTAGTTCCAACATTGAGAAATTCTAGGTAACAACAATCCCAATATTTAGTAAACTTGATATTATGAAATATTGTTTTTTATTAATAAAGCTAGAGTTTAGTAAATCAAAATACATTGTTGTACATCATAATGGTTTTGAAAAAACATTAGCATTATTAACCTAAGTTCATGTTAATTGAAATTAGCATGTTATGGAGATATAATTTAAAAATAAATTTATTTTTTCTATAACATCCCTAAATGCCTCAAGATTAATACAAAACTAATGTCCATAGAGCCATTATCTATCAAATTTCTCTTCTCTAGGTGTTGTAATTGTTAACTTTGAAATCTATTTGAGGAAAATTTATATATATATTTTTGAAGAGAATAGAGATGAAATTGAAAATCATTTATAATGTTTCTTACAAATTTTGTAGAACATAGCATTAGCTTTTAAATGCCAAATAATATATTAATATGGACAACTCCAAAAATAATGACAATGTTAAGGACTATAAATTCACGGAAAAACTATGAATGCTGGGAATGATCAAATAGACTTCGACGAGATTAAAATCAAGGAAGAGATTTTTAATATAGTTGAAATCTTAAGACGAATAAATTATACAATAACTGGTTGATATAGGCATAGGAGAACAAGTTGAACTTGATGCATAGTTTCTTTGAAGTCTAAAAATAAAAAATAAACTAAAACAATGCTCTTATATAATTCATGGGAGTAAAGGAAGTTTAATGGGGAATTCTAATAGGATATACCACGATCCATGAGGAATATATTCTATTGAATCTAAATGTTCACTTGGTAATCCTCAATTTTTTGCAAATAGCCATGTAAGAAAGAGGAACCATAGAGACAACTTGAACGAAAAAATTTGCAAAGTGAAACCACCCACCTTTAATAGTGAAACAAAATCTAGACATGAATTTGAAGCACAACTCTTAGGTGGGACCAACATGGTAAAGTGAAGAAAATCAATAATAGGAGAATTAAGTGGAGGGAATTAAAGCAATATGTGAAATACAAATATTCTTCTAAGAAATTTTATTAGAGATAATTTCATTAACTTTAAGACCTCAATCAAGGAAAAATACACATTGTTAAATTGGAAAGATAGTTCATAAAACGGTTGATGTGTTTCAAGTTTTTCAAATATGGGAATTGGAAAATAAGCTACCCTTTTCATTCACTTTAATTCTATTCCTCAAAGGTTCGAATGTAATTAAAAACCATTGAGGAAGAATTTTTGAAATCCAAATGTGTTGAATCATAGGAAATACAAAAGCAAGAACTAGAAACCTAGAATGAAAAGAAAAATGGAAAGTTTGATCAACAAAAGAAAGGATTCAAGCCACTTATCTAAAAAATAATCCATTTTTGGTTAAATTTGACCTTCTATAAGTGCAACAAGATGAATGGAGACTACCAAGATAGGAGTAATAATTCCACCTACATGTTGAGGTTGTGGATGAGAGCACATGTTTAGGGATTTTCCAAGTAAAAATAAAGTTATCCATATTATTCAAGAGGCTACAATAATGGATGGCATGGAACATACCATTTCCAAAATCGATGTTGCATTAGAAGATCATCAAACTTATCATCAATATTTGTGATTGAAAACAAAGGTAAGTTCATGACTAAATTTTAATTGATACTAGATTTACCAATAATCAAGGAAAATTTTATGCTCTAAATTTCACAAATAGGCTACTTTTCCATGCTTTTTCCCATTAAAAAATTTACAAATTTCCATTTGTTCTAAATTTTATTCACCCATCACCAAAATTTTATAGAAACTCTATTAAATCAATATAAATTTCTATTTTTACAAAAATATTGCAAAACATTTTACAGTTTGGATATTAGGGACTAGTAAGATTTGCCAAGATTTATACACTTTAAGATAAATTTCCATGCCAATAATTATGTTACTCATAAGATTATACAAAAAAAATTTCTCAACAAGAATAAACATAGCAAACATTGATTAGTATACCTAGTCATTGGATCCAAGAAGAATGTGAGTGAGATAGTTGCAAGTTACCCATTATAGCTAAATGGACTATCTTCTTACACAAGGTTTAATGGCTTACCTCTTGAGTCATATGATGTTATCCTTGGAATGGATTAGCTAGACTTTCATCATGTAGTTATTGATTTTTATAAGAGAACATTTGATTATATCGATGATGAGGGAAACACTAAGGCAATAAAGGATATTAAATAGTGATCCAGGTGGATATTGGTGGCCACTCGCCTATTCCACTTAGACCCCCACCATAATTTCTTTTAGTTTCCTTAATTGTAGCACAATTTACTATTTTTTGAAGTTTTTCGGGTCCTAAACTTCGAGAGCCATTCTGAGGCCCAAAACGACATTTTTTGGGAAATATTTCCCCAAGTGAATGTGAGTCAAAGACTTGACATTCATTATTGGTCATTGTAGTCCTCGGATAGATATTTCTAATGAGGTAGCATTTGCATCAAACGGAGATCGTATGCGAAAGTTACGACCCCTAGAAATTGATGTACCAATTTACCCCAACGGGGCCCATAGTTTGGTGTTTCATCTCCTAGGGTTAGGTTTTTGGATTTTTAGGGTTTCCCATTGCTTCTCAATGATAAATAGGCCTTCGAGCCTCATTATAGCATAGTTCAAAGGCCTATATCCACCACATCTCTTCTCAGAGATAAGCTACGAGCGCCCTAGCTAGCTTATTTACATTCTGTCTGTAAGTATATTTTAGTTATGTGATATTAATGAAATGAGGTCTTATTTCTACTGAATCTCAACATTTATGTGCATTTATATATTTTATTACATTTTTGAAAAATTTTGGATCAGTGGTATCAAAGCGTTCTTCTTTTTCTTGATCCTTCTTTACATGTCCCCAACGAGGTCAAGGTATAAGGAGTTAGGGCTCAATCTGGTTGAACCTTTGCAAGATCAGGCTCATAAATCCTGATGGATGCCCATGAGGATGAAAAGGAAGTCAAGGGAGCAGGATATTCTATCAAAATATTGGTTGGGAAGGCCCTCGAGAAACAAAGGAATGCAATGATGGATAACTTTTCCTATATTCTTCAACGACTTCCCAGCGGTGGCGCATCTGCATCTAGCAACCACTCTGGAGGTGTAACTCCTTTTAAGGTACAAGTAAACTTTTACATTCCCATATTTAAGGGCCAAATAGATTCAGACGTTGTAGATAGATGGTTGAATCTATTAGAAGGGTATTTCTCGGTTCATGACTTTTCCAACCGGGAAAATATTACTTTTGCACTCCTCAAAGCCACCCCCCATGTCAAGGACTGGTGGGAAACCTACTATGAGAAAAAGGATGAGAGGGAACCCTCTCTGTTTTCGGTCACACCTACTTGGAATTATTTCCGAGACTCCATCAAGGAACAATATTATCTCATGGGGAGCTATGGGGAAAAGTACAGACAATGGACTACGCTGCAGCATCAAAGGGATCAAGATGTGCATGAGCTGATGAATTTGTTCCATACCTTGCGCACAAAATTAGGTATCAAAGATTCAAAGAAAGATTTGGTGCTGAAGTACCGCAATTGTCTGCACAGATATATTTAGGATGAAATGTATTTCCTCTACATTTCCTCGTTTGCTGCAGCACACTGGTATGCATCCAAGATTGAGCAGAAGTTCAAACAAAAGAAGCGAGCCTTTAGATTTGTGAATAATAATCAAGGGAAAGGTGCCCCCAAACTTCAAAACAAAGGAAAAATCCAAGTCGGGGAGGCCTAGGATAACCTGCCAAGGCCTCAAGCGAAGAACAACACTGCGAAGCCAAAGAAGGACATGGGAAAGTGGTGTGAGTTCCATAAGAGCTCCACTCACAACACAAGTGAGTGTCGGGCCAAGAAGTCACTCGTGGCCAAGCTGAAGGCTTCCGAATTGGATGCATGCTCCAACCATGAATCAGAACCTGACAAGGGGAGTGACAAAGGGAAGAAAATTATATATGCGGAGCCCAATGCCACTGTTGCCAACAATAAGATCCAGAAGGAGGAACTGAAAGATACATAGGAGGAGGAGCGCCTCTTCCATTCCTAGATGTGGGTAAAGGGTTCCCTATTCCAGCTCATTGTCGACAGCGGGAGACAAAAGAACCTCATTTCAGCAGATTCGTGACGTGATTGGGCTTGCCAACCACAACACACCCACAGCCGTACACCATCGGGTGGCTTCACCAAGGCCGGGATTGTCGCGTCAACCAATAGTTTTGCCTTCCCTAAAGCATCAAGCCCTTCATGGATGAGGTATTATGTGACATTGCCCCTCTTAATGTTTGTGATGTATTATTAGATCAACCATACTTGTGGAAGCGACATGCTATGTATGAGTCCTGACATCGCATTGTTATTGTTACTTTGGGAAATAAGTTGTACATGATACCGAAGGTAGCACCGCTTGTTTCCATCTCTTTGGTTACTATAAAACAATGCAGTAAGCTCATTTCCAAAACTGGGAATTTTTTTTCCTGATGATCCACCCTCAGGGCAAGAAGAATATTGTGGCCACGACCTCCATACAGGGATCCTCTGCAAGACAACAACAAATGGTCAAGGTCATGGAGGAGTATGGGGACATCTTCACATCACCCGTAGGGATGCCTCTGCACTATCAGGTCAAGCACCCCATCGATCTGATGCCAGGTGCACCATTACCCAATGGACCAATCTATCGATGCTCTATTCTAGAGAATGATTAAATCAAGAGGCAGATTTAGGAGTTGCTGCAGAAAGGTCACATCCAACTAAGTTCATCACCCTGTGGAAGCCCGTTCATGTTGGTGCAAAAGAAGGATGCGACTTGGGGAATCTGTATTGACTATCGGGTGCTGAAAAATATCACTTTTCGGAATATGTACCTGATCCCACAAATTTATGACCTTCTGGACCAGCTAAAGAGGGGAAAATATTTTAGCAAGATCGACTTGAAGTCCGGGCATCACCAGGTACCAAACAAACCCTCTGATGTGTGGAAGACTACCTTCAAATTCAAGGAGGGCATGTTCGAATGGATATTCATTCCTTTCGGGTTAACAAATTCTCCTGCAACCTTCATGAAGCTGATGGAAGACATCTTGCAGATGTTATCCTCCACAATGTCCCAAGGCCGAGAATGGAAATCGACCGAGGTAACCTCAAACCAAACATTTAGTTCGGCAGCTAGCCCTATAAAACCAGAGAGGGATCTCACTATGATCACAGCCAATGTTTGACTGGAGGAAGAATGGATTTTAGGCTAGGTATGTTCAGCTCTAAGGTTTTGAGAATTTAGGGTTTTTGTTGGATCAGGAGGAAAGGCAAAGAAACTAGGTCAGATCCGAAGGATTACAATTGCAGGGATACAAAGGGGCATGGTAGATATGTACCTTAGGGATTTTCGGTTGTAGTGAAGGGTGGAAATGTAGAGGTTCAAAATAAGCATGTCTAACATGAATTCATTTATCATCAGATTACTAACACAAACATGATTTTCCTACCAAAAAAGAGCATGAGCATAAGTATTTATGTTTAACATATTATAGGAAATTCACTGAAGAAAATAGATATGTAAAGAAGATGAATCAAGCATTCATAAATGTAAATTACAGTAGAAAAACTATGCCACAAATCATACCACATGAATCCCTATATATATGCTGCAACCAAACTTTTATTTCTGAAAATATCAACTCTACACAAGAGTCCAAGCCTCCTACTCTCTGATGTCCAACCTTGATTTTGACTAAAAATAACATACATATAGACCAAAAACAACTTCCCCTCTCTTAGGGGTCGAATCCCTCAGTGTAGTAACAACTTACACAAATGTCTCCAACCATAACCTAATTACTAGGAGTTTTAAACAAATCCTCCTTATAGACTTTGACTGACTTAGGCATCGTAAATGAAGTTCATAATTACATCAAAATGACTCTAAAAATAATATTTACCTTCAATTACATCATGTTAACTCAAAACTAAAGAGATTACATCATAAAAACCAAGATTCAACTGAAAAAACCTCGAAAATTTGATGAACAGGCATAAGCGCAGCGCCAACTTTGAGGAGACTTTTGAATGCCTTCCACTACTCCAAATCCAACTCTAAAGGTACCAATGGAAATATTAGGATGTCTAGTTGTCATTAGAAACCTCAAGGAAGCAAAATGGCCCCTCCAAGGTAGAGAAAAATTCATTCTCCCAAGGTCACTCCATAATCATGGTGCCTAGGTCAAAAAGGTGGCACAAAGTGACTTTTTTGCATGTTATTGGGAATTTACTCCAAATCTGTTTGCTGAAAAGGAACAAAAAATGTATATTTGACATGTGTAGGGTACTAGATATCCACCAATGCAAACTCTTTGGCATTTGGAGGTCTACGGAAAAATCACAGTGCCAAGTGTGAAAATTTCTAAATGTTACACTTATGCATAAATCTACTATTAGATCTGGTTATGCTCCTCCTACGTAATTAAGTTATTAAGCTGAAAATTCAGATTAATATCCAAGCAAAACACATAACAAACTTTCACCAATTCAGATATAGAAAAAGTACATGTGAACATAGACAAAATGACACAGTGATTTTCTAGACAAATAGTCCCTAGAAAAACCCAATGCGCGAAAATCTGTCTACTGGCTACTAGAGGGTTTTATTATCAAGAGTTTTCTGAATACAACAAATCTAGGTTCCAGATCTAGAAAACCTGACAGAGATAAAATAGATCTACAGCTCATTAGTTGTTCTGAAGCCAAAATAATGACTAATCCACACCCTCAAGTGGGATTTACAGGAATCAACCAAAATTAGGCCATAGAAACCCCAGCACTACCCCTGAAGCCTCTGTGTCAGCCTTTGAAGCCCCTACATCCCTTAGTGTTGGCCTGGAAAGGGCTGAGTTACCCCACGCTAGGTGAGGCAGTCCTTACGTTTCCCCTTTGGGTCTCTGTGTAACCCCTGAGGGCTTCCAGTTGAATCATGTTGTCCTGGGAGGGACTACACAACACTTGCATAGATGAAGTTTCCCCTACGCTACGTAGTTGTTTCCCTCTCTACCTCTGTGTCTCCTACTTCTCTGTGTTGCCTCTGTAATATCCCATAAGGGAAAATGTAGTAATACTTAAACACAATATAAGAACTAAAACTAAAAAAATAATAAATCTCAAGACAACAACAGAATGTATAGAGAAGTTGAGCCATTCTATTATATGGAGATGAATCAGTTACACAATGTTCAGAAAATGAGTATATCTAGCCCAAGAGAAGGCCTATAATCACCCTACAATGGTGTTGCAAATAGCACTGCATAACTGGTGAGCTTATAGAAGCAACACTGCATTGTCCTTTCTGCTACTGATATACATGTAAATCCTGCAAAGGAAAATACAGATCTAGGGAGCTTATGAGCTATGATGATGCCAAGATTCAAGATCTGGCGAATGTGATGGGATCCCAAGATAACCCAGAAAGGATTTTCCAGATCTACAACTTTGGAAAATCACCCTCCTAGGGTTTGATCCTTTATCTGCTAGGATTACAGATCTGAAGCTAGATCTGACAAATGGATGGCTGAAATATGTCACAATATCATATCTAAGCTTGAAGGGTTGATCCCTCCTTCATATCTACAAGCTAGAAGCTCTAGATCTAGCTTCTTAATCCTCCAATGATGATTACAGTTGTTGCTACCCAACTGCTCACAAAAACTGCCCTGTAAGGGAAAGAGAGGCTCTATGCCTACTGAAATATGTTGCAATAGGTTCCAGGCTGATGGAAACACTGATGGCAAGGTGAGGGGATGATCCCTCACAGGATTATTAGCTGAAATGCTAGCAACTTCCTTCCTCCTTTGGATCTACAATAATAGACAACGTAATTCCTGAAGGGATTACTGCTGCTAGGAGATCAATAACTTTTTCCTTGATGCCAGATCTAAAATGAAGCTCTAGGAATGCTTATCTTCAAGTCCAAGGTGATAGGAATAATCCAACACTAGTTCTCCAGCTGAAATACTGAAGACAACCTCCACCTTCCAACTTATCTTCAGAAATTACGTAATTCCTAATGGTAGATGTTCTGCAAATGATGGAAAATATAAGTGGCACCAATGTCTGATGTAGAATGAAGTACAATACTCTTTCAAGAGCTATTCAATGAAAGAGGTGGGATTCCCGACCAGGAACACCCTGTGCTAAATAACACTTGCAATATTTGCTAAACAACCCAAGAAAGCAATGGAATGTCACATGACAAATCCAAATCTAAACAAACCTCAAAATCTATAATCAATAGTCTGCCTTCATTGTTGCCTTCATCTCCTTTATATAGTTTATGAGCCTTCCCATGCCTTGGCCCTCATATAAATTGTTTTTTACATGTGGACAAGATCCTCCATGTTTTATTGCGTTGTATCTCCAAGTCATACATCATGTCTAGTTGCAATGTACACCCTCTCCATCATGTGTGCATTAATTGCACAACTTCCTCCATCATCTCATTATGAATGCTCCATTATCTTCTGTTTGACTCCTTCCAAGATCTTAGTTGATTGTATCAACCGCCATGATTTATCTCATTAATGAGAAATGATCTCCAATTTCATTCACATTAGTAGTGGCTCCACTACCTCATTATGTAGATCTAGCCTTAATTGATCCACATTTACACGTAAAAAGTGGATATTTATTCATCTTGAGGATTATGGGTCCCTCCACCCTTTTATTTACTTAATTAAATAGGTTTATTAGGAACTCTAATATTCCAAATATCATGTGAAAAATTGGGAATACTACAGTCCTCCCCGACAAAATGTTGCCTGTCCTCAAGCAACTGCAACAAGTGAATGCTACAACAAACATCCTCCCTTGAAATGGCATCCTCATGTGGAAGGCCTTCCCATCTATCACAATGTGTCATGTATGTCAAGCTCCAAAGCTACCCCTCTAGAATGTCTAGAATGGCCTCCAACTGAAAAGTTAGATACCCTTCCTCATCAATGAATCTCCAAGTGGCAACCATGTGATGATCAAATTTATCCTCTATACATTAGATACATAAGATAAAGTGGTTCATTCCCAAGGTGGAAAGTCTGAACTCATGAAATATCCCTCCAACCCATGATACATAGAGTAGATTACATACATCAATGCCCTCATCATTAGCCATGTTGGCCATGTAGGAATCAAACATCACATCAACATAGTGAAAAACAAGAAGTAGAGACATATGGGAAAACATGAACAATGTCAAACCATATTCTCCTAATAACAACCAACACAGCAAAGCCTTCTGCTACCATGCTAGATCATCATGGAAACAAGTAAGAGAGCCATACTCTCTCAAGAGAAGCCACCGTAACAATGCTTCTTGTTGCCATGCCACATCATAATCGTACCAAATGTAGTGGCCATATTCTCTCAAGAGAAACCACCTTAACAAGGCATCTTGATGCCTCATCACATCATCATCATACCATGTACAATGACCATAATCACCCAACAGAAGCCAAAGCTGTAAGGCCTCCTGTTGCCATCCTCCAGCAATGTCATGTAATGTATGGGAAGAATTTAGCCCATACTCTCCCAATAGTAACCATAGCAACAAGGATTATTGTTGCCTTCTTGCATTATCATGATGCAAGTCATGGAGCAACAATAAAGTAATGGACATGTGAGATGTCTCATCAACATCATATAAACAAGGTCCCTTATGCCACCTCATGTGAGAGTTATACTTTCTCCCAAACCCAAGTACATACATGAACATGAGATACATCCCAAACAGAAATACATGTAAATACATGTGACACATCCCAAACAATAGTAAATACAAGGACATAAGATATAACATGTGATGTCCAAAATCTCTCATCAATAACCAAAGCAACCATGCCTTTTTCTTAAGCATTCTTCCAGTGATGTGTAAAGCATGAATAAGAAAAATATGACTCCTTGAGTGGTATCCATATTACTCACCCAAGAGCAACCAGTGCAACCATGCTTCTTGATGGAATGTATCATAGATTTGCAAGTGGTTTGGCAACCCCTTGCTCCATACTATCAACCATTCATCCCAATGTGGATGATAGATCTCATTCTGCAAACAATTGGTATCCTCACATTGTAAGACACCAACCTCCTCAATTGTTGAAGAACCTTGCACTCCATGATATGTTGAAGTGCACCTCCAATGAGATCTCTTAATGCCACCCTATTCTCATCCATGGCCTTCCAAAACCAATGATGTTTTGGATCTGCTGCAAGTAGAAGTCTCTCTTTGAGTTGTGAGATGCTCATTGTAATGTTCCCAATTAGCCTTAGCTAAGAGGAACATTCAATTGTGTTTTAATTCCTGTTGCATGAATAAATGAATAAAGGAGGAAATGTAAAACTCCTGAAAAGTATAAATAAATCAATGCCCATGTGAACAATATAAATCAAGGCCATGTAAATAATCACTTGCAGGTGTGAAAGAGGTTTGAGCTAAAGATTGGGTTAACCTTGACCAAATCAACAACGTTGTCTAGGTTCATTGCATCTCTAAAAGGGACAACACATTTCTAGAAGGAGGCCTCTCATGTGAAAAAGGCTAACTCATCAAGGTGGTTTAGGTTTTTCAAAGGCTTTCTCATCTTATAAAAGGAAAGGGAGGGCAGCAAGAGAAGGTTGTTTATTGATCATATTTCTGAGTATTTGTCTGCTTAGACAAATACCATTCTCCGTTGTTTAGTGGAGGATTGTACTTGGAATTCCTATGCAGGGATTTCACCTCTTCCTTTGAGGATTCTTGGAGGAGTATTTTCTGAATTGAACCACTATCAGACTTGAGGCCAAGCTCTACTTTCATTAGCAGCGCTGATCCATTGAGGGTTTCGCTGCTTCTGCAAGCTGCAGCAAGTGGGAGTCTAGATCTACAGAGATCTAGTGTATTTTTGGGAGCCTCTTCTCATGGAGTGTGTCTTTTAACCTCCTAGAAGAGTGTCTCTTCTCTTTGTACTTCAGATCTGCAATTTTGCAGTGGTTATCTATGTCATTTGAGCTACAACATTGTTCATCTTGATAGACTGTGTTATTTTGGTGTGAGGCTCTTCATGGTGTTTTTCTCATAGTTTAGATCAGATATCTCTAGTGCTGGGCTTTGCCTTCCACTTGGTGATCCATGGATTAGCTTGCTGATCCATGTTCTATTTAGATCTGATCCATTGTAATGAAATGTTATATTCAAAAATTTACTGCAGCATTTTACAGATCTGCAACTTGTTTCTCAGATCTACTCTTATTTATGCATGCTTTTGTCAAAATTCCAAGGGGATCTTGAAGAGGAAACTATCTAGTTTCCAGATCTAAAATAGACCTAATTTTTTGTCCACATATCTAACCTAAATCTGAGTTGTAACTTCCAGCTGCTAAATCTCCTTAAAAATAACGCTGTTGAGCCATTTCTGCAAATGTACATGTGTTCTAGCTCTCTTTTCTGAATATTTCTTGCTATATTGTCTCATTCATTCTACTGTATATTGAAAGAGCTTCATTATAATGCTGATTTTCTGTTGTGTTACTGAAATATGAGCCTCATTGCTGATCTCCTCTGAATATCTGATAAAACTGCGCAATTCCTGAAGCAGTGTTTGCATTTGGCTGCAGCCTTCCTCTTTGGGTGCTTTTTAGCTAGTCTAGTTTGTGGGAGATTTGTTTACTGTATCTAAACTGATTTTTTTTAGATGAAATTCCATACATAAGACCCATACAGCATAAATAAGAGGAACCAAGTCCTGATCTTCGTTTCTGTTGCACATTTTTGCTTATACAACATTTCACTTGAGCACATTGTTGATATTCCTGAAAAAGGAACATTACAGTGGTATCGGAGCTCCTTTCTTGGCATAGCCTGTGCTTGCCTTGGAGCACCAGTAATGCTACATTATGAAGAAGATGATCCTCTTACTGAGAGGGAGAAGAGGTACCAGAATAGAAGTCATACAAAGTATGACTACACTACTACTGAACCTGACAAGGGTCAAGACAAGGGGAAAGCCCCTAAAACTGTGAATGATAAGGAAGTAGAGGAGTTTGAAAAAACTCTTTTGGAGACCATGTCAGATCTTTCCAAGGAGATAAAAGAGATGAGGGTGGACAGAATGAGGGAATCTCTTGGGAGATTTCATCAAGGAGAAAGTTCTGACATGTCTCATTATGGGACTGGTCAACCTGTGAGCCTACCACAAGCTCCACAAGCCTCTCAACGTTCTACTATGCCTACCTTCTTGACTGTGGAGAATGAAGGACCACAAGAGCAAACCTCCCTTGAAGGTTACTTTGTGGAGTATGAGTCTCAGAGTCATAGGTTCAAGGATAACTTGAGTTTCCAAGACTTTTTCCATCTCAAGGACCGAAGAAGACCATGGAAGCAGTATAGAGATGGTGGTTTCTTTCATGGAAGACACCACACTATGTGTAGATTATTTTTGCCCAAGTTTGATGGATCATCCTCTATTTCTTCCAAAGCATGGGTGGAAACGATGGATATCTATTTCCAGTTGAACAAAGTCCCTGAAGTTGAAGCCATCAAGATTGCAGCGCTGCACTTTTAGGGTGAAGCACACAATTGGTGGT
The DNA here is from genome assembly GCA_034641835.2 of Pinus albicaulis. Taxonomy (NCBI): domain Eukaryota; kingdom Viridiplantae; phylum Streptophyta; class Pinopsida; order Pinales; family Pinaceae; genus Pinus; species Pinus albicaulis. The sequence goes on along the minus strand of CM076571.1, from coordinate 731,663,431 downwards.
TCCATGGATTGTCTATAGTGGGACACAAAAATGTGACTACCTATGTTGAATTAACTAGAATACTGGTGGAGAGGTTTGACCAGAAGGATCCCGAAGCACCCTTCATAAGCCTTGCAAAGCTAAAGCAGGTAGGAAATGCAGAGACTTATGTCTCTGAGTTTATGAGATTATCAGTCATGGTTCCTGATCTATCTGTAGCAAGGAGAGTATAATGTTCATTGATGGCCTAGAGGAACCTTTGCATGGGTTGGTTAAGTCTACCAAGCCCATCACTTTTCATGATGCCATTGAGAGAGCTAGAGATCTCGAAGATGCCTTTCCAAAAGAAAAGGCAACTTTCCAAAGCAAGGCCCCTCACTCTTCTAAGGGGAAAGAAGGGAAAGCTTCTACTCCCAAGGAGAGCTCACTAAAGAAACCTCTTGACATTGATCTTCGAAGGGAATTGAGGAAAAAGAGATTTTGTTTCACGTGCCAAGAGCCATGGGTACCGGGACATAGATGTGCTGCTCGAAGGGCACACTATATAGAAGTCTTCTCAGATTTTGAGGAGGAAGATGGGAATGATGGACTTAGGATGGGTCACAGTGCTGGTGATGATGAGGAGGAAGATCAAACACCATCCATAGATGGAGAGGGAGCCTTTGCTCCAACAAGTGGGACTCTTGCCTCTTTGAGAGGAGTGCCCAAGTACTTGACCCTAAGAGTTCAAGGTTCAGTCATGAACCAGAGAGTGTCTATCCTGATCGACAGTGGGGCAACCCACAAATTTATTTATGCTCACCTTGTGCAAAGGAGAGGAATCCCCACTAATACTTTTGATGGATTTTCTATTTTGGTCCCAGGAGATAGAACCATGAAATGCATGCAATATGTTCCATCACTTTTTGTCACTATAAGATCCTACACTTTGGTGGATCACTTCTTTGTATTTGACACACCAGACACCAATATCATCTTGGGTTTCCAGTGGTTGATTACCTTGGGGAAGGTTACCACTTATTGGAAAGCCTTGCAGATGGAGTGGGTGGACTTGAAGAGTGGGAAACCACAAATAATTCAAGGCATGCACTCTTATCCTTCACCTAATGTTTCCACACAAACAACAGAGATGGATTTGCGCAATGGAAGCAAGGATCTCACAGTTCCTTATCTCATGTTCATGAGGATGCTGCAAGGGACATTCTTATCTCATGGCAAGTCACCTGAAATGCCATCAAATTCAGATCTTGTGGGGAAAGCCTCACAAAGTGTTGCTCCAAATCCAGATCTAGGAAGGATTGGGGCAATGGAAGACCAAGCTACAGCACTGTGGGAGTAAAATAAGGGGAGGATCAGCCTTCCAACAAGCAGTTTTGGCATGTGTAATGTCAAAGAAGCAATCAACAACAAGGCAAGCACTACCATAGATGTATCAGCAGTGTTGTCATTGTTGAGCTGTGTGGATCTATATTGGAGATCTCAACTCCTTGTGGAGTACTCCAAAGATCTTCACACTGGGATGATACTAGATGGCATGAAGCAAGAGGGAGGCTATTTGGTCCATGAAGGGGTCATCTATCATCTTGGTAGAGTATTCTTGTCCAAAGCCTCCAATCTTTTGCAAGAGATACTACAAAGGGCACATAAAGAATTCCTTTCTAGCTATATGCAGTCAAGAAAGATCTACACCCTAATCATGAGGATTTTTGATTGGGAGGGTATGAAGGAGGAACTACATCAACACTATGATTGGGAGGAACTACATTAGCACTTTCAAGAGTGCATGAGTTATGAGGAGTTGGGAAAGCCAAAGGACTCTATGCAAGAGTCATTTCAGCCATCTCTTCCTTCTCTTGAAAGAGGAGAAATGTCCATACCCAACTCCATATGTGTGGGAGACTTGAATGGTAAAGAATCTAATCTTATGGAGCATTTTTATTTTTTTGATTTGACATATTCTCTTACCATATGTATGCAGGCCATGGCTCCTACAGGGAGTGATATTACATGTAGAATTGAATAAAAATTATGAATCTGGTCACTCCCTTGAGGTGCAAAGGGAGATTCTTTTTCATGATGGGTGCTTCCCAAAGGCACCTAACTTGTGTATCACTTTCAGCCATGTCAAAGTGACTCATGCAGCAAAGGTGTGGTGGTAGTACCACTTACCACACTCAGATCTTCTAAAGACAAGGAGTGCATTGCGCTGGAATTTTATGTGGGATTGTGACCCACCTCCTCAAGTGCAAATTTTAGTTTGCATATATGTAATTTTGCTTCCATACATAGATGATATATCGGTATTCTTTATGGGTTTGTATGGTCAAAGGATGGTCAATGTATATGTACCACATGGGATGGAACTTCAACCTCTAATTCATGATACATGTTTTAGATGTAGCATTGCTTCACCCATGTCTATTTCTATTGAGTTTTACACTCCTGAAGGGATGGACTATGCCCCTATTATGTTGGCATTGGAGGAGAAATTTTTGATGTATTGGCTTAATGAGCACTTGGCCCATGATGAAAACTTGATCCTTGATGGTGCCATCAATGGAGAAGGAGAAGAACTATAGCTCTTACCCTGTCAGTTGCTTGAGGACAAGCAACATTTTGGAGGGGAGGACTGTAATGTTCCCACTTAGCCTTACCTAAGAGGAACATTCAATTTTGTTTTAATTCCTGTTGCATGAATAAATGAATAAAGGAGGACATGTAAAACTCTTGAAAAGTCTAAATAAATCAATGCCCATGTGAACAAAGATAAATCAGGGCCATGTAAATAATCACTTGCAGGTGTGAAAGAGGTTTGAGCTAAAGACTGGGTCAACCTTGACCAAATCAACAGCGTTGTCTAGGTTCATTGCATCTCCAAAAGGGATAGCGCAATTCTAGAAGGAGGCCTCTCATGTGAAAAAGGCTAACTCATCAAGGTGGTTTAGGGTTTGCAAAGGCTTTCTCATCTTATAAAAGGAAAGGGAGGGCAGCAACAGAAGGTTTTTGATTGATCATATTTCTGAGTATTTGTCTACTTAGACAAATACCATTCTTCGTTGTTTAGTGGAGGATTGTACTTGGAATTCCTATGCAGGGATTTCACCTCTTCCTTTGAGGATTCTTGGAGGAGTATTTGCTAAATTGAACTACTATCAGGCTTGAGGCCACGCTCTATTTTCATTAGCAGCGCTGATCCATTGAGGGTTTTGCTGCTTCTGCAAGCTGCAGCAAGTGGGAGTCTAGATCTACAGAGATCTAGTGTATTTTTGGGAGCCTCTTCTCATGGAGTGTGTCTTTTAACCTCCTGGAAGAGTGTCTCTTCTCTTTGTACTTCAGATCTGCAATTTTGCAGTGGTTATCTATGTCATTTGAGTTACAACTGATCCCGATTTATGTAGAAATGCAACAGAATACAGAAATAACAATAAAAATAGAAATACAGTGGAAATAAGGCTTCATTTCATTAATATCAAATCACAGAAATATGCTTACAAACATGATGGAAATAAAATAACTAGGGTGCTGGTAGCAAATCTCTGAGAAGAGATGTGGTGACTACAGACCTCTGAACTGTATTACAATGAGGCTCGAGGGCCTATATATTATGGAGAAACAATGGAGAATTCTAAACGTCCAAAAACCTAACCCTAGGAGATGAAGCGCCAAAACTATGGGCCCCGTTTGGGTAAATTAGTGTTTCAAATTTCCAGGGATGTAACTTCGGCATTGGCCTCTGTTTGCATCTCCAAACAGTCCCGGGGGAAATGAAGACCCTAAAAACCTCCAAAATAGCAGCCAGGAAAAAATCAGAAGAGAAAATGTAGGGCCCTGCTAAATAGGTGGGTGGCCACCAATATCCACCGGGATCATTCCTCCCCAAGAAGCAATGGTCCCCACAGTGCTGGAGTTCCTCCATGAGATGAGGAAATCCTCATGAATGGTCCATAGTGAACCACTCTGGCTCAGTGAAGGAGTTGGCTATGCCAAAGCACCCGAGCACAGCTTTGACCTTCTGCCAGCAGGTTCTGGATTTGCATGTCCATGATACAATCTGTGGTGGCATGTTCCATGCAGTCTGGGTTTAACTCTTTTGGTGTGAGTTCTTCTGCAATGTCAGAGGTGTCCAATAGAGGTGGGAAGTAGGGACGAATGCGGTCTACATTGAATATTGGGTGCAGACCAAGGAATGGTGGAATACTGAGCTCGAAGGCATTGTTCCCTACAGCCTTGGTGATGGTGTACGGCCCATATCAGAGTGGTCGAATCTTGCAGTGGGGTCCAATGAGGCGCTCCTTCTGCAAATGTAGCCACACTTTTTCGCCCACTTGGAATTTATGTGGCACCTAATGTTGATCATGTCGTTTCTTGTACTTAGCATTGGCTATGTCCAATATGTCATGAATCTTTTGGCGGATGTGTTGAATGCGCTCGATGAAGTTTTTTGCTTTGTCATCTTCAGATTGGACATGAGCCGAATCGGCCTGAGGAGCTGCAAATGGCATGGCTACGTCAATGGGACATAGTGGCTGGAATCCCAAGCCCACCTGAAAGGGGTTGTGGCCGGTTGAGCTGTGGAGAGCCCGGTTATAAATATGTTGTACATAGGGAAGGCTCTCATCCCATGTGCATGGATGCTTTGAATTGTACATGTGTAGAATGTGTACAACCATCCTGTTGATGATCTCTGTCTAGCCATCAGTTTGGGGATGGAAATTTGTGGACTTGGTGAGCTTGGTGTCCAACATTGACCAAAGGTTGGACCAAAATGTGCTGAGGAACCTGCTGTCGCGATCTGATATGATAAACTATGGGATCCCAAAGTGCACCCACACTCGTTCGAAGAAGAGTTTAGCAGTGGCTTCTGCTATGATTTTCTTCTTGCAGGCCGCCATAATGGCCATCTTTGACAATCTGTTGACGACCACGAAAACACAGTCATTTACATGCTTAGTAGAAGGGAGGCCTGACATGTAATCCATGGAGATGGATTCCCAAGGTCGACTAGGGGTAGGTAGCGGAGTATAGAGCCCTTGCTTCTTGATGGTCATTTTGGCAATGGCACAAGCAGTGCAATATTTGATGTACTTCCCGACATCCTATCAAAGGTTCAGCCAATAGAAATACTTCTGCAATACTGCCACCGTTTTCTCAACCCCAAAATGCCTAGCGACTCGACTGTAGTGTGCTTCCCATATCATCTTGGCACTCTCGCTTGAAGGAACACAAAGGTGTCCCAGGTGATATAATAGTGCATCTTGGAGGTGAAAATTTGGAACTTGCATACCCCCCAAGAGTGCCTTGTATGTGTAGCTAAATTCTAGATCGCTCTTGTAGAGAAGTGGCCAATCAGAAGTCTCATGCCCACAAGAGTTGAGAACAGTGGTTATGGCCACGATCGGTGGTCGGCTGAGGCAATCTGCAACATTATTGGTGCTACCCTTCTTGTACTTGATGTTCAAATGAAATTTTTACAGATATGTGGACCACTTCTGATGGCTATCATTCTGCAACTTCCCTTGTGTCTATATGAAATATAGGGGTTGGTGGTCTGTGTGGATGATTGTCTCCTTCCCCAAAATGTAATGCTTCCATTGTCGACAAGCCTGCACAATGGAATACATTTATTTGTCATAAGTGGGATACTTTCGAACTATGTCGGACAATGTCTCACTGTGATATGCCACTGGATGCCCCTATTGAGTAATAACTACCCCAATAGCATAGTTAGAGGCATCTGTCTCGGTCTCAAATGGTTGTTACAAGTCTGGTAATGTGAGCACTGGGGCAAAACAGAGGCAATGTTTCAATTCTACGAATGCCTTCTATTGAGATTCTGACCAATATAATTATGCTTTCGCTCCTCCCTTGGTGACGTGACTCAAGGGCCAAGTGATATGAGAGAATCCCAACACGAACCTGCGGTAGAAATTAGCAAGACCTAGAAAGCTACGAAGCTCTGTTAGGGTGGTTGCGGCTAGCCAATCCCGAATGACTTGGATCTTGGCTGGATCCACATGCACCCCCCTTTCATCAATAATGTATCTCAGATATTGAACCTAGTTCATGCCAAAAGTGCACTTCTCCAAATTGGCACACAACTTGTGTTGTCGCAATGTTTGGAGGACTTCTCAAATGTGGTGGAGGTGCTCTTCCCAAGTCTGGCTGAAGATAAGAATGTCATCCAAGTATACCACTATAAATGAGTTGGTGAATGGACGCAAGATGTCTTCCATCAACCTCATGAAGGTTGCGGGAGCATTTGTCAATCTGAAAGGCATGACAAGCCATTCGAAAAGGCCCTCCTTGGCTTTAAAGGCAGTCTTCCACACATTGGAAGGTTCAATTGGTACCTGGTGATACCCAGAATTCAAGTCAATCTTGCTGAAATATTTTTCCCCTTTGATTTGGTCCAGAAGGTCATCAATCTGTGGGATCGGGTACCTATTCCAGAGAATGATCTTGTTCAGCGCCCAATAATCAATACAGAGTCTCCAAGTCCCATCCTTCTTCTGTACCAACACGATCGGGCTCCCACAGGGCAATGAACTTGGCCAGATGTGACCTTTCTACAGCAGCTCCTAAATCTGCCTCTTGATTTCATCATTCTCCATAACAGAGCACCTATAGATCGGTCCGTTGGGTAGCGGCACACCTAGGGTTAGGTCAATGGGGTGCTTGACCTGACAGTGTAGAGGCACCCCTGTGAGTGAGGTGAAGATGTCCCCATACTCCTCCACAACCTTGTCCATCTGTTGTTGTCATGCAAAGGAGCCATGTTTGGAGGTTGTGGCCACAGTCTTCTTCTTGCCCTGGGGGAAGATCATCAGGAAAACAAATTTCCTGGTTTGGGAAATGAGCTTACTGCATTGTTTTGCAGTAACCAAAGAGATAGTGGGAGGCAGTGGTGCCTCTGGTATCCTGTACAATTTATTTCCCAAAGTAACAATAACAGCGCGAGGTCGGGACTCATACACAGCATGTCACTTCCACAAGTATGGTTGACCTAATAATACATCATAAACATCAATAGAAGCAATGTCACACAATACCTCATCCATGAAGGGCTTGATACTATAGGGAAGGCAGCACTGCTGGCTGACGTGGAGATCCCGTCATTGGTGAAGCCACCCGATGGTGTATGTTTGTGGGTGCGCTGTGGTCGACAAGTCCAACCGCTTCATGACATCTACTAAAATGAGGTTCTTTTGGCTCCCATTGTCGACAATGAACCGTAGTAGGGAACCCTTTACCCACATCTGGGAGTGGAAGAGACGCTTTGCCTCCTCTGGATCTTCTTGTTCCTCCTTCTGGATCTCGTAGTGGCAACAGTGGCGTTGGGCTCCACATCAATAATCTGCTTCCCTTTTTCATTCACCTTGTCAAGTTCTGATTTAGATTTGGAGCATGCATCTGATTCAGAAGCCCTCATCTCGGCCACCAACGATTGCTTGGCCCGACACTCACTTGTGTTGTGAGTGGAGCTCTTATGGAACTCACACCACTTTCCTGTATCACATTGTTGTGTAACCAGCTCCAAAAATAGAAGAAAAGAGATATGAACGCCTTAGAAATAAGCCACTTCGAGGGGGCAACCTCCACTACATTACATAAATGAACAATTCTTGGATGATACAATTCACAAAACCTCCTTTCTATATATAGGAGTCCATGGGGCCATAATGTAATCCTAGTGGGCCACAATGTAATCCTAGCCGACCTAACAATAATAATTTAAGGGCACAATAATAACAAAATGGGGGTTACAAGGGTACAATAATAACAATAAGGGGGTTACACTAACAACAATAAGGGACTATACTAGTAATATAGGGACCTAACATGCCCTCTCCTTCAAAAAAGTGTTGTCCTCAACGCTTGAGTAGCTCTGGGTGCTTCTGTATAAAATTATCATCCTCCCATGTAGAATCTTCAGTGGGTAAGTTCTTCCACTTGATGAGATACTCTGAAATTGATCGATTCCGTAGCTGTCGAGTTCTTGTTTCCGTGACCGCTTCAGGTTCCAATATGATTTTTCCTTCCCCATCAAGTTCTGGCAATATTGTTTGAACTGGAATATTTTCACCTATAACCTTCTTTAAGCATGAAACATGGAAAACTGGATGTACTCGCGAAGAAGCAGGAAGCTCCAATTTGTATGCCATAGTACCAATCTTTTGCAACACCTTGTAAAGACCATAGTACTTTGGCAATAATTTATTATCCTTCTTAGCTTGCTTGAGGGAAATTTGTTTGTATGGTTGTAGCCGTAAAAATACCCAATCTCCTACATCAAAACTTCTCTCGCTGCGATGTTGATCTGCCTGTTGTTTCATTCGATTTTGTGCCAAATTCAGGTTATCCTTTAAGAGTTGGAGAACTTCTTGTTGATGCTCGATGTGATCTTCCACCGCTTGAACCTTCGAATTTTCTCTTAAAGATGATGTGATGGATGGTGGATGATATCCATAAAGTGCCATAAATGGGGTCATTTTTGCTGCAGTATGGAAGGAAGTGTTATACCACCATTCAGCAAGAGGTAACCACTTGACCCATTGTGTTTTTTTATCATATACAAAACAACGAAGATATCCTTCCAAACATTTATTTACGATCTCAGTTTGACCATCAGATTGAGGATGATAAGATGAGCTATGAGCTAATTGAGTACCCAAACAAGAAAATAACTCCGTCCAAAATTTCCAGTAAAAATGGGATCTCTGTCGCTCACAATAACCCTTGGGCTTCCATGTAGCTTTTGAATTCTATCCATAAATGTAGTAGCAACTGTACTTGCTTTAAATGGATGAGATAATGCACAAAAGAGTGCATACTTGGTAAGTCTATCAACTACCACCATGATGACACTCTTTCCTTTGGACTTAGGTAAACCTGTGATAAAATCCATTGAAATCTCCTCCCAACGTTGACTTGGAATGGATAAATGTTGTAGAAGTCCTGGGGTCTTAATTGTTTCCACTTTATTCTGCTGGAAAACCAAACATTCCGCCACAAACTTTCGAATATCAGATTTAAGGCCATCCCAAAAAAATTCTTTCTTCACCCTGTGGTAAGTTTTTAAAAATCTTGAGTGTCCTCCTAAAGGAGAAGTGTGCAATTCCAGAAGAATCTTTTGTTTTAGTTGGGAATTCTTACAAAGATATAAGCGATCTTTGTACCATAAGGAATCATTTTTCCAACTAAATGTATCAGATGTACTAGGATCTTGCTGCAACTTTTGAATGAGTATCCATCCATCTTTGTCCTTCTTCCATTCATCTCTTGCTTCAGTTATCCAATCTGGTTGGATAATAGAAATGGCACAAAGCAATGCTTCCACCTCTTCATTCTTTCTTGAGAGTGCATCTGCAACAACATTAAGCTTTCCTCTTTTGTAGATTATTTCAAAGTCATAACCCAACATCTTTGTGACCCATTTTTGTTGTTCTTCTGACGATAGTCTTTGTTCCAAAAAGTGTTTAAGACTATCATGATCAGTTTTTACCTTGAAGTGTCTTCCCATTAGGTAAGTTCGCCATTTCTTTAGTGCATGGAGTATTGCTAACATTTCCTTCTCATAAATAGGTTTCTGTAAATACTTTCCTTTGATTGGACGACTTTCAAAAGCAATGGGTCTTCCTTCTTGCATTAAAACTGCACCAATTCCATTTCCTGAGGCATCACATTCCACAATAAAGGTTTTCGTGAAGTCTGGCGTAGCTAAGACCGGTGCTAGTCACATTGCCTCTTTAAGATGTTCAAAGGCCTTAGTTGCTTCAGGAGTCCATGAAAATGCATCTTTCTTCAATAATGTTGTTAGAGGTGCTGCCATTCTCCCATAATTCTTAACAAACTTGCGATAATACCCTGTTAACCCGAGAAATCCTCGCAACTTCTTTATGGCTGTGGGGAATTTCCATTCCTTAATGGCTTTAATTTTGTTAGGGTCTACTTTAACACCCTCGTGAGATACAATATGACCCAGATATTCCACCTCTTGTACTCCAAAGAAACATTTGGATGTTTTTGCATATAATTGTTTCTCCCGCAATAGTTTGAGCACCCTGTCAACATGTTCAACATGATCCTTCCAAGACCTGCTGTAGATTAGTATATCATCAAAAAATACTAGCACAATTTTCTAAGGAAGGGTTTGAAAATGGAATTCATCAACCCTTGAAATGTAGAAGGTGCATTGGTAAGGCCAAAAGGCGTGACCAAAAATTCATAATGACCCTCATGAGTTCGAAATGCAGTTTTTGGAATATCTTCAGTCTTCATTCTAATTTGATGATATCCTGAACGAAGATCCAACTTGGTAAAATAAATTGCTCCATGTAATTCATCCAATAATTCATCAATCACAGAATGGGAAATTTATCTTTAATGGTGAGCTTATTGAGCTCCCTATAATCCGGACACATGCGCCATGATCCATCCTTCTTGTGTACCAATACTACAGGAGCAGAGAAAGAACTTTGACTAGGTTGAATTATACCCGCCTCTAACATTTCTGCAATCATGCGTTCAATTTCGCTCTTTTGGAAGTAAGGATATCTATAAGGTCGGATGTTTGGAGGAACACTTCCTGGAATCAAATGAATAGCATGATCATGATCACGAATAGGTGGGAGTCCTTTGGGAGTTTCAAACACCTTGGAATGATCGTCCAAGACTTGTTGGAGATCTGCAGAAATAGATGATTTTGATGTTGGAACTTCTAGTGAGCATAATTGTGCAATTACGCCTCGTTGTTCTTTCTTTAGAAGCTTTGTCATGACATTAGAGCTTATTATCTTTCCCGGCTTCCCCGTAATACCCCGTAATTCGACTTCCTTTCCTTTTGAAAAAAATTTCAAGAAAAGTTCTTGAAAATTAAAAGCTACCGTCCCTAAAGATTGTAACCATTGTACTCCTAGTACAACATCAGCACCTCCCATTGGGATGGAAAGCATTGGACTATTCAATACATATTCCCCCATGGCTAGCTTGATATTATGGCATTTTCCTGAGAAATTTATAGTTCCTCCATTTGCAACCATCACTTGACATTCTGGTGCTGGGTATAGGAAACAATTTAATTCCTTGGCTACCTTACAATGAATAAAATTATGGGTGCTACCTGAATCAATCAACACTATTACCTTTTTCTTCTTGATTTGTCCTGCTATCTTGAGAGTTTGAGGAGTGGTAATTCCTGCCATTGCATTACACGATATGGTCGGATTCATTTCTTCCTCTTCTAGGGCTGGTTCCTGGTGTATATCCTCTTCTTGTTCATTTTCTTCTTCCTCTTCACAATCTATGTAAAATAATTTCTTCTCAACACACTTATGACCTTTAGTGTATTTGCTATCACAACTGTAGCAAAGCCCTTTTTCTCTTTTTTCTTCCAATTGTTGTGGTGTCAACCTTGTAGGTTGTGGAAATCTAGGTGTAGCAACACTTCCTTCTTTATAGAATTGAGTGGTAGGTTTCCTTGTCGCCATAATTTTACATTCAACTTTTCTTTCCAACCCGAATGCCTTCTCCAATGAATCAGGTTCCAAAACGCAAACTTCATGTTGGATGTTATCCTTTAAAGTGCCTAGGAAGAGATCAATCCTGTGTTCCTCTGTAAGATCAGTTACCCTTATATTCAATTTTTGGAAGTCCTCAATGTGCCGCCCCACTAAACCCTTTTGTTTGAGATTTATCAATTGGGTAAAGAAGGTGTTGCTCTTTGTATCCTCATAATGTGCTATCATTTCCTCCGTAAAAATTGACCAAGTGACAATTTTTTTACGGGAGCAAAGCCATCGATACCATACAAATGTATTTTGTTCTAAATGTAAAGTTGCAATGCGTACCTTTGTGTGTTTTGCACGTTATGGAGATCAAAATATTGCTCCATCTGTAGTATCCATGTTACAGGATCCTTTCCATCAAAATTCCTCATATCCATTTTTGGAATATGGTGGTTCTTTCCGCCAACATTCGAGTTTATGGAATCATGATTAACATTTATTTTGTTCTCATCAGGAGGTTCTTCTCCTATATTTCCGCCATTAGGAATCATTTCTGGTTTTAAGCTTGTCATCAAGCCTTCCATGTATGCTTTTAGATCACTTTTCATGTTTTCCATGTTGTCTTTCATGTCATCCATCTTAGCTTCCACGCCATTCATCTTAGCTTCCACGCCTTTCTTCAACCCATCCATCTTAGTTTCCATGCCTTTCTTCAAAACTTCCATTTCATTTTTTGTTGTTCTTTGCGAGAGTGAAATTTGTTGTTGCACTTGCTCTTGTAATTTTGATAGATCATGTTGCAATTCTTCATCTTCATGAGTCATGGTAGAGCCTTCTGAAGGCTTAATGGGTGTTGAATTCTTTTTAGGGGCCATTTTAAAATCCAATATTGATATCTACAAGTTGCCCTTGGAATCAATTCAACTTGATTTTTCAAACAAGACTTATGTAATTCGGAAAAAAATACACACCTTTTACTAGCTTTTAGGAGCTCGATATTGAAATTGAATTATCTCTGTAATTGAAAATCTTCGATATCTCAAATTCAGCCCTGCAGTAGCCCTCTGAAGCTTCTTTCAAATGCCACAGGTCTGACCTGATTTGGATTCTCCAAGACAAAGTTGTGTCCAATCTCCCACAATGACCTAATTTTGGACTGGTTCAGTAGAGCGAACTTGTACGACTTGCCACGTGTCACTGTTTTGTTCTTTGTCTCTGAAATTGATATCCAAGAAACTACAGGCCGTGTACTTGCAACCACTTTTCACGGCACTCCAATCCAATCTCCAGAGAGAGAGTTATTGAACTTTTCCCACGATCACCTCTTTTAGATGAAATTCAGGAGCCTGAAAAAGCACTACCTTCCACAGATCATATCTCTAAAAATATTGCGAACCAAGCTCTGAAATTTTTTGAGGAATTTCCTCAGGATTTCAGCTTCGCACCATACGAATTTCAGATTCTGAACTCAGATAAAAATTTTATATTAAAATCTAATGATGACCTGTTTAGGAGCTTGAAAAAAGGCCTAACTTCCACAGATGATATCTCCGAAAATGTTGCGAACCAAGCTCTGAAATTTTTATACAATCTTCCTCAGGATTTCAGCTTCGTACCCTAAAAATGTCAGCTTCTGAAACTTCGTAGAAAAAAAGTTATAGCGAAAATTCCACGATGACCTGTTTGGAGCAGCGAAACCCTAGAATCCCAAGCTCTGATACCAAATGTTGTGTAACCAGCTCTAAAAAGAGAAGAAAAGAGAGTAAGAATGCCCTTAGAACAAGCCACTTCGAGGGGGCAACCTCCACTACATTACATAAATGAACAATTCTTGGATGATACAATTCACAAACCCTCCTTTCATATATAGGAGTCCATGGGGCCATAATGTAATCCTAGTGGGCCACAATGTAATCCTAACACCCAGCCACACACCATATACAATAATAACAAAATGGGGGTTACAAGGGTACAACAATAACAATAAGGGGTTTACACTAACAATAATAAGGGGCTATACTAGTGATATAGGGACCTAACATCATATTCCACCTTAGCACCCGTTGCAGTCAACTTATCTATGATCGACTACAATTTGAAGAGGAAATGTTCCATGTTTTCTCCCTTGGTCATCATGAATGACCTCATCTAAGTCTCCAACAACGTATTCCTTTGGACAGACTTTCCCTCATATAGGGAATTTAAGGCCTTCCACATCTCATTAGTTGTCTTCTTCTCAGCTATGTGTGGGGCAATATGGTCCTTAATTCCATCAATGATCAGTCCTGTGGCATGCCTAACAACTTCGTTATGCTTCATTAAGAGATCTACATCGGTCGATGTGGCCAGAGTTTTCTCTACATGGTCTCTTAGATGATATACCTCTAGGACTATCAGGATCCTAGCCTTCCAAACTGAAAAGTTGGAAGGGCCATCCAATATGTCCTGATCACGCAGTCCATGAGAAGCCATTTGCTTAGAAATGTGTCAGAACTTCCCCTTCTCTTTGCTAGAGAACTGGATCTAAGGCCCTTGGCGAAATAGGCATCTTCTGCTCCCTCCGACAACTGATTTCCCTTCTTGGAAATTTGCCAAATCAACAATGATTCAGCTCTCTTTGATCCTCTTATCAATCTGCAAGTTTCTTTGGCTAGAAACTCTCTGAGAAGTTGATCTCCTCCCGCTATTTGTCACTTGTACTTAGGCTAAAAAAATATGAAAACTTCAGAAATTTAACCCCATCAGCACCTACTGAATTTCTGCACCTGCGCTTTAAACTCTTTTGGATCTAACAGATTCATATATGCGTCACACTAGATGGCTTCATACAATCCCAGTGATGCCTCTGCACTACCTTTGCGCAGTAATTGCATGGGCTTGCTGTGAGACAACGATTGACTGCGTCACCCTGCCCTCTCCATAACTTTTTCTCCTCTGAAAATTGCGTTTCCCCTTCAGATCTGCCCTTCTGTTGCTCTTCCTATTACTTTCTGCAACAAGAACCTTCAGTCTTTTGCTAGTGAGCCTCCTAGATCTGTAATTGCTCTGATACCATGTGAAAATTTCTGAATGTTACACTTATGCAGAAAGCTACCGTTAGAACCGGTTATGATCCACCTACTTAATTAATTTATTATGGTGAAAATTCAAATTAATATTGAAGAAAAACACATAACAGACTTTCACCAATTCAAATCTAGAAAAATTACATGCACACATAGACAAAGTGACACAGTGATTTTCTGGAAAAATAGTCCCTTGAAAAACCCAATGCGAGAAAATTGGTCTGTTGTCTGCTGGAGGGTTTTATTATTAAGACTTTTCTGAATACAGCAAATCTGGGTTCTAGATATGGAAAAACCGACAAATATAAAATAGATCTACAGATGAGTGGTTGTTCTAAATAAAAAATAATGACTGATCCACACCCTCAAATGGGATTTACAAGACTCAGCCAAAAATAGGCCCTAGAAACCCCAGTGCTGCCCCTAAAGCCTCTACGTCAGCCTCTGAAGCCCCTGTGTCCCTCAGAGTTGGCCTGGAAAGGGATGTGTTACCCGAGACTAGGTGATGCAGTCCTTAGACTGCCCCTTTGAGTCTTTGCGTAACCCCCGAGGGCTTCCAGTTGAATCACATTGTCTTGGGAGGGACTGTGCAGCACCTGCGTAGCTGATGCTTCCCTCTCTGCCTCTATGTCTCTTGCTTCTCTCCGCTACCTCTCTGATCTGATCTTTGTCTCTTGTTGGTTCTAGACCCTGGGATCAGATCATCCCCTTTGGTCTAAACTCCCATCTCTGCAGCTGAAACATTTCTGAGAATTCTTAGCAAACTCGCCCTAGAATCTCAGCTTAGCTTCAGTGCTTTGCCTCTGTGTATCTTTACAAATGACCCCAAGCCTTTCCTTTATACTTTTCTCGTTGGGAAACCAATGGCCATGATTAGATCTTGAATCAATGGCTAATATTAAGAGAAAGCTTGATCCGTGTGACTTAAGACAATTTCATCACATGCTTAATTTAATTTAAGTCTAAACTTAGGAAAATGAAATAATTAAAGTTACATTAAATTAATTAATTAATTAATTATCTCCCAAACCAGATGAAATTTACCAAATCCCTTTCTGGGTCTTGTAGATCAAGTGTACTCTAGTCCCTCCACCAAATTTGGGAGCTAGAGCACAACTAATGCTACCCCAAATACACAAAATCTCAACACTAAGGTGTTGCGCTTTTGGCGAAACTGTGTTTCCTGTTTTGGTCAAAAGTCACAAAATTCAAAATTTCACAAAATGTTCTCAAAATTTCCTCAAATTTGCACCATGAAGCCAGGAGATGATGTTTCAAGAAATTAGGGAGGCTTAAGCCAACAAATCAAGCTTGTCCTTCTCCTTTTACCTCATTAGGGTTTGCTTTAGTTTCTTCTTCAATTGCTTGATTCTTATTTGGGAGATCTTGTTCCTTGTACAATATTGCATGGTCATATGCCTCTGCATCTTGTTGTTCCTCTTAGCCCTCTTAAGATTCTTCTTCAAGTGGCAGTTTAACTTGTCAAGCCAAAACTCCTTGTCTTGCTTAGTTTCTGCTGAAATTAGGTCATCAAAGTCTTCTTGGTCCAAAGGTGGTGATGGTTCCCTTTGTTTCTCAAGTGCCCTCTTGATACCTCTTGTTCTTGGTCTCCTTTCCTTAACATGCTATTTTGTATCTTCTAAATCATCAACATCAACAATTTCCTTACCTTTGGCATCATCTTTCACCAAACTAGTTTTAGGCTTGCTAAGAAAAAGTTGATTAACTTGGAGCTACTTGTCTAGATGCTTTTAGTGCTGCAACCAATTTTTCCACTTTAGCCCGAGGCATGGTTGTGGCCGGGATCTTGTCTGTAACCTCCATGCAGAGCTGGTGGATCACTATTTCAAGCTCCACCTGCTGTGAAATGGCGAGGAGAAAATATGCGACCTACTGCGTGATGGTCTGCTCGGCCATCCCAAGTTGTTGGTGTATTTTCTGGTCGAGATGGTTAATCTCCTGGAATACAGCATTGTGGAGGCCTTGTAAGGCTTTGTGGGGAAGCTTAGCCAAGTCCAGTTGGATCCCTGTTCCTACTTAGATCTAAGTTCCTACTAGGGCAGTGCTAGGTACAGAACAGAGACGATTTTCTTCCATAGCTAGCGTTGTACTGCTAGTGACCGAAGGAGTACGTTCTTGACCGATGCTGGTCTGCAGTGTATCCATTTTTAACTAAAGGGTGCGAAGCTTAGCCTGGATGGTGTTGAGCACGACCTTTTACTATGCCTCTATGGTTGCCCACTTATCTTTTGTAGCCATCGTGACTGCGTCCATGATTTGCTCGAGGTCACCATCAATTAGTGTGACCGTCGCATCATATTGCGTGCGGTGGGCCCACTATTTCTTTCGGGATCCTGATGTTGGCTCCCATGACCGCTTCGTACTGTGGGGGGGTGGTATCTCTATCATACCCTACCTGAGTCTTGGCCGCAGTGGTCTATGGCGGCTGTGTATCCTTTTTCATGGCTATTTCTAAGCCCATCTCGCTGGGCTCCGTGGTCTCCCCACGAGTGGCTCTGAAGCCTCTTTTCCAGGAAAGGGGCCATAGCGAGATCATCAGGTCAATTTCTTCATCTACTACCATATACGGAAGTGTCGTCCATGTCTTATTGTTGAGGCTGTGGATCTAAATATGGTGCATGGTAACTTGGAATGCGGCAACACTTTTGTATTTGTCATTTACCATCGGGGACAACCGGGGTCGGGAATTTATGGCTTCTGCCATGCTGCTCTGGAAGAGGACCCATAAAACTTTGTTATCCTCAATGCGCTGCACATCCTTAGAGTCCCATAAATGAGCATACCGAGCTCCTTCACAAATCCCTAGGGGGAGCTCGGGGAGGACTAACTCCTCAGGGGTGTCCCAGGCAACCAACGCCATAAGGAGTAATAACCATGAATAGTATAAGGATGTCCCCTACTCCTGGGATTCGCGAACATTAGCCAGAAATTCATCGCATAAATATTGAGCCCAATTGAAGGAGACTCCCTTTTCACACCAGCCGGCTAACCGAATAACATAGGTGGGGACGGTCACAACCTAGCACTTCCTCATTAGCTTGTAGGCTAAGAGCCTAGTACCCATCTCTGTAGCAGGATCATTGATAGTCTGGATCACAAAGCCTCACTGATTTTGACTCATCTTGTAGGTCTTCTGTACAAATGTAGCGGTAGCTGCGTCGTACTTCTTGCCTACCTGCTCTAGAGGGTGCGACCCTTGCATAGCAAGGCCTGTAATCTTGTGGATCAACGCAGCATCAATAGGGACTCTGTCCTGAATCCATAAGTAGCCATCATGAATAGGGAGAGAAACTGGTGAGCCAACCGATCTGTGACATTGTAATGGCCAAAATGGGGCATCCAGAGTAGATTCAAGAGTCCAAACCCGACCAAGCCACATACCCAGTGTCTAAGAACCACCGTGACTCCGTCATTTGCATGGATCGTATCGAAATACAACGCGGGGGCCAACTCAGGGAGGGTTTCAGAGTCCGCCAAGTCATGATCATCAAACTCCACCTCATGGAGTCTTCCACAAGGATCACTGAGGACAGGGACTTCTCCCGGGGTTAGGGGGTTTGCATATAGGTGACCAAGCCATCCAAGTTTTTTAGCGTTTGCGTGGATGGTCTACATGGGTGAACAAAGGGAGGTAACCAATTGATCGGATTGGCAAGCAAAGCACCTTCCAGCGCATCTTGATCCAAAGGTGATGCCAGCAGGGACCTGGCATGCCTTGAAGAAGTTCGAGGCTTCTCGGTAGCCCATATTGTAGCTTTCAGGGCTTTTCCTGAGCCTTGTGCTTTCTCTTTTCCTTTCCTTGTGACCGACATAGAGGGAACTTCTTCCAGTTTAGACTCAACTTCCATTATCTCCTCAACTTCAAGTCCTTTCAGGGCCGAAGTTTTGGCAGGGTTAGTGGCCATCATCCTTGCGCGAAAAATGAATCCCAACCCTAGGTGACTACTATCAGATGGAGCAAGTTGACCAGACATGAGAGGGATAGTGCAGATACGGGAAATCTGATTGCTCAAGTTCTTCCGAGTGAAGACTGATGAGTGCAAGCTATGCAAGTGAGACGGAACCTCTGGCTGAACTATCCTACTCCCTCTATAATACCCACAATCGTGCAACGGTAAGGTAAGATTTATCTGAGATGTATCCCCCAGGAAATGTTAAAAAATCCCCAAAATTTGCTTCATTAAATGCCCGGAGGCCGCTCCTTTTAACGGTAACTTTTGCTTTTTACCAATTTCCACCACTCCAATGGCTAGTTTTCGCATCCCCTGTGTGCTTGGCCTATCTGCCACGCTAGGGTCAATCATCTCCATCTTCTGTGTGTCCTCCCCCAACACAGGCTTGCTTCCTAGGCAACTTATGACCAACGACAAATTTTCCTGACATTCGTTATCCCAAGAGAACCTTACCGTCCGTGTAAGTGAGGTTTTAAGAGGGGCTATAGTCAGAGCATATTTCCGAACGAACCTCCTGTAATAACCTGCGTGGAAAAGGATTAAGCGCAGCTATTTTTTTGTTGTAGGGGCTACCGGATAGATGAGAGCTCTACTTTCTGTACCTATAGCCGGTGTAGAGTGAATTTTAGTGCTACTTGCCCATAGCCAAATCAGTTTGGTGCCTGTGCACAACCCTGACTTGGAAGTAGCTCGTGGGTCAGCCTAACCTTCTTCTGGGGTTAGGCCGCAGTAGTCGATTATTCCTGGCTCCTTCAGGTCCCACGTGGGTAGTTCAAGTTCCATATACAGGTGTGATTTACTCCATGTCATCGTTCAGTATCCTGCAAAGCTGTTGGTCCTTCGAATCACAGGGTCAACATAGCGCAACACTCTTCCCAATCCTGGAATGCTTCC
Source organism: Pinus albicaulis (assembly GCA_034641835.2). NCBI lineage: Eukaryota > Viridiplantae > Streptophyta > Pinopsida > Pinales > Pinaceae > Pinus > Pinus albicaulis. Next base: position 731,644,015 of record CM076571.1, on the reverse strand, counting down.
TTCTGGGTGTCCCACCATCGTGTAGGTTTATTACACATGGCTAGTTGAATGGCCCATAGCCTTTGTTCCCTTGGGACAGCAGCTTCGAATACTCGTAATAATTCCTTAACATTACCCGAGCCGTCAAAGTAAGGTAGGTCCCTTACCCCTGAGGAAACGCAGCGGAAGTATTTTGTGACCCGAAGACAACGCAGCGCAGAGACAGCATGTAATCGGTTCTGCCAATTCTCTATCTCCTCATTGGGATCAAATAAGCATTCATTATCCTCCTCCCAATAAAGTACTTCATCCACTGTTGGGTTGACCACGTCTCGTGCAGTTAACTTATAGATATAGTCCACATCTTCCTCCTTCGGTACTGGTTCAGTTTAGCGTTTACCCTCCGTAGGGTCTACTGGTACTATCACCCTTGTGCCATTATTTTCAAACACCATGCTTCTCTTTTTTAAGTTAATGATACGTCCCATGTCGATGGCCCAATATAATCCTAGTAGCGCAGGGTAGGTGTCCACATCTTCTACAATCTGAATGACTTCAAAGTCAACCTGAACCTTAACCCTTGCGATATCTACCATAATCCCTGATAGCCTCCCTAAAGGTATGATCTTCTGTTGATTAGCCATGCGTAGCTAGATAGTGGACCATTCCAACTTTGGTTCGCCCATTTGTTGCCAAGTTTTTTTAGGTAATACATTGGCATCCGATCCGAGGTCCAAAATAACTCGATCCATCTCATAATCGCCTATCTGTGCCATTAGCCGCATCTCCCTCCCAGTGCGTTTCTTATATCTGTATAGTTTGTGCACATCCTTAATATCGGGGGACACGGTAGAGCACGTTGCGCAGCTATCTATTAATGCCTGAAGATTTTGCACAGCTTTTGGGTTGCACAGTAACTTCATACATGCCAGCAAGAAAGGTTTGACCTCCTCATTTGCCTTAAGGTTCGCAGGGAGTAGGGACGTAGATGCCTCTGTCCCAATAAAGTCCTTGTGAGCTACTATAAATGTTTCTCTTTCTTTGTCTAGGTCCAGCCCTTCTTGTTTGCTAATTTCCTTGTGGATCAGAGGTTCAGTTTCAACCTTCTCCCCAATCCCTCTAGTAGCCAATCCACTGCTCGTAACAACATTTACGCTTGGATCCTTATCCCACAGCTCAGTCTTAACCCTCTGCACATTCTGTGTAGGTAGCTGCTTCTCCCGTATTTTTGCTATCAAGACTGGACAATATTCAAGCGTATGGTCCAACTGTCTGCAGTACCTGTAGGACTATCTTGTAAGGTTCGAAAAATCCCTCGCAAAGTGCCATGTGTCTCCACAATTATAGCAGATCAATTTCCCCCAACATCGACCTGCACTTCTACTTCGACCTCCTCCTCTGCTTCCGGAGGGGGAGCCGCCCATGCCTGCGGGGGTTTTTGGTGATGCGGGGTCTGACTGTACCCTATACAAGTTCCCCCGATCTATCATTAGATCATAGGTTCGACAATTCTGCTCATCATGCCCTATTGACCAACAGAACCGGCACCATTGTTGCTTCCGCTCTGGGACGTATGCGCCCAAAAAGGGGCAATGGTTTGTATCATGCAGCGCTACTGCGTGGAAATCCTCGCACCATAACGCAGGTCCGCTTGGGCCTAGTCATACTGGGATGGGTCCTCCGCTTGATCCAAGGCGCATCGGACTAGGTCCTCCTATTTGCAGGTAGTCTGTCGGCAGCAGGCATAGATCCTTCGTATGTCCTGATACTCGACATTGTATGCGCCATAGATCTGCACTAGCTTCCCTCCCTCGTTCCTTTCGTAGGTCCTAAATCTCCATGTGCATTGCCCCGAGCTTCTCCTAAATTTTTTATACTCCTAACGAAGTATCTTCCTTGGGCGTAGCTTCTAGTTTCATAGCAGCTTCCAAAGCTTTGTCCTGTAATTAGAAATTCTGGTGACCCATAGGTACGCGCAGGTGAGGTAGCAACATAGCAATGAACCACTTAGTATGTTGTCTGTCGTCATACTTAAATTATCCTTCTCTGGTAGCTTTCTTTAGGCGCTCATCAACTTCCCATACAGACTCAATCGTTCCTTGCTTGAAATCTTTCACGTCTGCTATGATCTGCGAATAGGACTTAGGCTTTCGGAATTGTTGTTTCAGAGCATCCTTAATATCTTGAATAGATGTGCTTCTGTTTTGAGATATATATCGCATATACCAGTCCAGAGCTCTTCCTTCGAAGGCCAGGGACAACTGCGCCCTCTTCACAGTATCACTTGCCACATTTTGCATAGTCCATATCAAGTCTACAACAAACCAAAATCGGTCCATGTCCTCATCTCTCGCACCTTTGAAGGTGGGTAAATTCAAGTGCACCACCATATCTTCTTCTGGCAGGTTATCAGACAAGGTTTTACCCTTACGTGGTCCTGAAGGCGGTGTAGCTGATGGGTTTTGCATAGCTGTTCCTTCTACCGGGCTATAGACAGATCTATCCCCTTCTTTCGTACTTACTCTGCTTTTCTTCTCAGCCTTCCAATACTTTTATTGGCATTACCCAACCCCCTTCTCAAAATTCTCCTGGTCCTAGCAACGGAACCATTTGTTGGCTCGAGGGGTCCTTACCCAGGTTCGGAGGTTAAGGTTTGCCAACAAACCCCTATACTACTGGCCCTTTTGGCAATGACCTACTTACACGGGTCAAAGTCTCACCCGAAGCAGTATGGGTGGGTGATGGAACCAGGTTTCCGCACCCTGAGAGAGGATAGGTAAGCCAAGTAGAGCTACGTCCGAATTTATAATGACCAGATCGCCTATCTCAGAACTGGATCTATAGATCTCCTTCGCATCCACGTGCGCAAGGTCAACTATATTTACTATACTCAACAAATCATATACTTCTAAAACAATAGTGTAGCATTACAATTATTCTCATAAAACATAACAGAACAAAACCAGATACAGAAGAAACACTTAACACTGTACTTTCGCAGCTTAACACAGAATATGCATAACACAACAACTATCAAAGATTCGCATCAACAGTACGAATACATTCAGATACGCAACAACCTTTCTCATTCATTAATCCTTCAGTTCCTTCTTACAATACCCAAGCCCGACCTGCGCACACAGCAGCAGGGTCAGCACACAGTAGGACTTGGGATCTCCGTGCACACATCCAGCAGGAGTCCTTTCCCAAAAAACCCAAATAGATCTACTGAGCCATAATTCACATCAAGATCTCATCATCTTCTTCCCTTACAATTCAAAATGTCCCTCTATTTATAACAATCTAGCCTAATCTTTCCTATGGTCTGCAAACCGTGGTTTGCGGACTCTAGGTCTACCCTTTGACCCATTACAATGCTTTCGGGGCTTTGACCCACCCCAAAACCCCTACGCTAGACTAAATATAATAAAAAATATACAAAATAGGACCAGTTTCGCAACTTTTAGGAGACCCTGTTCCAACAGCTAGGCATCGGGAAGTAGCCAGCGACATCATCAAGAGTTGGGATAGCATATCTTGATGTCTGATTTGGCAAGTGAAAAGAAATTGGTCATTCACGAGATGATGTTTGGTGCCTACCTATTGGATGCATACAGGAGTTAGAGACAAGGAATAGATGGTTCCCAATAACAAGCAGCATGTCACAATGTTATGCAGTGAGGATTGGGATTGGTGAACCTCCAGTATGGTCATGGGATTTAATTATCAAGTTGATGTGGAGGACACTCCATTACTTAGTGAGTACAGTTAGGGTAGTCAATGATCCGGTACATTATTAGGTTGAAACATGGGGGATCACCTAGTTTTTCATCATATAGCGAGGTAGGTGGTTGTTCAGGATTATGGCCAACAATAGAGTGATAGGCACGGTCATTGTCGAGCTCCCTTGGCAGGTTGGGCATAGCCTCGATCATCAAATATATTATGGTTGAGAGTTGCAGGAGATGAGGCTTTGGTATGAGAATGTTAGATGATTAGTCATGACCAGAGTGTTGCAGGGTCAGTAGGATAGTTCCTTCAATGGGCATGGGACCCTGGCATCACAGTGCTTGACAGTTCAACTACCTTTGGGAGTGAGTTGGGTTTGACAGGGGGAGATCATTCCAAATTTCCATTGGATTTTAGTGATTCTTCATTTCTGTGTGAGACTTCACCAACATGGATGAATGATCGGTAGGGGGAGTTCAAGGGAAGCTCGTGCAGGGAATGATTTATTTCCTCATGAGTAGAATTGTATCTTTAGGTGCCCACCCTTGAAGTACATGAGATGGATGACTTATTAGAGTAGCTTCACGTGGAGATAGACAGGACTTTATATGATTATGGTGTTGTGTTTACTGATGGTATGCAGAGGGCTTTGGGTGCCTATACCAGGTTGGACAGTGAGTGGAGAAACAGATGCCTCATGCTGATCAGGATGGCTTGGGATCCTGGTAAGACGGGGCAGAGATCTAGGATAGCTAGGTGGTACATTTGGGGCCCTGGTATTGTGTGCAAAGACTTTTGGGGTCAGCTGATCGAGAGGGTGCGTGTTAAGGCATTATTTGAGGATAAACAATTTTTGGTGGGGAGGACTATAATTTCCCCAATTAAATTATTTTTCAATTTTGATTAAAGTTAACATAAGGCAGTTTTGGCAGAAAACATAGGAAAAAAAAATAATTTTATTGATAGTGGAATAAGGGTCCCACACGAAGTACGCACTATGGGACAAACGAATCAGAATTCCTTTGGGAAAAATTGAATTTGTGGAGGGACCCACAAGCATCCATGCCCATCAATTATAAAAGGAAGGAATGGAGGAGCCATTTACATCTTTTTTCTATTGAATAAATTGAATTGCCATAGCTTCTTAGCTGAGCCAACATTGTGTTGTTCAGCACAAGATCTTCCCAAGGAGCTAAGCTCAACCTTTCCTTGGTGGACTTTGAGTGCCACCAGAGGAAGGCATTTTCCTTGCCTTGAGACCATAGGAGTGAGTATCTAGAGGTTCTATGTTTTTATAGAGAGATTGGGACGCGGTCTAGAGCTTCTACTACGTAGTGTTTGAAGCCATCTTGCTATTGTAGAGTTGAGTTGTTGGAAGATTCACCAGAGGAGCTACAGGAATGATTGAGGACCCATTTCTGGATTGTAGCATTAGCATCCTTAAAGGAGTACCCTTTACATAGTTCTCAACTAGTATACACAGAGACTGCATTAGCACTTCCCTGGATTGTGCAGTCATTGGAGGAGGCTCTTTTGTGGGAGCTGCCTTGAAGGGATTTTGGATCTGAGGTGTTGGGGGATTGATTGGAGGTTCATTTGAGGAGGTTTGTTGGGGTTTTGAAGAGCAGTGATTGACAGTAGAATTTTCAACAACAGAAATCAAATTTGGAGGAGGGCCAAGCTGCTAAAGTGTCATATTTTGAAGGTTGAAATTAGAGGAAACCCTTTTTGAGTTTTTTTGGGTTTTGGGCAAGCATCACCTTCCCAAATTCCTAGAATTTTCTGAGTATTTTTCAGTCGGTAAATCAGAGGTAGAAGTCAAGTAGCAACGTAGTTTTCTAGAGGAGCTTTCTATTGGAGTTGTGGGTTTTTCTTGTACTCATTACCTGGTGCTTGTAGATTTGTGCAAGCCCATGTGCATTTTCTCCAACTATTTGTACCACAATATCTTCGTATAATAAAATTTGGCCAATTTATGGAGTTGGTGCATATTTTTTGGTTCTTGCGTTAATTTCTGGAAATTTTTGTGTTTATATATATGCATGTCTTTGTTATCATTATAAATTTTCCATATGGAATATTACAAAATTTTGACAAAATATTCCTCAACCATACAACATCCTTTCCTAGTGCACACGCAACAATATCACCACCTCAATATAAATTCTCCAATTTATTATTCAATATATCCATCATGACTATAATATGCCCTCCCTCTCAACAAGGGATATTTCTTCTACCGAGACTCCCTCTTAACTTTAGGGATATCAACTTATTTTCCATAACATCAGAGAATATTTCAAGGCTTCATTCCTTCTTATCAAATTCATCTTGATCGTCATCATTGATACAAATCCCTTTATCATGCTTATTAATCAAATCAACTTTACTTACGAATATCTTCAACATCTTGAAGATTATGTACTTGCACACTTATTTATCAAGTAAACCAAATACATAGAAGCATGAAGTTAACAATATCATAATCATATAATAATGGAAGAATTAGACTTTATACATCAAATACCTAAACTTAGTTAGATTCATAATCAACAAGAGACACATACTTCAACTTATTGCTCAGGTTTTTGTTATAAACCCTAGATCACGACATCAAGATATCAGTCTCATTATATCTAGGGTTTCAATATTTATTTCAGACTCTTCTTGCAAACTTTAGAAGCAATCAAAACAAGTAATGTATCTAACAATTTTTAGAATTCATGTGTTAGACTTCTACTAGGATTTAATGCATACCCTAGATTCCATCTATTAGATACTCAACAACCAATCACAACATAATTTAAGGTTTCAATATTTTGTACACCCTAGATTTCATCATATCCTAGAATATCGAACTTCTACTATCGTTTAGTTACAAACCCTAGAACAATGAGCATAAATAATTAGGTTAGAACATATACATATCTAGAATTTCATAATCATGCATAAGCATACCCCAACATATATCCAAGACACAACTTGATCAGGCTATGGTTTCGATCATACAGACAAACATACACCTAGGGTTTCATTCCTAGTAGCTAACTATACTTACTATAAGGGTTTTGTTCATAAACCCTAATTTACTAGAGACTCTAGGATTTTAATACACAACAAACCCTAATGGACTAGGGTTTCTAAAATAGTATCAAAACCCCAAACATGTCATTACCATAAAAACCTCAAACATCAAAAGAACAATATTTTCTAGATTTCACCAATATCCCTAAGTGGATTAGGGTTTTCACATTAGCACCAACATACCCTCATATTAGGGTTTTACAGAGAACCATTTTATGTTTCCACAAGAATGATCAAGTATATAAGGATGGTATATTTATCTAATGATTAATTACCCTATAAATAATCTTTATGATTCAAAGGAGCTAGACAGAACAATGTTAGTAATGTAGAACAGATCATTAAAAGGAATGAGTATACCTTTATCAAGAGAACACATTTTATGGTATAAGTCACACCATTGAGTTGTTTTCTAGACAAACCTTGTAGGACATCAAATCTAATGCTTTGTATTGTGAGGTATTCTATATAACCCTTGAGAAAATTAGCAGGCTTTCCTAAAGAAATAAAAATATAAAAGAAATATTATTAGCATCTAAGCACACCTAGATAAGAAAGGGAAATCAAATATGAAAAGGTAATGTAAGGAGTAAGATACTTATATTTGGAAAATGGTGATGGCTACCTCTTAATCCAATCTTCAGGGATACCTATAACTTTATCAAAACAATTCAAAAATGTTTTTCCAAAGCATGGTAAACCTATAAATACTAGAAATCAAATCATAAATGAAAGAAATCAAAAGCTTAGAGTACATGACTCAGTAGTGTAATTCCTTTATTTCTTATTCTTTGGTCTTTTTCTTCTTTGGAGATTCTTCTTCGATAACATTTGCTTTATCCTTGTTTCTCTTCTTATTCTTCAAATTGTCAAGACAAACACTTTTATAGTGACATGATTTATGACACTGGTGACATTTTATCTTGGATAGGTCTACCTTCCTTCTTGACCCTTTAGAATTCTTGAAGGTTCCTTTCTTTTGATAAGAGGAGTAAGCATTTGAAACTTTCTCTTCTTAATTCTCTATGTTGGTTACTAATGAAATTCTCATTTTCTCTTGGCTACATGCATTCCATAATTGCTCGAATGTAGGAGTTTCCTTCCAACTGTTGATCCATAAAGAAAAGGCACTCCAAGGGGATGGAAATATCAATAGTGCAACATTCACGAGCTCTAATTAAGATAATATCATCTCTAAGTCTAGTTATCCTTATAAATAAGGAAGCCACAGTATCATCATTTCTCATCTTCATTGTCCTTAGTGGATTCTTAAGACTTGCAACTTAACCATGATTCTTGATGGTGAACAATTTGGATAGGGCTTCATACATCTCTTGAGTAGAGTCTATGTTGGAAATGTATGGGATAAGGTAATCCTTTATACCATCTACCATTATGCTCATATCCAATATTCCTAACTCTTTAAATTTTTCTTTATCTGCATGACTTGTTCCTTCTGCAGGTTTCTTCACTTTTCCTATATCCAGGACTTTATTATTTTCGAGGATGAGATCTATCCTCTTCTTCCATGCTCTATAATTGGATGCTCCTTCTAATTTGTTCTCTCCCTTTATTGTGTTAGACATTATACTTGAAGATAGTAAGATTATTTCCTTATATAATCCCCTTTGAAGACCCCTTATTCTCCTTTCAATAGATCTCCAGGCTGCCTTTTTCCTTCTTTTTCACCTTAGCTATACCACGTTAGAAAATCAGAAAAGCGGAAATATTTTCTTATATTGATAATTACCTATGATATTCTTATTTTCTTATTATATTTCTTGTGTTATTATTTTACTTTAGTTAATTAAATAATTACCAAAACCATAACACGAAGATCAAGAACACCAGATGTAGGCAGACAGCCAGGGAAAAACCCATATCTAGGGGAAAACCCAGTCAACTCTTCCTTCAGTAGTTTCATGAGATAATCCAAGAGTCTAGACACAGAATTCCTCCAATCACCAAGTCATCCCTTTCCTCATTCTTTGGATGATAACCTTCCAGCAACAATTCGATCCAGAACTTCGATCTTGCAGCAACAACTTCGACCTGGCAGCAACAATTGGCAGTAGCAACTTTGACCTAGTAGCAACTAGAAGCAACAGAACATCGACCTAAATGTAACTAGCAACAACAGAACTTCGACCTAGATGCAGTACTTTGATCTTGTAGTTGTAGCCCAAAAATTTACATGTGAGAGAGATAGATGCCCTAGAAACTTTGATCTTACAATCCTTTTCCTTCTTCTTGAAACTTCGCACTTTTTTGTTGCTTCTTCTTAGATATTGAACTTGTGCGTGAGAGAGTTCTCCAAATGAATCTAACTGCACTAAATATATATCCTTTCTTGGGGTTCGAATTACCTTCATGTAGGCCGACTTGATCAGGTAAGGGTTGACTTGGTGTGGAGGTGACAAATTACATATTTAACCAAAAAACGATTCTTTTTACAGGATTCAAAATCTCAAGAAGGGTCTCATAAAATGGATAATGACTCTAATGACTCAATATAAATCCTAGAATTCCTCAATGGGGAATTTGACCTAAAACATGATGACCCATGCATGAATCCCATGCTTTAATAATTCATAATAATAATAATAATATAAAATTATTTTTCTTTCTTTTGATAAATACTTTTCATAATGACTCAAATACAATTATGAAGACCAAACCTAGTTACATTCTTCAATAGTGGTTCACTCTTCTTGTCGTCAAGGCCTCCTATGACACACCATGGGGGTTCACTCTTCTTTTCGTTGAGGCCTCCTATGATGGATTATATGCATCATGTTTTTTTATCATCAGCACGAGCGATATTAGCTTCATAGAATACTACTCATAGGATAAATTTTGTCTAGCACATGTAATGGCTTGATAACTTAAGGCTCATGTGGCCTATTTTGACCTATGTCCTCATTTTTTTATGATGTAAAACTCTATGTGTGACTTTATATATATATATGAATTTTTTTTATGGTGCTTTTCTAATGATGTGTTCAATGATTTTATTTTTTATGTGCATGGTTCAATAATTAGTGTGAAAAATGCCAATTTAGATTAATAATTAGCAAGTTTATTGTAGTCTCTAAGAATATGTGAATAAATAAGATAATCAAAATGTTGTTCCAAAAGATGTACCCTCAAGTAGTAATGAAGTAACGTAGGATTCCTCATAGATTAAACTGTTTATTTGGGGTAGCATCAGATGTGCTCTAAGTCTCAAAATTTGCAGAGAGGCTTAGGCACATGTATTCCAAAGAACCCAAAAATCGTTTTTGAAAATTCCACTTAGAGTGTGTTTTATTAAAATAATTAATTATTTTTAATGGGGACTTAGTTCTAAACTTAGGAAATTAAAATAATTAAATGGTATTTAAAACATAGTGTCAATATTCTAGAAAAAGACAGAGATCAAGTAAATATTAATCTTATCCATTGATTAATTATTTAATCTCGGTCTTTGAAGTCTTAACAAGAAGATTATAAGAAGGACTTGATGGATCATTTGGAAGAGACATCAAGAGAGAAAATTTAGAGATCTAAATTATTTAGTGAGCAGTGCTCAGGGAGAAAATCGATCAAGAATATTTTAGAGAGAGGTGCTTAGATAATTTCCAGTTGGATATTTTCCTGAGATGAGAATACACTACAGAGGAGACAAAGAGAAGTATGTAGAGAGGAAGTGTAGCAGCTACGAAAAGCCTACACAGATCTAGCAAAGGCAGTGCAATAGCCTTGAGGAAGTATGTGATTCAGATGAGGATCATTCAAATCCAGTTCCATAGAGTCGGGGTGTGAGACTGGGAGAGGACAGAGGATTAGATCTAGCCAGCAGAAAATCCAAAAATCAACAATGATGCAATCCCTACATAGAGTGATGCAGAGACTACGCAGAGGCAATGGAGGGATTGTTAGTTCGATATTTTGGCCAGTTTGGGCTTCCAGTGTCAGTGTGAGGTAATATCACTAGCTATTTGTTAGTCAGATTCTCTGTGAATATGGCCATCAAGGAATCCCAGATTGTATTCAGAATTACTACATAATAAATAAACCCTCAATTGTTTCATCGGTTTTCCAGCATTGGGTTTTTCCGAGGACATTGGTCCAAAAGTAATGGTGTCATGTGTCTATCATTTATTCTTGCTAAGATCTTGTTTCCGCACATTTATTTTCTGCAGTTTAATTTTGTGAAGGTTGTAGTGTATGGGTTTCAGTATTTACCATAGAAAATAGTAAATAATTTGTTCAAGTAATTTAAAAATAGAAGAATTATCATCAGTTGTTGTTGTTGGGGTTCCTATGTTTTGCCAGGTTTGGCTCTACCAAAAGATAAGACAACATCAGAACCACTTTGGGACCTCGGGATCTAGCCCTCTTGGGTCCAAAGAAGGATCTCTCTATAAAGGAAAAGAAGTGATGTATCTTTGAAGTCCAAATGTTAAGGTATTAGGCTAGTTGTGTGGCACAAAGGTTGTTCGTTTTGTTTTGTTTGTTTGTTTGGTTGTTGGGAAACATGAAGAAGGGTTCAATACAAGACAAAGGGTGAGAAAAGAGGATTTTAGGTGAAGGAGAGATACTTCAAGGAACACTCGAGACCATTGGGCAATAGAGTCATAAAAGGGGTTTACTTGCTATTCAGTATCCAAGGCTTTCAATTGGGCTAGTCATCTAAAACAGAGGATCTTTAAAGATGATAGTATGGTATGAAATGATAAGGAAAGAAGGTGAATGACAAGGAAACCTCCGAGGTGACCACTTAGGAAGCAGATCTAGGGACAGGGCATGCCATTAACACCTATGATCCAACTCCTAAAAGGCTAACTCTTCAGACAACCAGAAACACCTAAGATCTAAACACAAAGGTGAAGCCTAAGATCAGAGAAAGGCTTTGAACTTTCAATGCTTCGACATTCAACTTAAGAGAACTTAGGAAGGTTCAACTGATTGAAAAAGACCCTAGTGAGACAGAATCAGCATTCTAAACTCCCAGTATCCAAATTCTTTCAATTAAAACCAGAAAAGAACATCCAAGAACAGATTCATAAATTCATACATCAGTTAGCAGCGAATAACAGCTACTACACTGGTTAAATTATCTTGAATTAGTTATCAGATAGCACAATCAGTAGAAAACATCAAAGATAAGAAGAGCAGGAGCATTAGAGTACCATGCAAGGGTATATCCTAAGCCAGATTTCTGATTCTTACCAGAGAAATGAAATGTAATGAATTACAGAAGGAAAACATAGACAAAGGTAGAACACATCACCGCTGCTTTAAATCAGGATCCAAAGAAATGTGCTTGTCATATTAAAGAGAAACACCAGTCATATACAACATTTTCCAACAGCTTGATATTCAGTCTGAAATCATCTTCTCAACCTATTTTACAACTTTACATACAGAACTATATCTCAAGAGAAACAGCTTGCAATTCACAGATATCTGATCAAAAACCTTTTCAATGTGTTTCCTCGTGAGTTTTATAGCTAAAGAGAGGCATAGGAGGTAGATAGAACTTTAAATGAAACATTAAAACAAAGGTAGAAGGAAGGGGCTCAAGGCCCATTCTGTCTTAATATCTATGCATTAATCTTCAGTACTCTTTGGATAAAAGAGTGGTCTTCGATAGGCTGATAGTAACTCCAGGTATGTTCTTTGACGTAATTTCTATTGGAAATGTTGTCATTGATTGCAAAGGAGGCAGCAAAGAGAGAGACAGGCAATGGAGGCAGCAAAGACAGAGACAGACAATGGAGGCAACAAAGAAGCAAATGAAGGAAGCAAAGGAGACAGGCAGAGGCAGAGGAAGCGAATATAGAGGCAGAACCGTTATCAGAGTCAGAGGCAGAGGCAGAACCATTATCACAGCAGTAGAGGCAGAAACTGAGCGACAGAAGCAGCAGAGGCAGAGACACAGCCGTTATTCCGAGAATCGCCTACCCCACTGGAAGAAACACTAAAGATTGGAGCGGCAATGTAATTCATATATAATATAAGTTTCATTCCGGGAATTGTATACTCCAGCGGCAAAGTATATATTGCGCCTCATTTACAAAGGTCCAAAGCATATATATATACATACATGGAGTGGTTTATACACAAAGGACCAGGTCTATAATACAAAGCATATGTATTATACCTTTTGCCGTAAGATCAAAAGAACCAAAGGCTTTAACGCTTGTTATTAAACCAACAAAGTTTTATATGGTGGGACCCCTTACCAAATCGCATCAGAGAAAAACAAAGCAGCGGAACATCCATACAGGAACTTGCGATTGCGATGAGAGTTCGGACCTGATGGATCAATGAACCATAATTGATATAGGGTTGAAGTCCGGCTTAAAGATATGCCATCGCATCGGAAAAGGGCAGCGGAACATGGTAACAAAAGTTGCGATTGCGATTAAAGTTCCGGACCCGATATGGTTCAAACAAACAACTTTATATGTTTGAGTTCTGCGTCAAACATAAAACTTACTTATATGCAGCGCTAAACATAAAACTTATATATATGCAGCGCTTTCTATATGTATAGCGCCTTTTAAACAAATAACCAAAGTAATATAAGGTGGGACCCTTCCCAATCGCATCGGAGATTATAAGGGCAGCGGAACATGCAACCAAAGAATTGCGATTGCAATTAAACTCCGGACACGATGGGTCTATAAATCATGTTTAACAAGTGGTTGAAGTCCAGTTCCAATCGCATCGGCAAAGAGCAGTGAACAGTGGTCAATCGCATCGGAAAGAAACAGACCGTCGGAACATATATTAAAAGACTTGCAATTGCGATTGAAGCCCGGACCCGATGGGTTTATAAAATTTGATTAATAAGGATTTGAGTTCCAATCGCATCGAAAAAGAACAGTGAACAGTGATCAATCGCATAGGAGCAAGGCAGCTTGTGATTGCGATCAATCGCAATTGGAAATCGTTGGAGGAATAACATAGTGCGTCGCAAAGCGTGGCAAGTGGGCCCGAAAAGGCATTAGTTATGTACTAAACATGATTCTTCAGTGTTAAAATGGACATGGCGGTTTGATTGTTAAAACGTTGTATAACGATGTCGAGAATTGAAATTACATTATATATATATAAAAAGGGGCTGGTATATATATATAACGCGTTGCTGCGATTGTGTTAAAATATGTCGCGTGGTTTGTGAACCCACGGGCCTCGGCTTAAGGTGGAGGGTGATTTGTAATATAAAACGATTGCGATGCATGTATGTTCCGCCTGTGGAACTCCCACATCAGCAAGACACTTGCTACATGTAAAGGGTTGGAATTTGCCCAGAATTACAGTCATCAGTTACATATATTTACAAAATGCACTGATATAAAAAGCTTAGTTACACGTATGCAGCAGTTACACCACAGCAGAGGATAGAAAAGCAAACAGAGCTGAAAAGTGATAAAACACAGTCAAAGAAAAGACAAATGCGCAGCGAGCCAAAAGACTAAATGAGTTTAGCTGAAGTTTTTCATTATATGTGAATGTAAATATTGTAATTGAATTTTTTATTGTTTGTGATGCATTGGCAAGTCTCCAAAAGAAAACAAAATCCCACTGTTAGATTAAAATAAGTACCTACAGTTACATTTTTCTGAGTGAGCTGGAAAAGAAATGAGAAGGCAGAAGGCAAGGAGGCATGGCTGTCCATTCCAAATTCATTAAGGAATGCTAACAGTCACAAGAAAATCCTTATAAATAATATCATCTTGATATGAAAAAAAAAAAGGGGGTTAGAGAGAGTAAATCTAGAGAAGGCAGAATATAGAAGTGTGAGGCAGAGAAGATTAAGAGAAGAAGAGCAGAAAGAGAAGCTACAGAACAGAGCTGATATATGAGGTAAATCAACAAACATTCAGTTTGATAAATTAAGGAAGTTGGAGCTTCCCTATCAAGTTGCAGCTTGATAGCTGTCAGTTGTAGCTGACTGAGGTTGGAGCCTCCTGTAGGTTGGTGCCTGCAGAAAATTGAAGGGAGTTGGTGCTTCCTTGCAAGTTGTAGCTTGCGGAATTGAGGTAGGAGCCTCCTGTAGGTTGGTGCCTGCAGAAAAACAGTGGTGAGAGGGAGTTGGAGCTTGCCTTTGCATCACAACAATAATAAGATGTGGTTTTCTCCCTTTATGGGTTTCCACTTATATCTGGTGTCTCTGTGCATGATTTTTATTTGTTGATCTGATTTATATCAACTGCTTAATACCTGCTGCTCTCATATTAAGTCTGTTGTTATATTATATTAATACTTGCTGCTCACATTCTAAGATTACTCACATATTAAGTTGGATATGAAATGAAGGTGTAAATAAGGTTTAATAGAAAGTTTAAAATATCATGAATGTGTTAAACTGATTCACTCCCCCCCCCCCCTCCTCAGCTTAACTAAGGGTTCAACAATTGGTATCAAAGCGGGTTCCTTTTTACAAGTCTAACAACTGAAAGGAGATCCTAGGTTCCCAAGATGGCTAGTAAAGAAGGATGCTCAACCAATAAAGCCCCTTTCTTCACTGGTGAAAATTATGCTTTCTGGAAAATTAAAATGAGGACATACATAATGTCTCTAGGAATAGAAGTCTGGGCTGCTGTGGAATTGGGATATGCCCCGAAGGAAACTGACACAGAGAAAGAAACAAAACAAGATTTTGTGGCTAACGAAAAAGCCATGAATGCCATCCTGAATGGATTGTGTGAAGCAGAGTTTATTAAAGTAATGCAAAAAGACACTGCCAAAGAAATATGGGATACTCTTGAGAACATACATGAGGGAGACAAGAAAGTAAAGACTGCCAAATTTCAAGTCTATAGAGCCCAGTTTGAGAACTTAAAAATGAATGATGATGAATACATTGCCAGTTTCTTCCTAAAAGATGCTGAAATTATTAACAATATGAAAGCTCTTGGAGAAAAAATGCCAGAAAGTATAATTGTGCAAAAGATTCTAAGATCTCTTCCATCCAGGTTTAATCCAAAGGTGTCAGCAATAGAAGAAACAGTTGATTGGGAGACCTTGACCATGAACCAGCTACTTGGAAATCTAACAGCCTATGAAATGAGGCTCCCACAGAAGAATCCAAGTACGAGGGAAGCAGCCTTTAAAACGGAAAAGAAGAAAGAAGAAGAGGGAGACATATGCTCTTGCTCGGATGAAGAGGAGGCAAAGTTTGTCAAGAAATTGGATAGAGGCTCAGGTAAATACAAAGGTAAACTCCCCTTCAAATGCTTTAACTGTGGAAGAGTGGGACACTATGCTGCTAAGTGTCCTCACAAGAAAGTAAGGAATCAGGCCCAGGAGTCAGAGAAAAATAAATCAAAGAACTAGCAGAAAGGAAAGAAGTTCAGCAAAAAAACCTTCTATGCTCAACAAGACAGTAGTACATCTGAAGATTCAGATGAATCCTCAAATGCAGGAGGAACCTCTGAATTCTTATTGATGGCCATAGAAGAACTTGAAGGTCTCCTGCTAGAATATGAAGAAGAAGAAGGTGAAGTCGACCTTGAGGGGGAGCTAAGGAGTGCTCTAGAAGAGATTGATAGGCTCAAACTGAAATGCAGAAAACAAAAGGAAATTCTCCTCAAATATGTACGAGAAGAACAGAATTCAGAAGTCCTTAAGCAGCTAAAATTAGAGCTTGAAGAAGCCAAGAAGATAGAGGACATGTTACTTAAGCAAATCAAAGAAAAAACTCAAGAACAAGAAAAGTTGGAAGAAGAAGTAGTATGTCTCAGGAAGAAATTAGAAAATGCTCAAAGGAAAGTGGTTATAAACTCTTCTCAAACAACAATCTCTAGTAAGTTGAATGAAATTCTAGTTGCTCAAAGATCCCCTATGATAAAGACTGGAATAGGCTATGAAGGAGAATCAAGTGAAGGAAAAGAAAAGGTTGACAGAGAAATTATTTTTGTAAAAGCAAAGAAGAATGATGAAGCAGCTCAAACAATTCCTACAAAAGAAGAAATCTGCAATAAGGAAGACAGAGATCAGAAGAAACCATTAGTGGCAAAGAATGTAATAAATACTTAGACCCCTGAATATGTAAAATTTGGAAACCATCAAAGGAGATTCTTCCCTCCAATGAAGAATGCCACTTGTTATGTCTGCCACAAGCTGGGACACATTGCTGCATACTGCCATGCAAGGAGGAGTAATTCAAACCAGCAAAAGATGCAAACATTGAAGAGACTGCCTCAAGCAAACAAATGGAAGAGACAACCTTACATCAGGTATACAAATAGCTTCTATGGTTAGTGATTTTATTGTAAGGAATTTAGTCATAAAATCATTGAGTGTAGAAAGTATGGACAAAGATTGATGTTTAACACCTCAAGAAGGTTTATGAATCAAAGAAATTCTGTTCATACTCATAATTCTACAAAAATTATGATCAAATGTTGTGTATGCAATCAAGTTGGACATATACCTTCCAAATGTCCTCTAAGAAGATGGAGGTCATCACCTCACAAAAGATACAAAACAAAAGGGTGCCTCCAGTGGATAAAGAAGGTGAATAAGTGTGACCTGTCTCTAACTGCTCAAGATCTGAAAATTCAATGGTATTTGGACAGTGGCTGCTCTAAACACATGACAGGAGACAAAAGTAAGTTTATAACTCTTGATGAAAATAAATCTTGCAATGTTACTTTTGGCAATGATAAGTCAGGAAAGATCAAAGGAAAGGGCTCAGTCAGCATAGACAATGGCAGAGGAAAGGCCCAATATGTACTATTTGTAGATGGGCTGAAAGCAAATTTACTGAGTGTCAGTTAGATGTGTGACAAAGGTTGCGAAGTTCTATTTATAGCACAAGACTGTGAAGTCAGATCAAGTACCACAGGTAAGACTCTACTCAAAGGTGTTCGAACAGAGAGCAATGTTTACATTGTAAAAGAGGAAGATGAAGCATGCCATCTTAGCAAACTTGAGGAGTCATGGTTATGGCATAAGATATTGGTACATCTCAGCTTCAATCATATCATCAGACTGAGCAAAAAGAAAGCAGTCAGAGACATGCCAGAAATAAAGAGGCCTTCTAATACCATATGCAAATCTTGTCAATTGGGTAAATAGACCCGCACATCCTTTAAGGCCAAAGAGGAGTTGTCAACAAGAAGACCACTCCAGCTTGTGCACATGGATCTGCGTGGACCTGCAAGAACTAAAACCCCAAGTGGAGAATCCTACTTCATGCTGATAATAGATGATTTCTCCAGAATGACATGGGTTGCTTTTCTCAAGAATAAATCGGAAGCTCTGGACAAATTCAAAATATTTAAAGCATTAGCAGAAAATCAGACAGGATGCAAGCTGAAATGCATCAGATCAGACAGAGGAGGTGAATTCACAGATTATGACTTTGCTGACCTATGCAATGAACATGGCATAAAACAACAATTTACTATTGCAGGGACACCTCAGCAGAATGGAGTAGCAGAAAGACAAAATAGATATGTTCAACAAATTGCCAGAGCCATGATGCAAGAGAATAATATTGCTCAAACCTTCTGGGCAAAAGCAGTGCACACAGCAGTACATATCCTTAATAAATCTCACTTAAGGCCAAGCAGTGAAAAAACTCCCTACAAACTGTGGCATGGAAAGCCAGCTTCAATCAAACATTTCAGAATCTTTGGTAGAAAGTGTTACATAAATAATAATGATGAAAATCTTGGAAAATTTGATGCAAGAGAAAATGAAGGAATATTTCTAGGATATGCATCCAAAAGTAAAAGGTACAGGTGCTACAACAAGACTCTTCGGAAAATAGTAGAAAGCATTGATGTGAGATTTGATGAAGAACTTCCAAACAATACAAGAGATACATAATGCTGCAGTCCATCAGACAACCATGAAGAAGAAAACCAAGATGATGAGGAAACAAGCAAGACAATAGAAGATACAGAGCTGAGTTCTAAAGCTCCCTCAAGATATACTCAGAAGAACCATCCTGAAGATCAGATCATTGGAGACAAGAGAGTAGGGGTCCAAACAAGAAGGCAGCTAACAGAACAAACTGAAGAGGTATACATAGCCATGCTGTCACAAATAGAGCCAAATAAATTTGAAGAAGCCAGCAAGGACAAGTCTTGGGTAAAAGCAATGAATGAAGAATTGGACCAAATTGAAAAGAACAATACCTGGGAACTAGTCCCTAGACCAATTGAGAAAAATATCATTGGCTCAAAATGGGTATTCAAAAATAAAATGAATGAGGAAGGACAGGTAATCAGGAATAAAGCCAGACTTCTCTGCAAAGGATACTCACAAATTGAAGGACTTTATTACGATGAAAATTTTTCCCCTATAGCCAGAATGGAAGCTATCAGAATTTTCCTGGCATTTGCATGCTACCAAAACTTCAAAGTATATCAAATGGATGTAAAATCTGCTTTTCTGAATGGAGACTTAGAAGAAAAAGTATACATGGAACAACCAGAAGGCTTCTCATTGACAGACAAAGGAGACTATGTGTGCAGACTGAAGAAGGCCCTATATGGACTGAAACAAGCTCCTCGTGCTTGGTACTCAAGACTGGATAAATATTTACAAAAACAAGGCTTTAAGAAAGGTGGAGTAGACAGTAATCTATATATAAAAACCCATGAAAATGAACTCCTGATTGTTGTTGTATATGTTGATGACATTATGTTTGGAAGCAACAGAGATGAACTAGCAAAAGGATTTGCAGAAGAGATGAAATCAAAGTTTGAAATTTCCATGATTGGAGAGCTCAGTTTCTACTTAGGACTTCAAATTCAACAAAAGAACACAGGCACATTCATCTCACAGGAAAAGTACTTAAAAGAATGGTTGAAAAAGTTCAAAATGGAGGACTGCAAACCTGTGTCAACTCCCATGATCATGGGATGCAAGCTGTGTGCTGATGATGGGTCTGCAGATATAGATCAAAAACTCTACAGACCTATGATAGGAAGTCTGTTGTATCTGACATCATCAAGACCAGACACATCATGCTAGTAGTAGGACTAGTGGCTAGATATCAAGCAGCACCTAAACAAAATCACCTTCTTGCAGTCAAAAGAATATTCAGATATCTACAAGGAACTACACAGTATGGGCTTTGGTATCCTAAAGGAAAAAGCTTCACTTTGACAACATACACAGATGCAGAATGGGCCAGCTGTGTAGATGACAGAAAAAACACAGGTGGAGGTGCTTTCTATCTAGGAGAAAGCCTGGTGGCATGGTTAAGCAAGAAACAAACATCTATCTCTCTGTCTACAGCAGAAGCAGAATATATAGCAGCAACAGCATGTTGTACACAAGTCATGTGGATGAAGCAAACTCTTCAAGACATGAAGGTAAGAATTGATGAACCTATCTCAATTAAATGTGATAATACAAGTGCTATAAGTATATCTAAAAACCCGGTGCTTCACTCAAAAACTAAACATATTCCAATCAAGTATCATTTTCTCCGAGAACAAGTGGCTCAGAAGATAGTAAAACTGGAGTATGTACCAACAAAATAACAGACAACAGATATATTTACCAAACCACTTGCTAGAGAGCCATTTGAATATTTGAGAGACAGACTAGGGGTAGTATCTGTAGATGCTACTCTCTAATATGAAGAGAAAGCACAGCTTCAGGGGGAGAACAGAAACGAGAATTTCATTCTCAGGGGGAGATCAACCAGCAAGGGAAGCATGAAAACAGGTCCTCGGGATCAAAAGGATTATGGCAAGAATACATTCAGCTTAAAAGAACCAATAAAAAGGCAAAAGGACCAGTGGAGCAGCGGAAGAGTGGTGAACCCGACATGAACCGAACATGGAAGAGTAGTGAACCCGATGTAAATATAATCCAATAGTTGAAGCAGTAGTGTACAAAATCAAAAAATTCTAGAGAGAGAAAATGCACGAAACATTGAAAAAGGATAAAATAACAGGATCAAAGAATAGAAGATACACTAATAATTCGAACCCCTTGCCATTGATGTCAAAGGGGGAGGAAGAGCAAGCAACAGGAGGAAGAGCAGGCAAACAGAGAAAAATTATTGTCACAGAGAAAGTGTATTGCCATCAATGCCAAAGGGGGAGACTGTTGGAAATGTTTTCATTGATGGCAAAGGAGGCAGCAAAGACAGAGACAGGCAATGGAGACAGCAAAGACAGAGACAGGCAATGGAGGCAGCAAAGAAGCAAATGAAGGAAGCAAAGGAGACAGGAAGAGGCAGAGGAAGCGAATATAGAGGCAGAACCGTTATCAGAGTCAGAGGCAGAGGCAGAACCATTATCATAGCAGTAGAGGCAGAAACAAAGCGACAGAAGCAGCAGAGGCAGAGACACAGCCATTATTCCGAGAATCGCCTCCCCCACTGGAAGAAACACTAAATATTGGAGCGGCAATGTAATGCATATATAATATAAGTTTCATTCCGGGAATCGTATACTCTAGCGGCAAAGTATATATTGTGCCTCATTTACAAAGGTCCAAAGCATATATATATATATATACATACATGGAGTGGTTTATACACAAAGGACCAGGACTATAATACAAAGCATATGTATTATACCTTTTTCTGTAAGATCAAAAGAACCAAAGGCTTTAACGCTTGTTATTAAACCAACAAAGTTTTATATGGTGGGACCCCTTACCAAATCGCATCGGAGAAAAACAAAGCAGCAGAACGTCCATACAAGAACTTGCGATTGCGATGAGAGTTTGGACCCGATGGATCAATGAACCATAATTGATATAGGGTTGAAGTCCGACTTAAAGATATGCCATCGCATCGGAAAAGGGCAGCGGAACATGGTAACAAAAGTTGTGATTGCGATTAAAGTTCCGGACCCGATATGGTTCAAACAAACAACTTTATATGTTTGAGTTTCGCGTCAAACATAAAACTTACATATATGCAGCACTAAACATAAAACTTATATATATGCAGCGCTTTATATATGTATAGCGCCTTTTAAACAAATAACCAAAGTAATATAAGGTGGGACCCTTCCCAATCGCATCGGAGATTATAAGGGCAGTGGAACATGCAACCAAAGAATTGCGATTTCGATTAAACTCCGGACCCGATGGATCTATAAATCATGTTTAACAAGTGGTTGAAGTCCAGTTCCAATCGCATCGGCAAAGAGCAGTGAACAGTGGTCAATCGCATCAGAAAGAAACAGGCCGTCGGAACATATATTAAAAGACTTTTGATTGCGATTGAAGCCCAGACCCGATGGGCTTATAAACTTTGATTAATAAGGATTTGAGTTCCAATCGCATTGGCAAAGAACAGTGAACAGTGATCAATCGCATCGGAGCAAGGCAGGAAATCGCTGGAGGAGTAGCATATTGCATCGGAAAGCGTGGCAAGTGGGCCCGAAAGGGCATTAGTTATGTATTAAACATGATTCTTCAGTGTCAAAGTGGACATGGAAATTTGTTTGTTAAAATGTTGTATAACTAGGGCAAGAGTTGAAATTACGTTATATATATAATAAAAAAAAAGGCACTAGTATATATATATATAACATGTTGTTGCGATTGTATTAAAATATGTCGTGTGGGCTGTGAACCCACGAGCCTCGGCTTAAGGTGGAGGGTGATTTGTAATATAAAATGATTGTGATGCATGTATGTTCCACTTGCGGAACTCCCACATCAACAAGACACTTGCTGCGTGTAAAGGGTTGTAATTTGCCCAGAATTACAGTCAGCAGTTACACATATTTACAAAATGCATTGATATAAAAAGCTCAGTTACACATATGCAGCAGTTACACCATAGCAGAGGACAGAAAAGCAAACAGAGCTGAAAAGAGATAAAACACAGTCACAGAAAAGACAGACACAGTCAAAGAAAATACAAATGCACAGCAAGCCAAAAGACTAAATGAGTTGAGCTGAAGTTTTCATTATATGTGAATGTAAATATTGTAATTGAATTTTTTATAGCTTGTGATGCATTGGCAAGTCTCCGGAAGAAAACAAAATACCACTGTTAGATTAAAATAAGCACCTACAGTTACATTTTTCTGAGTGAGATGGAAAAGAAATGAGAAGGCAGAAGGCAAAGAGGCATGGCTGTCCATTCCAATTCATTAAGGAATGCTAAAAGTCACAAGGAAATCCTTATAAATAATATCATCTTGATATGCAAAAAAAAAGAAGGAAAAAATAGAGGTTAGAGAGAGCAAATCTAGAGAAGGCAGAATATAGAAGTCTGAGGCAGAGAAGATTAAGAAAAGAAGAGAAGAATGAGATGATACAGAATAGAGCTGATATCTGAGGTAAATCAGCAAACATTCAATTTGATAAATTGAGGAAGTTGTAGCTTCCCTATCAAGTTGCAGCTTGATAGCTGTCAGTTGTAGCTGACTAAGGTTGGAGCCTCCTGTAGGTTGGTGCCTGCAGAAAATTGAAGGGAGTTGGTGCTTCCTTGCAAGTTGTAACTTGCAGAATTGAGGTAGGAGCCTCCTGTAGGTTGGTGCCTGCAGAAAAATAGTGGTGAGAGGGATCTGGAGCTTGCCTTTGCATCACAACAATAATAAGATGTGGTTTTCTCCCTTTATGGGTTTCCACTTATATATGGTGTCTCTGTGCATGATGTTTATATGTTGATCTGATTTATATCATTTGCTTAATACCTACTACTCTCATATTAAGTCTGATGTTATATTATATTAATACTTGCTGCTCACATTCTAAGATTACTCACATATTAAGTTGGATATGAAATGAAGGTGTAAATAAGGTTTAATAGAAAGTTTAAAATATCATGAATGTGTTAAACTGATTCAACCCCCCCCCCCCCTCTCAATTTAACTAAGGGTTCAACACTTTTCAGCTGTAGCACTTTGTTGAGTAGAAAAAGGCATATAAATGAATTTTGGTCTGCCATACTGCATAACAAATGCTCTGGCAGCATTAGGACTTTCTTTCAGAATGGAGATCTTCTCAGGAACTCGATGTAGAATAAAAAACAGTATGGGAACTTGTCCTTTCACGGGAAAGAACCTTCTGCTGATGTGAGACACTGATAAGATTTCTTTTTGTTTTTTAGGCCTCATTAGGCCTTCCGTGTTAATCATAAGGTCTTCAATTTGGAACATTCGCCCTTTAATCATTGAATTAGAGCTTAAAATCTTCAATAACATGCTTTAAACCTCTTAATTTTTCACTGATACTCTTTTCCGCTTCTGTGACTGTCTCTGTCTGTGGAAATGGAGTTTTAATGGAGCTGGATGGTTTTGAACGAAGTTAATACCCCTAATTTGGATAAAATATGTGTTTAAACCCCCTCAGGAGTCTTCCCTGCAAATTATGGCTTTGAAAATCTTCCTCTGCGCTACTGTGTCACTAATAGTGACGATGTAGAAAAGAACGGCTTTCACCGTCTGTAACCCTGCACAAAGACACAAACAATGTTAAAAAATCCATGCGGGAGGGAGGATGGATGTTGTGGAGGACTGTGAGAATGGCAGCGCAACAGAGATGAATGCGGTGGATGCAATGGAAAACGGCTGAAAAATGTTGTGAAACGGTGGAAACATGACCTGATGAAGGTCTAATGGAGGAATGGTTGTGGACCGTCCGATCAGATCTGGTGGTGGTGATCGACGGTTATGATTAACTAATGGAGTGGCCTTAGAGGGTCAGATGGAATGAATAAACTTTTTAATGTAAAACATTAAAAGTTACACTTCGGCGAAATACAAAGAGAATGTATGAAAATGCAGTGAAATCAGGCTTCAGATGGTGGGACCGGCATGGGCGGAGGGTGATTGATTGTGGACTGTTAGATCTCAGGAGGAGATCAACGGCTGAGATCATCCCATGAAACTCTATGAAAGCGTGATGAAAATAATGTGAACGAAGACGCGATGGAATGAGGTTCGTTGATCTGTACAGATAAACGGTCGAGATCTTTAGATAGGCTTTCAGGGAAAAAAGTGGGGAAGTGGTTTATAGAAGAAAAACCACCTTTTTCGCGCAGCAAAAGGATGGTTTTGAAATTTGCCCAAAATCAAGCGAAATGGTCTGCCGCTCGACACGTGGCAAAATGAAACCGCCCATATCGCGTGATTTAAAACTATTAAAACTCGGACGAAGAAAAAACGTGATATGTATGTTGGTCGTTGGATTTAGGACTGTGAGATCTGACGGTGATGGATGGAGCGTGATATGGATAGTTGCACAGTCGGTAATGTGGGGACAGGCCAATAGTGGTTTTAATGTGGGCCATCCAATCAGCGGAATGAACGGCTAAGATCTGAAGAGGGGAAACAAAGGCAGAGGGGCTGGTTAATGGTCGGGAGGAATCCTGACCGTTGGATCCGAGGGGATCAACGGTGGAGATTTAAAGATGAGGCGGAGGCAGAAGGGCTAAATGAATGAGTGGGAGAAAGGTGGACCATCAAATCAAGCAGGATGGATGGTTGTGATCCAGTCGCAATCAGAGAAGGCAAGGGCCAAAATCTCTGATGGAATGATGTTGTGATTGCATATGGATGGTTGGATCGGCGGAAGATCGACAGCTGCGATTGGATCGGGGGTGGCCAATCGGGGACACAGGGGTGGAGTGAGGACAAATCCCGGTCATTGGTTCTTGTAGATTAAATGGCCAAGATTGAATCAGATATCGGCCAATCGGGGAAGACAGAGGGTGGTGCTTTAAAATCTTCCAATGCACGATTATGCGATTGGCGCTTGACCGTCGGATCGTTTACAGATCAACAATGGAGATAGCCATCGGAGGGGTAACGGAGGGACGTGGTAAGGCGCGATGATATAAGCGCGGACCATTAGATCTTATATAGATCAACGGTGGATATTGTACCCGCGTTCCATAGACAAAAAACTTCTCGCATCGGAACTTTTCTATTAACAAAGGAAAAAAGCGCCCCGACCAACCTTCCGATGCGATAAGCACTCAAGGGCTTAGTGCCTAGTATTGGCGCTGGGTTTCATGGAGGGGAAGTGGTTAGGGGCTGGGAAAAAAGGGGCCTAGCCTGTTATATGATAAGAAATGGGTTTCTGGCTTAAAAACAACGTTTTTTAAGGCTAAACAAGGTTACCAGTAGGGGAATAAAGGGATTTTCCCACCAAATGAAGGGATTCACATGGTTTAAAAGGGGAGTTTGATGGTTTAGAAGACTTAAGAAGGGATTTTGAGGGTCAAAGGGGAAATTTGAGAAGGGGAAAAAAGGGGTTAAAATAGGGAATTTGCAGGGATACAAGGGAGCAGATGTAGGCTTTTCTGAGCATAATTTTTTTTACACACAGTGAGGATTTCTTGATGGAAACAGCAGTGAAGATATTTTCTAAGGCAAAGGGCACACAGAGGCTTGAAGAATGATATGTTTTCAGAGGAAATGTATTTCTTGAAGGCTCAAAAACATTTTAGCCACCTGTTTGCTTGACAAAAAATTTATAGGTGGCTAACAGCTGCATTAGGATTCGGGTAACCGAATTTTCACATGGTATCAGAGGTTTTTTAGCAGTGTGGGAGGAACAAGAGAGAAGACCTAGTAGATCCATAATTGAAGAAGAATTCAGGGATCAAAGTGCTGCATAAGCCGCAGATCGATCTCGCGAGTGATTGTGTAGTCCAATCCAAGAGGGCTAGATATGCAAGGAAATATATCTCTGAGTGAGCAGAATGAGAGGTTTTCCAGTTTGTGGTTTGTTTGAGGCAGTGGGAGCAGCACAATATATCAACGCAGATTAGCAAGCTGGTTGGACGCATTTTCTATGTAGTAGTGATTGTTGGTGCAGAAGCATCAGAAAAAAGTAGCTAAAGACACATTTGGGGATTTCTGACCTGAGAGAGTTTTTTGCCCAATAAAATCTAATCTCCCATGCAAAAACAACAAATATCATGTTTTATTTGGCTTGCTCCAGCAGGGAGTGTGTAAATCCAGCTACACAAAGGGTTAGAGGCAACAAATCGACAGTGATTAGGTGAGATGGCAGCTAGTGGGTTGTGTGACTAGGACCAATTGGAGGGTACCTCCAACTACGTAATCTAGAATGAAAGGATCTCATTCCTTCTAGATGAACATGACCTCAATACCTTTATTGAAAATACATTGGTTGAATCGGTAGATGTCACACCATTGAGAGCCTTCAAGAAGAACATGGATAAAGCTAAACGGTTGATCCTCGACGGAGTGAAGGATCATATTCTTTTGCACATTTCTGGAAAAGGAACAACCAAGTAAACGTAGGATGCATTGGCCACGCTATATCGGGGGTTTTTCAAAAAGAGAAAGATGTTTCTGCAATATGTGAACTACCAGGATGCAGAAGGGAGAGCGCATTGATATGTTCCTATCTATACTTCAGGAGAACTGAGATCAGTTGGAATTTGAGGGAGAAGCTCCTCAGGCCAAAAATATGGTCAGACTTGCCCTAAATTTAGTGTCTGAAGACTATCAGGTATTTGTCCAAAGCATCCTGGGTAGAGAGAAGTTATTCAACTGGGAAGCAATGTGGGTATCTCTTCAGCAAGAAGAGATAACAAGAGATATACTCAAGTGAAAACTTAATGATAGTAGCAGTAGTGGGTTGAAGGCCAAGGAGGAGGAGGAGAATGCATCCCTTGCATCAAAGGGGCAAGAGGATTAGCAGAGACAAAAAAAGGAAATCTCTAAGATCAAGTTCTTTTGGTGTGATGAGATGGGACATTACACCACATAGTGTCCTCTAAAGAAGAAGGACAAATATGAGAAGCATGATCCACAGGTTGCAGCTGTGAAGATAGAGGAGGAGGAATTCGTCATGACTTCCTATATATCACCAGGGGAGCATTGGGGTAATATGGAGTTATATTTTAGCAGAGCTTCAGATGGGCAGGATCCTTGAGGATTCAACATCTCATATCATCACCTTTCTACGGGATCCCAAATTAGAAGTAGCAGGATGGACAAGTTTCATTTGGTGCAGAGGAGTGTAGAAGTGACAACGCAATGGCTAGAGAGCACCAAAGTCTGAGCAGCATAGAGTAAAGTTGGAAGCAGTGTAGGAAGGCACAATGCAGAGTCAGCTATAGTGCAGAGGCTTCAGAGGGACATCATAGAGACTAGCAGCAGTTAGATCTTCAGTACGAGATGCATCCTATTGAACACTTAGTTCATATTCTCGATGTGTTTTTTTTTTTTTTTTTTCCAGTTGGAGTAAGCAACTGACTTGTAGTACAGTGGCAGGTGGCAGTAGTACGCAGGATCAACAGCAACATGGATGCAATAGTGTAGTATTTATGGGCAGTAGTGTTAGACATCAGAAACACAAAGCGAGATGTTGCAGAATCAGAGCAGTACTTCAGCTAGTTGTATTGCTAGAGCACATTCCTTGCTAAGAGGGAGTGTTTTTTTAGGGTAGCATCGGATGTGCTCTAAGTCTCAAACTTTACAGGGGGGCTTATGCACATGTATTCCAAAGAACCCAAAACAAAATTGAAAATCCCACTCATAGTGTGTTTTATTAAAATAATTAATTATTTTTAATGGGACCCTAAGTCTAAACTTAGGAAATTAAAATAATTGAAGGGTATTAATAAAATATAGTGTGAATATTCTAGAAAAAGACGGAGATCAATTCAATATTAATCTTAGCTGTTGATTAACGATTTAATCTCGGCCTTTGAAGTCTCAAGGAGAATATTATAAAAAATGACTTTATGGATCATTTGGAAGAGACATCAGGAGAGAAAATAGAGAAATCAAAATTCTTTAGTGAGCAGTGCTCAGGGAGAAAATCAATCGAGAATATTTTTGCAGAGAGGGGCAGAGAAAATTTCGGGTTAGAGATTTTCTTGAGCCGAGAATACAGTGTAGAGGAGATAGAAAGCAGTACGCGGAGAGGCAGCATAGAAGCTACACAAAGATAGCAAAGGCAACGTAGTAGCCATGAGGAAGCTTGTGATTCAGCTAAGGATCAGTCAGATCCAGTATTGTAGAGTCGGGGTGCGATACTAGGAGAGGCTAGAAAGGTCAGATACAACCATCATAAAATCCAACAAGAAACAGCGACATAGTCCCCACGCAGAGTGACGCAGAGACTGCACAGAGGCAATGGAGATCTTTTCAGTTCAGGTTTTTGGCTAGTTTTGGCTTCTAGTGTCAGTGTGAGGTAATCTCACTAGCTCTTTTTCAAACAGATTCTCTATGAGGATGACCAGAATTCATCTCAAATTATATTTAGAATTACTGCATAATAAATAAACCCTCAATTGTTGCATTGGTTTTCCTGCATTGGGTTTTTCCAGGGACATTGTTCCAAAAATAACAGTGTCATGTGTATTTGATTAATCCTTGCTCAGATATTTTTTCCACACATTTATTTTCCGCATTTTAATTTGGTGAAGGTTGTAGTGTATGGGTTTCATTATTTACCATATAACATATTAAATAATTTGTTCAAGTAATTAACAAATAGAAGAATTCTCATCTATTGCTGTAGTAGGATTTGAGTAACCGGATTTTCACATAAACATGGTTCAACTAAGACACTATAAGTTGCAAATCAAGTTGGACAACCAAGTGGAACATCCCAAAGTAACTAACATCAATTAAGAGCTCAATGACTAAACGATACTCTTCCATATTATTGGTGATTGGGCGAAGAAAAATTCTCCATGAACTCACAAGCTCATCGATGGGCGAAAAGAGGACCCAAGTAATGGAAGCTATGTTTCAAGTGCTACATCTGGCACCATTTGAAAATCCTACATAAATCGAAGAGGGTCTTGACATTTTCCAATTAAAACCACACAAACTAGTTACACAAGGAAGTTGTCAAAACACATAAAAGAAAAAAGAGACAAAAACATCACACACTCCTATGTACAATATGTACCATGTGAAACACAATATAGTAGGTCAAATCAATTTGTGCCCATGGTCAAAAACAAGCCAAGGGTTCTCATACGTGAACTCAAGGACTATTGGGGGAACCATATGGTGCACCATGATGGAGACATGCCATAAAGAGTTGAATTACCAAATTCCTAAAGGTTTTTGGTGTCAGAGAAATCCTTGAACCATATCATTATTAGGAATGACTTAAGGACATAAAATTGAATGCACTCTCGAACTAATGCAACTCCTTGATAAGGACTATCAAGACAAAAAGGGGTACAAAACATTCATCAACAAGAGCATGTGATTTGGGCAATTCATTGCAAATTTCAGCATCTAAAACCCATTATTTTACTCATTCCAAGGGTGGTATTTCTATCGATGGCATAGAAAAATCCCCATGGGTCGATTTAAGATTTACTTTACCAAACTCTACCATTTCCAAGGTAGGGAGAATAAATGCGTCAAGTGGCATAATCTCCCTTGGATTTTCTATAGGATGCATGACTTCCAAGATGACTTTATAGGAAGGAGACACATCATTAAGGGAGTCACGTGAAAGAGGCGGAGTGACATCTCATATGGGAAAAAAATCCTAGTCATATTCCATATTGGGATGGAGTTTCTAACCAGCATCAAGAGCTACTAATGTGACTACCTAAGAGTCAATATATTCCACTGGTGGCATACACTCACCATGATGATCTAGTTCTGAAGAAAAAAACACCACCCAAGGGGAAGGAGATAAATGATGTCCACAGGTGTCAAAATAAATCATGTGCAAAGTAGCAATCGAAGATGAAGGAGAATTAGGTGGGGGTAAAGGAAAGACATTGATAAGTGATGGGATTCTAAACAATATTCCACCAACACTCTCACAAGTCGTAGGGATATCTAAAATGAATGTCATGAAATTTCCCATAGTGGTATACTTGGTCAATAGTACACAATATTCCAACTAATCGATCATGAAAATATTCCCTTCATGAGGAAACTGAATCACATGGAACATAGAGTACTTGACAACAGTCATAACATAAAACCAGATATGGAAAAGGAGTAGATTAATATAATCTAAGGAATCATCAACAACTTCAACATCGACGTTAAATTTTTTTTCCTAGCTTGATTGCAAACGAAGGAAGGACACCTCGAGGAACAAAGGTATGACCATCAAAAGCCTGAAAATTTTTACTTCACTTAAGGAGTGTGTAGAACCAAGATCTTTCTAGCACAATGTGACCATAATAAAAGTTGAATACCATTCATCAACAAGAGTATGGTGTACACCTTGATGGAAGATGTGCATCGAAATCTGGAAAGTGATCCGAGGAGAATTTATAAAATGGCATCAAGATAAAATGTAATCAAACTTGACTCTAAGGATTCAACCCCTCTGATACTAGCCAACAATACTTTGCATTGCATAGGGTGGCTCTACAAAACCTCAAAGAAAACATGACATAAGGTGCTTGGGATAAATCTTCAAAAATATTGTAGTGTTGAGTATCTCATGCATTAGCCTTGTGTGTTGACTTACAAAGAACACACTTAGGTGCCCAATATACTATCTCCAAAGGTTTATCTAGTGTAAGAGGTCCAATGGGTAAAATAGAGATGATTGATTCTTTAAAAGTATAACTTGAATCAAGAGCATCGTAAGAATTAGCTCTCATGGAAAAATTAGCTTGTCCAATATAAACATATATAGGTTCATACCCTGTAGGAAGATTATGCTTCCCCCCATTTCCCCAAGAATAGGTGGAGGAGCTTGCACAACCATATTCTATTGTCATTGGGTGGAGGATGAATAAGTCAAAACAATTGGATACTAGCTAGCTTCTGATGGTGCAAGAAGATGATGAAATTCATCCATATGCAAGCACTCATGAGTCAAATGATCTCCTTGAAAAATATTAAAAGGAAATTTAACCTTGCAACATTTATCATTTGTGCCCTGACCTAGTTGAGTTGGTTTGAAGTAGTTTCGTAAGCACGTTTATTTTTTTGTTTGTTCTTTTTATTTTTACCACTAGGTTGTTGAGGATTATTTGGTGTTGTTGACTTCACTATGAGAACCTTGATGGTCTGCTCAGAAGATTTTTCTTGTTGAGAACCAAATGAATTTTTTGGGGCTTCATATGTAACTAGCTCAAAATATCAGAGGAAATGGAACCGATAACACCATTAGAGTGTGATCCCAACTTTGGTTGTTGTGTATCATTTCAAGGTCGAGGAGAATTAGGAATAACATCATATAAAGTTCTCGATTGATAATAAATCAAGATGTTGAGCACGTAGAATGGCCTACTCCTTAGTAGCCACCCCTTCCATAGAGACATCCTTGGCTATAGGTGTAAATAAAGATCGGATAAACCAATATTTAATCACCTCATTAGGAAATTTAGTTTTAACCATAACATAGTTAATGGAGGATGAAGATGGACCAAAGCTATAGTTCATCCCAATAAACTGAGCTTTTGGGCTAACAAATGTGGTGACAAGATGTTATCCACTATGATAAATGCCCCTAGGGAACAAGGGACTCCCAAAGGCATGACTACTCATGGGATTGGTGTAGGCATAATAACTCATAGGCATAGTGGAACTAGTGGGGTTAATGCCCCCAAGTAAACTAGCCTCTCCGATGAAAAATGAATCCCCAAAGAAAGGAACTCACCTAACATAGAACTACTCCAAGGTTAATATGTTCCTCCAAAAATATTAGTGCCCCCAACATTCCTAGAAGCAAACGTAGATGCCCCCTACATGTTCCCAAAGTAGAAATGTATGTATTAGGTAAAGTAACCATAGGTATGGGGTAATGTTCCTAATTAGCCCAAGCTAATTGGAACACTTCATTTTGTCTTGATTTTATGTAATGATGAATAAAATGGAAAGGAGGACATGAAAAAACTCCTAAAAATCAAGAATAAATCAGTGCCTATGTGAAAAGAGGCATATTTGAGCTACTTAAATAAAACTTGCAGGTGTGAAAGGGTCAAGACCACCAAAGGAGATCCTATTTGACCAAGTCAACCAGCGTTGTCTAGGTTCATTGAACCTCCTTGATGGACTGCGTTGTTATAGAAGGGGTTTCCAAGTGTGAAAAGGGGCCAAAGAGATGAAGTGGTTTAGGGTTTGCCAAGAGACCCTAATGTTATAAAAAGGAGGAGAAGGCACATGAAGTGGTTGTTGATGATATTTCAAAATAGAGGTTGGTTGAGCAACTTTACTTCTCTTGGTTGTTTAGCTAGAGAAGGAGGATTTCCTGTTTAGGAATCTTCTCTCCTTCCTTGAGTAGCTCTTGGAGGAGATTGTGATGCATTTCTCCACTATCCGGCATTTTTTCCAAGCTTCATCTCCATTAGCAGCGCTGGTCCTGTTGAGGGTTTTGCAGCTGTTGTGAAGTTGCGGCAAGTGGTGACTCAGATCTGCAAAGTTCTGATTGCTTTGAGGGATTTCTCTCAGGTAGGGTGTCTTGTGACCACCCAGAAGAGGATCTCTATTGTATTTTCATTTCAAATCTATATATTTCACATATTGTCATATTCTGTTCAAGCTACAGCGTTGTCTCCTTAGGGAACTGCATTAGTTTCTATGTACTACTTCACTATTCTTTAGATCTTTTAATGTACTTGCTTTCTAATGATTGAGGCTTGCCTCTTATCTTGTAGATCCATCATGTAGCTTGCTGATATCTATTGTACAGATCTGATATACTGTAATAATATTCATCTTCAGCAATTTCTGGAATTTTCCTGCAGTTTCATGTATTGAAAGTCAAATCTACATCTACTTGTGTAATATTTTGTAAAAACCCCAAAGGGGACTTGTGGAAGAGGCTGAGTAGTTTCTAGATCTGGTATGGATCTGATGTTACAGCCATAGATATGAGATCCATTGTTTATCTTCTGAAGCACACTTAGAGGGACGCAATCCATTCTTTTCTGCAAATTTATAAATGCCGGAGATGTCATTTTAGTGGATTTCTGCACTATTATTTTGTGTGATTTGATGTATTATTATGGGAGAATATTTCACAATACTAATCTGATATCATATGGCTGAATTATGAGCGTTGTGGCTGATCTTCAGTGGTTACTAGGAAAAACTGCGCAATTCTGGTAGCTAGGTTTCATGTTGCAATAGCTCTTCTCTTTAGTTGATTTTTAACTAGTCAGCTTCGTGGGAGATCTGTTTAAGGTCCTTAAACACATTTTTTTCAGCTAAAATTCATCATGGAGGTCCCACATAGCCTAATATAGGGAATACCAGCCCTGGTCTGCGTTATTTTTGCACACCCTTTCTTATACAGCGTTTTCCCTAAGCCTGTTGTAGAATTTCCTGAAGTGGAATTTCCCGCTTCTTCCTTGGATGGTTTTTGCTCCTCTTTGGACTCATTTATTAGATATGAAGATCTAATAATCCCAAGGGCTAAAAACTCCATTTGGAGTGTGTTATTCCCATCCTTGTTGTGTTTCACCAACTTTCTATAGACAGAGTCTGGAATGGGCCAGGAAGCCTTTGGTTTTCACCCTCTCTTTAGAGGTGATATAACCATTAAATTCCCTACCAGTCTATCTCTGGTTTAGAATTGCTGGTGTGTCTCTATATTTTTTTGAATACATAGAGGAATATCTTAAGATATTCCCAGCAAAGCAAAAATGTCCCCATTTGGGACATTACAGTTGTATCAGAGCATGATCTTTGGCTCAGCGTGTGAGAGCAAGCTATCAGAGAAGTGCTGAGGAGAAGAAGAAAGCAGAAGCGGAAAGCAGAGAGTAGAAAGCAGAAAGTATGGAGAGGATGAGATTACTCTCATCAATCGTCAGATCTAAGAAGAATCCCTCCAAGGGGGTTGAACAGTTGAAGGCAGAAATATGAAAAAAAACTCCGAGAGGTTTCAAGGGAAAAAGGACTGCAGTGAAACCTTTATGAGGTTTCAAGAGAAAGAAGAAGACATGGGAATTCCTCCTTCAAGAGAAGACCAAGATCTGATGTCTCCTATTGAGGATGAGGCATTTCCCATCATTAAAGAAAAGGCTGAGGGTGACAGCACAATCACAATAAGAGGCCCTTTGGCCTTTTAAGAAAGGAAAGGTATTCCAATCAGATCTGCAAGATCTGTGCATGAGGAACATCCAGAATCCTCATCTTATGGATATGTGCACTCAGCCATATCATCAGAGCCTCAGCATTTTTTTGGTGACTTCTTCATGAAGAGGGAGAGAGAAGAAGTGAATTTGTTGGATGCATTGCCAAGGGTCAGATCTCCTTTGGGTGAAGGATCCTCTTCTCAAGAGGAAAGCATGAAAGTTTCTCCTTCAAAAGATGACCAAGATCTAAGGTCTCTTGTTGATGTTGAAACAATTTCAGTTTTGAAGAAGGGGAGAAGGCAGGAGGTACCAACGCAGTCACAACAAAGGCACCTCAAATACCTCATGAAGAAGAGAATGGAGCACTTGCTCCAAGGAGGGAAACTCTTGCATTCTTGCAAGGAGTTCCAAAAAGGTCTCACACAACAAGATCTTGGCACAATGCATGGGCAGCATGTATTATCATTACCAAGTGGTGAGATCTTGAAGGTAGAAGAAGGAAGAGAGGAGGAAGATCATCTCAAGAAGAAGAGCATACACCCTTCTCTGTTTCAAGGGAAAAAAGGGCAAGAGGGCTTATGTAGCAAAGATGAGGGAAAATCTGTCCACCCACATCCTCAATCCACTCTATGTCTTGATGTCTCCTTATTTGGGGGAATTCCACCATGGAGTTCTCATGATGAGCAGAAAAGCAAAGTGTCCTCTCAACCTTGTGCATAAATGCCATCTCTTTTCAAGAGGGATGCCAACACCACATGGGAGACTTTGGGTAAGAAGCATGCCTATGAAAATCACAGTTTCCTTTATGATTGCATGCATTCTTTTACTTCATATTTGCAACCCATGACTCCTAAGAGGAGTGTTATACCATACAAGCTTCATGGCCAACTATGGGTCAAGATTGTTCTCAAACATGGCCACTCCCTTGATGGGCTAAGGGATATTCTACACAATGATGGGTGTTGTATTAAGGCACCAAATATAATTCTCACTTTCAACCATGGTGAGATGAAGGGAGCAGCAAGTAAGTGGCTTGTGAACCACTTACAACATTCAGATTTGATGCAGGAAAGGGACAGCCTGCGCTGGTTCTCGCTGGGTGAGTTTAAACAATCCCCAAATTTTCTGATTTTCTTGTCACATGCCTTGTATCTCAAGAGGAGGCTGCATAAGAAGAAGGCATGGGTGTTTGGTCTGACAAGGAAGAGGTATGGACATCACATGATAAGCTCCATGTCCATACAATTACTTTTGCCTACCATGTATGTGCATGTATTTTTATTTAGAAT
Source organism: Pinus albicaulis (assembly GCA_034641835.2). Classification (NCBI taxonomy): domain Eukaryota; kingdom Viridiplantae; phylum Streptophyta; class Pinopsida; order Pinales; family Pinaceae; genus Pinus; species Pinus albicaulis. Next base: position 731,607,991 of record CM076571.1, on the reverse strand, counting down.
GCATTTCAAAATCATGTATGTACTTGAGCTTGGGAGAAATTGTAACCTTCTCATGGGTTGGCATAAGGAGGTTTGTTCAAATCATAATGATGCTCCAAACATGAGAGCAAGGATGACACATTGGGTCAATGTGTTCATGGTGAATGAAATCTCCCAAATTCAGTGGTATTTCAAGGAGAGGATGGAACCTTATATGACTGTTGCATTATGTGTGATATTTCCTTATGTAAAAGGTCATGTACTGAGTTGGTATCATGAAGGAAGTCCCTCACATGGGGGGGAATTGGAGCATGGCATATATTTCTTGAATTCCATTCAACCAACAATCATTATCCTCTATCATTTTCAAGCTTTGAAGAAGCTTATTCCAGCAAACAAGTGGTGGGATGGCCACTTAATTTTGAGCAACATGGAAGGGAAGCCTTCCAACATACACCTTGAGAAGCTATTGGTGGAAGGGCTCTGAAAGAGGGATACATTAGCATGGTCAAAGAGGCATGGGCATTGTAGAGGTGGATTAGCAACATGACTCTTTGGGAGAGTTGAATCAGCCCACTCTTCTTTATATGGAGGGAGGGAATAGAACCATGCACTTCTCCCTTAATTGGAGAAGAATTATTGGTGAAGGACATGATCAGGTTATACATTTTTTCATTTCTGATTTCATGCATTCTTACACCATGTTTTTGCAGGCCAAAGATTCCAAGGAGAAATGATATATCATGTGAGCCTCTTGGCCAATTTTAAGCTCCAAAATTTTTTGATTTGAGCCACTCCCTTGAAAGGAAAAAGGGGGGATTTTTGCAAAGAGAAGGTACTGCCCCAAAGCACTAAACATGCATCACACTTTCAGCCATGATGATGTGGCATGGACAACAAGAATTAAGGATGGCATGTGCCTCATGAGAGGACCACTCTCCATGTATTGAATGTCTCATATTCCAGAGAGAGCATGGGGCAAACCATGCTTGTTTCATATGATCTATTGTATCCTTATGGGATAAGCTAATTGCATCTCATGAGAACATTGGAGGAGCAATACATGGATGGATTGGTGAGCACTTGGCTTATGGAGGAAGCCTATCTTATGTTGGTGTCACCAAGGAGGAAATTTTACAGCACTCACCTTTCAGTTGCTTGAGGGTAAGAAACAATTTTGGAGGGGAGGACTGTAATGTTCCTAATTAGCCCAAGCTAATTGGAACACTTCATTTTGTCTTGATTTTATGTAATGATGAATAAAATTGAAAGGAGGACATGGAAAAACTCCTAAAACTCAAGAATAAATCAGTGCCTATGTGAAAAGAGGGATATTTGAGCTACTTGAATAAAACTTGCAGGTGTGAAAGGGTCAAGACCACCAAAGGAGATCCTATTTGACCAAGTCAACCAGCGTTGTTTCCAAGTGTGAAAAGGGGCCAAAGAGATGAAGTGGTTTAGGGTTTGCCAAGAGACCCTAATGTTATAAAAAGGAGGAGAAGGCACATGAAGTGGTTGTTGATGATATTTCGAAATAGAGGTTGCTTGAGCAACGCTACTTCTCTTGGTTGTTTAGCTAGAGAAGGAGGATTTCCTGTTTAGGAATCCTCTCTCCTTCCTTGAGTAGCTCTTGGAGGAGAATGTGATGCATTTCTCCACTATCCAGCATTTTGGCCAAGCTTCATCTCCATTAGCAGTGCTGGTCCTGTTGAGGGTTTTGCAGCTGTTGTGAAGTTGCAGCAAGTGGTGACTCAGATCTGCAAAGTTCTGATTGCTTTGAGGGATTTCTCTCAGGGAGGGTGTCTTGTGACCACCTGGAAGAGGATCTCTATTGTATTTTCATTTCATATCTATATATTTCACATATTTTCATATTCTGTTCAAGCTACAGTGTTGTCTCCTTAGGGAACTGCATTAGTTTCTATGTACTGCTTCACTATTGTTGAGATCTTTCAATGTACTTGCTTTCTGATGATTGAGGCTTGCCTCTCATCTTGTAGATCCATCATGTAGCTTGCTAATATCTATTTTATAGATCTGATATACTGTAATAATATTCATCTTTAGCAATTTCTGGAAGTTTCCTACAATTTCATGTATTGAAAGTCATATCTACATCTTCTTGTGTAATATTTTGTAAAAACCCCAAAGGGGACTTGTGGAAGAGGCTGAGCAGTTTCCATATCTGGTATGGATCTGATGTTACAGCCATATATCTTCCATAGATATGAGATCCATTTTTTATCTTCTGAATCACACTTAGAGGGACGCAGTCCATTCTTTTCTGCAAATTTATAAATGCCGGAGATGTAATTTTAGTGGATTTCTGCACTATTATTTCATGTGATTTGCTGTATGATTATGGGAGAATCTTTCATAATACTGATCTGATGTCCTATGGCTGAAGTATGAGCCTTGTGGCTGATCTTCAGTGGTTACTGGGAAAAACTGCGCAATTCTGGTTGTTGGGTTTCATGTTGCAGCAGCTCTTCTCTTTATCTGATTTTTAACTAGTCAGCTTCGTGGGAGATCTGTTTAATGTCCTTAAACACATTTGTTTCAGCTAAAATTCAAAATGGAGGTCCCACATAGCCTAATCTAGGGAATCCCAACCTTGTTCTGCGTTATTTTTTCACTCCCTTTCTTATACAGCGTTTTCCCTAAGCCTGTTGCAGAATTTCCTGAAGTGGAATTTCCCACTTCTTCCTTGGACGGTTTTTGCTCCTCTTTGGACTCATTTATTAGATCTAAAGATATAATAATCCCAGGGGCTGAAAAATCCATTTGAAGTGTGTTATTCCCATCCTTGTTGTGTTTCACCAACTTTCTATAGACAGAGACTGGAACGGGCCAGGAAGCCTCTGGTTTTCACCCTCTCTTTAGAGGTGATATAACCAGTAAATGCCCTACCAGTCTATATCTAGTTTAGAATTGCTGATGTGTCTCTATACTACTGTGAATCCATAGAGAAATATCTTAAGATATTCCCGGCAAAGCAAAAATTTCCCCATTTGGGACATTACATATGGGTCAGCTAATTGTAAATACCCCAGATCATGTTGGTAGACTAGGTTTGGATACCATTCCAAATAGAAAAGTGGATGAAATAATAGATACAGGAGGGATATAGTAAACTTGTAGGGCTCACAGAAGCAACTGGTGGAATGCCCCATGAAGAGGAAAAAGGTATTGTTAAAGTAGGAGTGGACCCTATCACATTAAGCAGTGGTAATGACAACATGAAAAAAGAGAATTTCAATGTAGAAGGTAATGAGTGACCCATCTCCCCCATGGTAGAAGTACCACTCTCACCAGACATGATGAGAGAAGAAATAAAATGGTTCAGTATTGTAAGGTCTCAATTGCACCAAAACAAGGAAAAAAAGGTTAGTCAAAAGTGGGTTGATGTGTGATGGTGGACTCTCGTCAACCACTTCAACAGTAACTATGTATTCCCCTCGAGATCCAATACTATCCCCTTCAACCCAAATATGGCCTAAGTCCTCCATTGTCAAACCTATCACACATCTCCTAGGTGGTGGACCTTCCTCTTTAGGTGAAAGGTTTAAAATTATATGAGAGCATCGAACATTTTTGTCAACCATAGTGAATACATTTGATTATTAATTTAATTAATTAATATGCCCCTATGGCCAACTAGATTCAAACCAAACAACACCACGCTATCAAATCTGAATCAAAGCACACACAAACCAAGACAGAGAAAGGGAGCTTCCCACTACTAAAGCTTGGTTTATTAGGGCCCAAAAAGACAGTGAATATTTGGTTGGGACAGTTACATTTCCATGACCTACTTATCGTTTCTTTTAAACTCAGCATAAGTACCCTTATTAGAAATGGGGTACCCCCTGGAAATGTAAGTGAGTTTTAACAATGTCTATGCTAGGTACAATGAGGATGTTCCCCGCATTGTCACACGTGTAATATACCTAGGATTATGGCCACTAATGACACCATGTTTAGCAACACAGCCTAGAGGAATATTTTTTAGTTGGTTCTACACACAAGGGTAGGGAAACTAAGCCTAAAACCTCTTTAGAGATTGCTCAAAGTGAGTGGTACACCTCTCAAGTAATTCCCCTGAATACAGGAAAAATAATGCCACTAAGACCAAATGAAACAGGGTAGATCACTTTGTTGGATCCTATCTGACCTCATGATTGACCCTTGTGTGAGAATGGATCCCAAGCAGCATGCCACTAAAAATGGATTTTCCCTCCCTAATTCAAGATACTAGTTTTGTTTCATGGTCTTGGAGAGTTTACCTCACTCCCATAATATGTCTGAGCTACTGCAGGTGTGCTACCAGAGAAAAGTAAAAATCTTGAATGAATTTAATCAGGGCTTATTTAATGGGTTTTTATTTATTCAAAGGAAGCAACGTGTAACTAATATGGTGTGTAAAGACTCACGAACCAATCCTAATGAAAGTTATATATGGAAATTCAATTATTTTCCTTTTCGTTCAATGAAAGTTATCTACAGAAGGGGAGAGAGTACTTTTTCCTTTTCAAAAGAAATAAAACAACCTCACACACTCAAAAAATTCACTCTTGAAATTCACTAAATTCATAATAGAAAAATGATCCAAGAAAAAACATAAGAAGAAACACAAAAAATGTTTCAAACAAAAACCAAGAAAAAACACCAAGCACTCAAAAGCTCAAACTTGCCTTTGCAAACAAAAATATCACCAAAAATGGTTTTTCACAAGATAACAAACATAAAACTCAAGTGCAAATAAATGTTTAGCATTGTAGTTCACTGGAGACAACAAAATCATGCAGAAAAAATGATCTACAAAATTCAAAAAACCAAACACTAATTCCAAGATAAGACATGAGAGCCTATAAGGGGAATTTTGAGGTCTAAAATGGGCCTCCTAAGGAAATAATAAAATAATAGCTAAACCAATAAAATAATATTTATGAATTTGAAATTCACTTTTTGTGCCACAATCCATGTAACCATAGTTAAATTCAATTCAAAAGTTGTACCAAAATAAAATTATTAAAAAAATTGTATTGATGTGACTATAAATAAGAATGGAATTTCCAAGAAAAACTAATTATCATTGAACAACTAATGCATTTGTCATTTGTACTTAAATAACTTAAAATAAAATATAAATATAAATTTATAAATTCTTAATTATATTATATGCTATTAATTAAAATTTATATTATTTAAATTGTATAATAACATGTAATTAATATACTATTTAAATATAATATAATAAATGTATAGGGATATGCATTGTTTCTTTCAAGAAATATGAAATGACAATAATATTATTTTATTCAAAAAGTGTGAAATGACATTTATTATAAGTACTTTAATTTTGACTTTAAAAGTACTTAGAGCACTACCATGGTTAACCATGAGTTTTTATCCACCATTGAGAATGTGACAAGTAAGTACCTTTAACTCAAGCAATGCCACCTCAACCATTAGGGATGATGCCATCTCCTAAAATGTGATTGGTTCTCATAAAGTGAATTTTGATTGCACATTTTCCTTAGGAGGCCCATTTTAGACCTCAAATTATCCAATTAGTTGAACAGATCAGAAAGACATAACTAAACATCTTAGATCTGATTTTTCACAACCATAATAGATAAAGGAAACAAGTGCTAACTTAAAGCAATCAAAATGGAGTAAAACAACTTAGATGGAAACACAAAAAATGAAAAAGGAATAATATATAGTCCAAAAAAAAATATTCTAGAGCATATATAAAACAAATATAAAATTATACAAAAAACAGAGAAAAAATATTAAAATTGAGAAATATATATGAGTAAAAATCACTCAAAAATCTTAATTTTTGAAGATAGACACAAGTTACATGTGTGAAACTCCCAAAGGTAAATGCAAGCTTCTTGAAGAGAACCTGTGTATTTAGAAAAAACGCTAGTCTTTCAATAAAAAATCGTGTCTTTAGAAAAAAAGTGCATAGGAAAATGAAATCGAGCTCAAATATCTTCAAATATGAGGTAAATTAGATTGAAGAAAACTCAGACAAGGTCAAAGTCAAATGATAAAGGCTAAAAAACAAACAGAAAACTAAAATCTAAAGCCAAAAGAGGAGAGGAAAAACACTGGGGTTAGACTCCCTAGTGGAGTTATCGATTTTTTTGTAACCAAAATAAATTTGGTACAAGGAGTTGTTGCTTTGTGGGTTTTCCCAAAACCCACAAGACAAGTGTGTTATCAGATAGGTGATAATCCCTTAGATGTAATTAACACATGCATAGAATTTTAAATGGAAAGCCTAGAAATGTGCACCTAAAACCATCGTAGGCTAGTGCAAGTTAACATATATGAAACTAATTCCAAATAACCCACTCCTACATGAATATATCACTCCAAACCACCTTGATCCAAATTCCTACACACAAGCACTACCAAACAAAGAAAAATTTTCCTTCCACAAAGGGAAGATTAGCACATATAAAACATAACTACATCAACATACTAGCATAAACACAATAATATATGGGACGGGAATCATAAACTCTCATCAATCAGACAAAAATTAATACAAAATTATATCTTCAAGCAAGTGAAACCTCCTTTTCAGCTTACAGTCCTAGTTTCCTTCTAGAGATGATCTCTAAGCACTCAGATAGTATGACAGAGCTCTCTCACAATTTCTAGTTTTTTTCGATTAACTATTTTCATCTAAACATGATAATATTATAAAGGACCTTTTCACTCTCCAAGAGGATGTATTTGTACAACTAGGGGCTCGAGAAGTTAGGAAAATTCTACAATAATTGACCCCTAGCCAACTTAAGGACAAGTATATCGGCATAATATCCTTGGAAGTGACAAATTCTAGAAGTCTCGGCAACGGCACAAGTTGTGAAAGAGAAACATGATTTATGGACTCAAGTTATATACCAGGAACTAAAGTCTAGACATATGTTTTCAATTAAGAACTAGCATCTATGTTGTAAAAGAGGCAGAAACAAGAATAAAAGCCACACATCTTGGTCAAGTAGTCAAATGTCTCTCATACTAACTCAATGTGGTTAAAATAGTCTATAACACTTATAAAAACCAATTAGGACTATCTAAACAAGTTCATCCTCATCCACAACCTCCCCAAAAACTGATTGTCCATCATGAACCTACTAGATTCTTGTGAAGTATGAGGATGCATTTTCAAATATGGTCATTCTTATTTTTTAATTTCTCTCTCATCAAAATATTGCCTATTTTGGTTGTTAGTTTCATACAATTTCACCAATGCTAACCACATTTAGTGAGTTGTATGCTTTCCTAATATGTGAGGGATTATGTGATCCTTCACAACATCCAATATGATCCCTCTATGCTTCACATCCTTCAAATTATGTCCAACTAATTGTATAGGATCCGAAGGCACTTGGATCTCTTTTATCGCAAGTTCCCACGGGATATTTTCCATCAAAAAAATGGTGATCTTCTCCTTCCATGGATTAAATTTTACAACCCCCTCCAAACTATCTTCAAATCTTATACATGATGATACCATCCACAAAATTGATTTCAGCCACAAAACCCTAGTTGTAAAATAGAAATTATATTGGTAAAGTATTTTTTTGTTGTAAATCCCCTTGTGTTGTATGATATCCCCCATAGATTTTTTAGTGCTTTGATACCATGTTAAATATCCAATGCCATAATTGATTTAATTATACCTCAACAACTATTTTGTATCTAGAAATTATTTACTCAATAAAATCTGAAAACTGTTGGAAAATAAATTCACTGGTATTTTAACTTTCAAACATTAAATATGTAGTGGAAATTAAAAAAGGAAATCAATCGCACTATAGAATAAAAATTCTACCAAAAAAAAATGTATTCACTCTATATTGCTTAGGAAATTTAGGGCATAGAATCACAAAGAATACATAAAAAAATACAATTTCTTAGAACCTGGAAATCGAACCCTCTGGAAAATCAACCTCAAATAATTTGACCCACTAGATATCGACCCTCCAAGAATATTTCAACCCTTATAGAATTCGTCCTCCTTCACCAACAAATCGGCCTCTCCTCCTCTAATATGACCCTTGTGAAACTAAGAAAAAATGGCCTTGAAATATTTCAACCTTCCTCCAAAACTCAATTTTCCTCTTGAACAATTCAACCTCTTCTCCTAAAATCAAACTCCTTGAAATATTCTCCCAAAAATTCATTGCTACAATCATTTTATCTTCTCTTTAGTCCTAGAGTCTCTCACTCCTTGTGAAAATCACTCTCTCAATCATAGCAATGTAATGTATCTTCATCCTCTCCCATAGGTTCTCTTTATAATTTTTCCATAGGCCAAATCCCCAATCTCCAAAGTGATATATGGTTATGATTAAATCAATTCCTACTTACACCAACAGTGGTGATTAGATCTATGTTACTCAAATAATTTAATATATATCCTAAAACATTAGCCCAAAGTCAACATTGATTAAATAATTAATCAATGTACTTTTTCCTAAGTTAAAAACTTAGGAAGGAGATCATATTAGTTTCTCCTCTTGAAAAAACACCTAAAGAGGACTTTTATCCTTCATGCTTAGCACGAGCCTATGTAGAAGACCTTCCAAAACTACAAAATCAATAGATGTCACCATTATCCTTATCATGATATTCTTAGTTTTACCTCTTTTTCTTAACATCCCTTCTATGATGATAACCTTAGCCGTTCAATATATGTGAAGGATGATTTCAAGAATGAAATTGCATAATTCCCATGCTCAGTCTAACTAACACCATATATCTTAGCATGTATAACAAGGTGTTCATCATGAAGGAGTTGGTACAAGTTTTTACTATCATATCCAAGAATTGGTAACCCTGTAATGTCATTAGCATGGTGCTCACAAGCATGAATTGTATTCATGAAAACCTCTACTTGCACACTAATTCATTCTCATACTTAGTCATCCATCTGAATGACAAAACATTATAAATTACCCTAGTACATGTCCTCCTTTTGTCAATCTATTTATATCATGTACTTTAACTTGGAAGACACTCATATATCTAGCAAGAGAAATAATACACCATATATAAAAATAGAATAAAAATCTTGTTGAAAAGTCAACAAGAAAATGCTTGTCTAATTTATTTTTTCCCTTAAATAAATTAGACAATAAATTGTAATCTTATCTCATAACAACTTGTAATAGTTAGCTAAGTGAGATAGTCTTAGTTAGCTCAAAAATTTCGAGTTGAGGGTCAATGGTGAGGCATGTAAAGTGATTCTATTATTTTGGGGTCTAGTTGTAGTTAATGCACTAGTGTAGTGTGAATTTAATCAGTTAACTCAAAATAATTGAGTTAAAATCAGTTTAACTAGTTCTAACTGAGTGATGAGCTAGTGAGAGGTCAAGTGAATTAAACTACATTTAATTCACAAGTAGTGATCTACCAATTAACTGATGATTTTCTATTATTAGTTGCATTCATGTCAAATCTGATGAAGACCCAGTTGAGACAAAGGTTAAAGGGAAGTACATAATCAATTTTATTATTAGTGAACTTCCCAGGTGCAATTACAAAGCCACAGGATGCCCATGAAGGATTGCATAGTCAAGGAAGATTGGAATTCCTATTTAATAGGAATTATTTTTCCTAGGGATTGTGTGAGCAAGGTAGGCTAAATGTGGGCTGAAAATTTTCTATGTGTTGGTCCAATTGTGCCTAAATCAGTGCGAGATGATTGGTAGCGTGTATGAGGTTCTTGTGAGCACACATGCATTGTAGTCTTTCATGATTCCTTGGCTTATTATACAATAAATATAGAGGGGTTTTTAGCAGTTTATTTCCCCACGAAAAATCTTGTGTTGTGCGATTGATTTACTTCTTTATCTTACTTGCATGTGATTGAGCGATCATGATTTATATTCCTCAAATAATGTAGAAGGATTCAGTGTCTTATTTTATTAAATTTCATGATCGGATTGAATCCATTGTTGTGATTTCTACATGGTATCAGAGTGCCAACAATCACAATAGTGGAGAAGAAATTGAGTTTGTTTTGAATAGCATTCAAATTTGCAAATACATTCTTTGGAGATAGCAGCAGATCAAGATGTCTTTCAATGGCTTGAGACTTGAATAAGCACTTGAGGGAAGTTCGAATTATATTGCATGGAAGGACAATATGGAGGCAGTGTTGGAGGACAACGAGTTGAAAGAATTCATAGATATTGATATTCCCAAGCCCGCAGCAACAGATGCCCAACTTCTTTAAGAATGGCAGAAGAAGGTAGCAAAGGTGAGAAGGATCTTGTTAGAGGGAGTTTGAGATCATATTGTCTCGAGTCTCCATGGAAAGGCAACTCCATATGCTATATGGAAGGCCTTGACAGATCTGTTTCAAAGGAGTAGTGACCACAGAAAATTGGCACTCAAGGACAAGCTCAAGAAAATCAAAATGGAGAAGGGTGACACAATCCAGAAATACTTCACCAAGTTCACTCAATGTCGAGATGAGATTGGAAGTGTTGGGATTACTGTAGTTGATGATGACTTGGTGAGCTTGGCACTTATAGGCCTTCCCAAGAGCTGGCATAGTTACCAGGACTCTGTGAATGGGAGGGAGAAGTTATCAAATTGGGAACGACCATGGTCGAATTTGGTACAAGAAGAGTTTCGGTGAAATACCAGGGATAGATCCTCATCCAAGACTAATGATGAGGAAAATTGTGTCTTTGCTAGTAAGGAAAAGAATGGGAAGGGGAAGAAGTCTTATTCCAAATCTGAGACCGACAAAGAAGGTAAGAAGCGTGACCTGTCAAAGGTGATTTTTTTTCATTGTCATGATCATGGACACTATGCCACAAATTGTCCACAAAAGAAGAAGAACAACAAGAAAGCTTTAGGAGCTGCAGTGGGTGAATCTTTGGTCTCAAATTTTGATTTGGACTTCTCTCTCATCACATGCATGGTGTCAACTGTGATGGGATCTATGTGGTAGCTGAGTAGTGAAGTGTATTTCCACATGACTAGAAACAAAGAACACTTTAGTAGCTTGGAGAAGAAGGATCTTCAAATGCACATTGAGATGGGTGATGACGGGAGGTATAGAACTACCAGGATTGGTACGGTTACTTTCCAGAGACATTCAAGTAAACCTTTCATATTAAAAGATGTCATGCATGTACCAGGCTTGAAAAGAATTTAGTTTCAATTGCTATGTTGGAGGATCTTGTATATGATGTGGTTTTCAGTGAAGGAAAGGTGTTCCTTCATCACAAAGGCATAGGAAAGGTAAAGAAGATTGGGGTTCGTGTGAATAACCTCTACAAAATTAATGTAGATGGTTGCGAAAAATTGAGCAGTAAAGTAAATTAGGTGGTGAGTCAGGATACCGGTGATTTATGGCATAGGAGGTTGGTTCATCTACACCACAGTGCTTTGAGGATCATGCAGCAGATTTCTATAGGTCTTCCAAAGGGTATACTTGTGCAAATAAACACATGTAAGGGATGTACCATGTGGAAGTATACAAAGTCCACCTTTCATGAGAAGGAGAACCGAACAACGTCAACCCTTGAGAGAGTTCACTCAGAGGTGTGTGGACCATTATCAACAGCTTCCAAAGCAAAGCACATGTATTATGTGACTTTTGTTGGTGATTTATCTAGAAAGTGTTGGATCTTCTTTCTGCAGAAGAAAGATCAGACGTTCTCCAAGTTTTGTGAGTTCAAAACACTGGTAGAGAAAGATACAGGGCAAAAGTTGAAGGCTCTAAGGAGAGACAATGGTGGTGAGTATATCTCTAATGAATTCAAGAACTTTTGCGCCAAAGAAAGAATTCGAAGAGAATTGATTGCACCTCATAACCCACAACAGAATGGGGTTGCAAAAGGAAGAATAAAACAATTATGGGAGCAGCACGAGCTATGTTACATGATCAGGGCCTATCATTGCATCTATGGATAGAGACATGCAACATAGTGGTATTTGTGCAGAACTGTAGTCCTCATTAGATACTTGGCATGAGTACACTAGAGGAGGATTTTTCAGGAAAGAAAACGAATGTTTCATATTTTAAATTTTTTGGCTCATCTGTCTATTTCCATCTAACCAAAGATGTCAGGAAGAAGCTAGAACCAACATCAGAGGTTGTGATATTTGTGGGGTACACTGATACTCCCTACAACTATCGGGTGTATTTTCCGGCTAACAGGATGAATGTTGTTAGGAGATATGTTAAATTTGATTAGGAGAAAGCCATGCAATTGTCCCTTGAGAGGGAGCTTGACTTGCATGCAGATGAGGAAATCTTAGTTCCAAAGGATGAACCTCAAGATGTGGAGCAGCCACAAATAGAGGATCATGGAGTGGTAGAAACCACTCATGCAGAGCCATCCACTAGAAATGGTAGGAAGCGCACCAGAGAGGCTGACATATTGATGTTAGATGCAACAAATAATTTAGGTGCACCTACATCACAACACAGGCAGAGAAGGTTCCCAGACAGGTATACTGGATACATGGATATTATGAGCGAGTGTATTGTGACAGAACCATCATCTTTTGAGGAAGCATTGTAGCATCCAACATGTGTTGATTCCATGGTTGACGAGTATGAGTCCATTATCAGAAACAGTGTGTGGGAAGTGGTCCCAAGACCAGTGGGGAAGTCAATGGTTGGATCCAGGTGGATCTACAAGGTGAAGAAAGCAGCAAATGGGAGTGTGGATAAATAAAAGGCTATATTTGTGGCCAGAGGATTCTCACAGATGGAGGGGATTGACTATGAGGAGAATTTTCCACCGGTTGCAAGGTACTCATCGATTATATCCATCCTTGCACTCTCAGCATAAATGGGGTGGCAGATACATCAAATGGATGTAAAGACAACCTTTCTCAATGGATTTAATGAGGAAGAAGTGTTCATTGAGAAGCCAGAAGGTTTTGAGACCTTTGACAAGGAGTCGCATGTGTGCAGACTCAAGAAAGCATTGTATGGGCTGAATCAAGTGCCTTGTGCTTGGTACACCAGGATCGATAGCTATTTCACTAGGTTGGGTTTCACAAAAAGTGAAGCGGATGTGGACCTATATCATATTGTGGTTGATGGTAAGATTTTGATTATTGTACTTTATGTTGATGATCTTATACTGACAAGTGATGAGAAGCTCATAACTTCTTGCAAAGAGGATCTTGCAAGAGAGTTTGAGATGAAGGACATGGGGCTCTTGCACTATTTCCTTGGCTTGGAAATATGGAAAAGAGATGGGGAGCTATTTGTATCTTAGGGAAAGTATGCCAAGGAGATTTTGAGGAAGTTCCACATGGAGGGTAGCAAACTCATGGAGACTCCTCTTGCAGGAATCTGGAGGAAGAAGGATGCTACTTCAGGTGAGGTAGTGGATGCTACTGTTTACAGGCATCTTGTGGGTTCACTTATGTATTTGGTGAAAACACAACCAGACATATGCTATGCAGTTAACCAGCTTATTCAAGCTATGGTTAAGCCTACCAAGCTATTTTTGAAGGCGGGGAAGCATGTTTTGAGATACCTCAAGGGCACTACAGAGTACGGATTATAGTACAAACGGACAGAGGGAGTAAAAATTCAAGGCTTCACCAATGCAAATTGAGCAGGCAATCCATCAGACAGGAAGAGCACATCAAGGGGCATCTTCAGCATAGGATTAGCAGCAGTTTCTGTTATTCCATGATAGGTCCAAGAATATTGATATCGGGTACCACCATCTCAGAGATTGTGTTCAGAAGTGAATTATGTTGTTGCAGTACATTCCCACGAAGGATCTGGATGTAGATATCTTGACGAAGGCACTTGCAAAGAGCAAATTCAAATACCATAGAGGCAGGATCGGGGTAGTTGGTAATCCCTTTCTTTTTGAGAGAGAGTGTTGAAAAGCCAACAAGAAAAAGTGTGTCTAATTTATTTTTTTCCCTTAAATAAATTACACAATAAATTGTAATCTTATCTCATAACATGATCCAGATTTATGCAGGAACGCAACAGAATAAACATATAACCATAAATACAGAGATGCAGCAGAAATAACACTTCATTTCATTAATATCAAAGAACTGAAATTTGCTTACAGACATAATGGAAATAAAACTAGCTAGGGCGCTGGTAGCTATCTCTGAGAAGAGATGTGGCGGCTACAGGCCTCTGAACTGAGTTACAATGAGGCTCGAGGGCCTATTTATTATTGAGAAACAATGGAGAACCCTAAACATCCGAAAACCTAACCCTAGGAGATGAAGCGCCAAAACTATGGGCCCCGTTTGGGTAAATTGGTGTTTCAACTTCCCAGGGACGTAACTTTGGCATACTATCTCCGTTTGACGCATATGATACATCATTAGAAATCTCTATCCGAGGACTACAGCTGTCGGGACGAATTTTATCAAAAAATTCGCTGGCGCTTTCATACCCAAAAAACGTCGTTTAGGGCCTCAAAACGGCTCCGGAAGTTCAGGACCCGAAAAACTGCTCAAAATAGTAAGTTATGCCAAAACGGAAAAACTGAAAGAGACAATGGTGGGGGCCCAAGTGGAATAGGCGGGTGGCCACCAATATCCACCTGGATCATTCCTCGCCCCTTAGGAAGCAATGGTCCCCATTGCGTTAAGTTCCTCCATGAGATGAGGAAATTTCTGCTGAACTTGGTCCCTGGTGAACCACTTTCCTTGGTGCAGGAGTTGGCCAGCTTTGACAACCCGATATAGTTGGATCTTCTGCTGGCGAGTGTTCTTGATTTGCATGTCCATGATACAATTTGTGGTGGCTTGTTCCATGCAGTCTGGATTTAACTCTGTTGGTGTGAGTTGTTCTGCAATGTCCGAGGTGTCCAGTAGAGGTGGGAAGTAAGGACGAAGGCGATCCACATTGAAGACTGGGTGCAGACCAAGGAATGGTGGAATACTGAGCTCGAATGCATTGTTCCCTACGGCCTTGGTGATGGTGTACGGCCCGTATCGGAGCGGGCGAAGCTTGCGGTGGGGTCCAGTGAGGCGCTCCTTCTGCAAATGTAGCCATACTTTGTCGCCCACCTGGAAGTTGTGTGGCACCCGGTGTTGATCATGGCGCTGCTTGTACTTCGCATTGGCTCTGTCCAATATATCATGAACTTGTTGGCGGATGTGTTGAATGCGCTCGATGAAGCTACTTGCTTTGTCAACTTCAGACTGGACATGAGTTGAATCGGCCTGAGCAGCTGCAAATGGCATGGCTACGTCAATGGGACATAGTGGCTGGAATCCCAAGCCCACCTGAAAGGGGCTATGGCCAATTGAACTATGGAGAGCCTTGTTATAACTATGTTGTACATAGGGGAGGCTCTCGTCCCATGTGCGTGGATGCTTTGAATTGTACATGCGCAGAATGTGTACAATCATTCTGTTGACGACCTCTGTCTGGCCATCTGTTTGGGGATAGAAAGTTGTGGACTTGGTGAGCTTTGTGTCCAACATTGACCAGAGGCTGGACCAAAATGTGCTGAGGAACCTGCTATCTCGATCTGATATGATAGACTGTGGGATCCCAAAGTGCACCCACACTCGTTCAAAGAAGAGTTTAGCGGTGGCTTCTGCTGTGATATTCTTCTTACAGGCCGCCATGATGGCCATCTTCGAGAATCTGTCAACGACCACGAAAACACAGTCATTTCCATTCTTAGTAGAAGGCAGGCCCGACATGTAATCCATGGAGATGGATTCCCAAGGTCGACTGGGGGTAGGTAGTGGAGTATATAGGCCTTGCTTCTTGATGGTCGGTTTGGCAATGGCACAAGCAGTGCAGGATCTGATGTGCTTCTCGACATCCTTTCGAAGGTTCGGCCAATAGAAATACTTCTGTAGTATTGCTATTGTTTTCTCGACCCCGAAATGCCCAGCGACTCGACTGTAGTGTGCTTCCCATATAATCTTGGCACGCTCGCTTGAAGGAACACAAAGGTGTCCCAGGTGACATAAAAGTGCATCTTGGAGGTGAAAATTTGGAACTTGCGTACCCCCCAAGAGTGCCTTGTAAGTGTGGCCGAATTCTGGGTCACTCTCATAGAGAAGTGGCCAATCAAAAGTCTCGTGCCCACAAGAGTTGAGCATGGTGGTGAGCGCCACGATCGGTGGTCGGCTGAGGCAGTCTGCAACATTATTGGTGCTACCCTTCTTGTACTTGATGTTCAAATGAGACTGTTGCAGATATGTGGACCACTTCTGATGGCGATCATTCTGCAACTTCCCTTGTGTCTGTATGAACTGCAGGGGCCGGTGGTCTGTGTGGATGATTGTTTCCTTCCCCAAAATGTAATGCTTCCATTGTCGACGGGCTTGCACAATGGAATACATTTCTTTGTCATAGGTGGGATACTTGTGAACTGTCTCAAACAATGTCTCACTGTGATATGCCACTGGATGTCCCTGTTGAGTAAGAACTGCCCCAATAGCATAGTCAGAGGCATCTGTCTCGATCTCAAACGGCTGCTGCAAGTCTGGTAAGGTGAGCACTGGGGCAGAACAAAGGCGATTTTTCAATTCTTTGAACGCCTTCTGTTGAGGTTCCGACCAAAATAATTTTTCTCTCGCTCCTCCTTTGGTGACTTGACTCAAGGGCCAAGTGATATGAGAGAAACCCAACACGAATCTACGGTATAAATTAGAAAGACCCAGAAAGCTGCGAAGCTCTGTTATAGTAGTCGGGGCTGGCCAATCCCGAATGACTTGGATCTTGGCTGGATCCACATGCACCCCCCTTTCATCAATAATGTATCCCAGATATTGAACCTGGGTCATGCCAAACGTGCACTTCTCCAAATTGGCACACAACTTGTGTTGCCGCGGTGTTTGGAGGACTTGTCGGATGTGATGAAGGTGCTCTTCCCAAGTCTTGCTGAAGATCAGAATGTCATCCAAGTACACCACTACGAATGAGTTGGTGAATGGCCGCAAGATGTCGTTCATCATCCTCATGAAGGTTGCGGGAGCATTCGTCAACCCGAAAGGCATGACCAGCCATTCAAAAAGGCCTTCCTTAGCTTTGAAGGCAGTCTTCCACACATCAGAGGGTTCAATTGGTACCTGGTGATACCCAGACTTCAGGTCGATCTTATTGAAATATTTTGCACCTTGGAGTTGGTCCAGAAGGTCATCAATCCGTGGGATTGGGTACCTATTCCGGACAGTGATCTTGTTCAGCGCCCGATAGTCAATACAGAGTCTCCACGTCCCATCCTTCTTCTCTACCAACACGATCGGGCTCCCACAGGGCGATGAACTTGGTCTGATGTGACCTTTCTGCAACAGCTCCTGAATCTGCCTCTTGATTTCATCATTCTCCAGAACAGAGCACCGATAGATCGGTCCATTAGGTAGCGGCGCACCGGGGGTCAGATCAATTGGGTGCTTGACCTGACAGTGCAGAGGAACCCTTGTGGGTGAGGTGAATATGTCCCCGTACTCCTCCACAACCTTATCCATTTGTTGTTGTTGTGCAGAGGAGCCCTGTCTGGAGGTCGTGGCCACAGTCTTCTTCTTGCCCTGGGGGCGGATCATCAGGAAAACGAATTTCCTGGTTTGGGAAATGAGCTTATTGCATTTTTTTGCAGTAACCAAAGAGATAGCGGCAGGAGGTGGTACCTCTAGTATCCTGTACAACTTATTTCCCAAAGTAACAATAACAGCGCGAGGCCGAGACTCATACACAGCATGACAAGCCTTCCACAAGTATGGTTGTCCTAATAATACATCAGAAACATCGACAAGAGCAACGTCACATAATACCTCATCCGTGAAGGGCTTGATGCTATAGGGAAGGCGGCACTGCTGGCTGACACGGAGATCTCATCCTTGGTGAAGCCACCCGATGGTGTATGGATGTGGGTGAGCTGTGGTCGGCAAGCCCAACCGCTTCACGGCGTCTGCTGAAATGAGGTTCTTTTGGCTCCCATTGTCGACAATGAACTGTACCGGGGAGCCCTTTACCCACATCTGGGAGTGGAAGAGACGTTCCTCCTCCTCTGGATCTTCCGGTTCATCCTTTTGGATCTTTGTAGTGGCAACGGTGGCATTGGGCTCCGCATCAATAATCTGTTTCCCTTTTTCATTTGCCTTTTCAGGTTCTGATTCGGAGTCAGAGCATGCATCTGACTCAGAAGCCCTCATCTCGGCCACTAGCGACTGCTTGGCCTGACACTCACTTGTGTTGTGAGTGGAGCTCTTATGGAACTCACACCACTTTCTCGTGTCCTTCTTTGGCTTTGCAGTGTTGTTCTTTTACTGTGGCTTTGATAGGTTGTCTTTAGCCGCCATGCCTTGGCTCTGTCCTTTGTTCTGCGGTTTGGAAGCACCTTTCCCTTGCTTTTGATTCGCAGATCCAAAGTCTCGCTTCTTCTACTTGAATTTATGCTCAATCTTGGCAGCATACCGGTATGCCGTACCAAGTGAGGAGATGTCGAGGAACTCCATTTCCTCCTGAATGTATCTATGCAGACATCTGCGATACTTTAGCACCAAATGTTTCTCTGAATCTTTGATACCCAACTTTGTGCGCAGGTTATGGAACAGATTCATCAGCTCATGCACATCTTAATCCTTTGTTGTCATAGCGTGGTCCATTGTATGTACTTGTCCTCATAGCTCCCCACAGGATAGTACTGTTCCTTGATGGCATCTCGGAAATAATTCCAAGTTGGTATGGCCGAGAACAGAGAGGGTTCTGTCTGGTCCTTGTTCTCACAGTAGGTTTCCCACCAGTGCTTAACATGGGGGGTAGCTTTGAGGAGTGCAAAAATAATCTTCTCTCGCTCTAATACCATTGATCCAGATTTATGTAGGAACGCAAAAAAATAAACATATAACCATAAATACAAAGATGCAGTGGAAATAACACTTCATTTCATTAATATCAAAGAACTGAAATTTGCTTACAGACAGAATGGAAATAAAACTAGCTAGGGCGCTGGTAGCTATCTCTGAGAAGAGATGTGGCGGCTACAGGCCTCTGAACCGAGTTACAATGAGGCTCGAGGGCCTATTTATTATTGAGAAACAATGGAGAACCCTCAACATCCCAAAAACCTAACCCTAGGAGATGAAGCGCCAAAACTATGGGCCCCGTTTGGGTAAATTGGTGTTTCAACTTCCCAGGGACGTAACTTTGGCATACTATCTTCGTTTGACGCACATGATACATCATTAGAAAGCTCTATCCAAGGACTACAACTTTCGCCACGAATATCATTTCAAAGCGGAATGATATTCACTGGAGGCGCGATGCCCAAAAAACGCCATTTAGGGCCTCAAAACGGCTCCGGAAGTTCAAGACCCGAAAAACTGCTAAAAAATAGTAAGTTATGCCAAAACTGAAAAACTGAAAGAGACAATGGTGGGGGCCCAAGTGGAATAGGCGGGTGGCCACCAATATCCACCTAGATCATAACAACTTGTAATATTTAACTAAGTGAGATAGACTTAGTTAGCTTAAGAATTTCGAGTTGAGGGTCAATGGTGAGGCATGTAGAGTGATTCTATTATTTTGGGATTTAAGTTGCAGTTAATGCACTAGTGTAGTGTGATTTTAATCAGTTAACTCAAAATAATTGAGTTAAAATCGGTTTTACTAGTTCTAACTGAGTGATGAGCTAATGAGAGGTCAAGTGAATTAAATTAGATTTAATTCACAAGTAGTGATCTACCAAGTAACTGATGATTTTCTATTATTAGTTGCATGCGTGTCAAATCTGATGAAGACCCGGTTGAGACAAAGGTTAAAGGGAAGTAAACTATCAGTTGTATTATTAGCGAACTGCCATGTGCAGTTATAAAGCCACAATATTCCCATGAAGGATTGTGTATTCAAGGAAGGTGGAATTCCTATTTAATAGGGATTATTTTGCCTAGGGATTGTGTGGGCAAGGCAGGATCAATGTGGGCTGAAACTGGCTATGTGTTCGTCCAATTGTTCCTAGATTAGTGTGAGCCGATTGGTAGAGTGTATGAGGTTCTTGTGAGCACACATGCATTGTATTGTTTCATGATTCCTTGGCTTATTATACAATAGAGATAGAGGGGTTTTTAGCAGTTTCTTTCCCCAAGAAAATCTTGTGTTGTGCGATTGATTTACTTCTTTCTCTTACTTGCATGTGATTGAGCGATCATGATTTATATTCCTTAAATATTGTAGAAGGATTAAGTACCTTGTTTTAGTACATTGCATGATTGCATTGAATCCATTGGTGTAATTTCTACAAATCCACCTTCACAATATTCCACCATACATGTATTCTTAATTATAACTTAACTCTGATATGGATCTTTGTTATTGCATTGAAAGAGAAGTAGCTTCAAGATGGCCATCTCAAATGTGAATGATCAACCAAATAATTAGTTTAAAAATTACACCAAGTATGATGACGAATGACACTATGCATTGATGTCATCTCATATGATCAATAAGCATCAAATGTGTTGCATGCCAAGCTTGAGTAATGAAGCATTTAAGTAGTAGCTTATGTAACATAGCCAAGGAAAATCTTATGGTTATAATGCATGTACATAGAACTTGATATCCCTACTATTTTTGCACACCATATGTATGTTATTATTATGAAACCTTCAAATCTATTTCATAAATAAGTAAAGAAACACCTTCCATTAAGCTATCATAATTCTACAAAAGAAAGATGGTGTTGAAGGATCATAGGATTACGTATATCATAAAGCTAACATTTGAAGAGTGAGGTTGTGTCTAAATACATTGGAACACTTAAGCAATCGAGCATAACTCGACAGACAAAGAGGTGTAAAAATTCAATATTTTCATATGTGATTCAAAATATAACAGCAAAATGAGACCAACTTCCTTTAAGTGAGGAAGATGAATTCCACATAGTTAGGGCACACAATGAACTCCTTAATTTATATCTTGTTTTTCACATCAATACATTTTTTATTGTAGTTGTCTCACTAGTCAAATCCTTAGTCAGCCATTTAATCAACCTCCTAATCGACTGTTCAATTGACCACCTAAACTACCACTCAATTAACCTCCTAGTCAACAATCAATTGTTCATTCACTATATTTAAAAGATATAGAGGTATGATAAACCTACAAAGCTTTGGTATTCCAACACCAACAACCCCCCACAAATACAATACTCTAGATATTCAATAAGTGAAATTACTTTTGCACACCTCACTCCCTCCCCCTGAACTTCCAGTAATTGTAGTTTCATAGAGCCCAAGCATGGCCTAAAGATTCATAAACTTAGCTTCTAAGAGAGGATTTGTAAAGATGTCAACAAGCTAATATGTTTTCCTATAATAATAAAGTTTCAAAACATTTTCTTAGACAAACTGTCCCCAACATTGAGCATGAGGCTCCATATGCTTAATTTTATCGTCTGCAATAGGGTAGTCTACAACTATATCGCAGTCTTATCATAATATGCCATAGTTTCCATCTCAACTAAAAAGCCAATTTCACCACGAGATGTCAAATCCACACAACTTTAGTGCCATGATGCATTGCACCATGATATTTGGCTTTTTTGGTTGATAAAGAACCGACCTTCCTTTTACAAGACAAAACAATGGGTCCAAAGCTAGCTCAAAACATATAGCCAACCATCGATCACTTGTCACCTCCATATCCACTAGTTCAAATTGTCATTGAAATATTTTATTTTAAATTGGTGGGTTCTATTGATAGAATGAGAAATTCTCTTTTTCACAGACCATACATAAACTAAGAAACCAAACTGACGACAAAGGAAAATATCAAATCAACTATGAGTTAAATAAATCAAGTCACAAAAAAAAAAAATTATAGAGTGTAGCATCAACTCTGGGATAATAACACTCCTTGGTTAGCTTCTCCCATAACTAATAAGGCATAAAATAAGGTTTACAATCTTTTGTTTTTAACTTTTGTTATTAAAAAAAAAAATCAGCACATTTCGTTTGAAAAATAAATACAACATTATATATCTATATGACTTGAATGCTCGGAAACAAAAATGCAAAACCAAGATCAATCACTGCAAATGTATCTACAATATTGTTTCTTCAAAGCCAAATTTAATTTACATCGGTTCTAGTATTTACTAAGTCATCCCCATACAATGAAACAATGAAAGTTAAATCATTTACATGTAATCCATAAATAATTGTGATATGATCTAAAATCAAGATGGAAGAGGAAGTGATCAATATTCTCATACCATGCTTGTGTCTATTCTAACCATACAAGTATTTCATCAATTGGGACACAACACTACCATCCTTTCAAATCTAGGGAGTTTCTCCATATATGTTTATTCAACAAGCTCACCATGAGAAAGAAAACTTTTGACATCCATTTGGCATACTCCCTATCTAAACTAAGCAACCACTAAAAGAATCAATTAACAAAGTTATCTTCACTAGTGCAAAGGTATCAACGTAGTTGATGCCCTCTTACACGTTCCATGTACTAACCAATGGACAAATGCATTACACTTATCTATGCTTGTTTCAACGAAGCCACTACATATAACAAATCTATTGTCGTGACCTGTGAATATTGCCATGTTTGACATATATTAACTTGTCCTAATTTCATATAAAACATTGGAATTTAGTTTCTACCATGTTTCACTGACATGGTTGTTGAATGGTGTTGTCATTGATGCCAACATCAGTCCTTGAGCACTCTTAATATTTGTCTAAGTTTGCATTGATTGGAAGCTCCAAATGATAAGAAATGGGGAAGCCCTAGATATCCCATACTTGTTGAAGAAAATGGATGTAGAAGATAGTGACTTTGATCATGATACCATCATCATTTGATGCTCCTCGTCGTGCCAATTCCAACGGTATGTGGCACATCGCATAACTCCTCACTGTTGAGGAGATATGCTCCTTCAAAGTAGGTGCTCTCTTCTTGTGGTCAAAAACGCCAAAGTCAGATAATGTGGCAAGCATGTGGTTAATGTTGGATGGTCAAAGGAATTTTGTTTTTAATTAAATTAAGGCTCCAAGACAAGTCGACCTCCAAAGTTTTGGCTCCAAAATTATTTTGAAATTCAAATTTCAATATGACTCCCTCCAATTTCAAGTCAGCTTGCCTCTTCAAGGAATGCCTCGGTCACTATAATTTTGCATTCAACTTCCCTCAAATGATTAACTTATGCACTGGATCTGACATATCTTGTATGGTTTTTGCTGAGGCTTTGAGTTGTCACATTTAGTTGAGCAGGTCGAAGATTGGTGAAGTTTCTAGGCCTAAATTTATATCTTTTGGTCATGGTTATTGGCTAGGGTTCTGCATTTTCATTGAGGCCATTTGGCCCTTCCTGAAGCAAAGAAAAGGGTTTATGGGCATAATTATTTATATCGTTCGGTTGGATAAGTTTGTGGATTGAATGGAAAGTTATGTTTTCTATGTGATCTGATCACGAGGTTCGTGGTAGTGGACCTAGTGTGAATTATTTATATCGTTTGGTTGGATAAGTTTGTGGATTGAATGGAAAGTTATGTTTTCTATGTGATCTGATCACGAGGTTCGTGGTAGTGGACCTAGTGTGAATTGAATCTGACTTGCTACAAAATTTTGTTTGAAATCCAATTACAATGCTAAGTGTGAACTTGGTTACATATAACAAGTTGAATAATGTTCTTTGGTCGAAATTCTACCGTCTAGTTACAAAACCAAGCATGAAGCACTATAAAGAAATTTAGTTTGACGTATGTCATGGTTCCATGCTCTGTAATCCTATAGCTAGTTTTTGTTTGTTGCTTAAAGCCCCATGGAAGGCATGTTTCTCGGTTTCTTTTTATTGTTCCGTAACTATCATGTGACAAGGAGAGATGAATTGGTTGAATTTGGTCAACTGAAATATGCTCCAACTTCTGACGGGTTTATAAATTAACTATATATTGTGGAGGTTGAAAGTATTTATATATCAGAGGAGCTCATTATCTAAGTAAGTTGGCAGGACGATGGTTGTCAACCACCTCTACAAAAAGGATTTGTGGTCAGCACAGTGAGCAAAGTTGTCAATGAGTCTCTGACCCTTAAGTTTGTATCATGGAATGCGAGACATCCTGGTCCAGATTTGAATCTGGAAACCGACTTACATTTGACGTGTGAAACTAGATTTGGCAGCGGTCATATATTGTAGAAACTGTAAGTTTGGCGGTTGGCCCGACAACATTGGTTTTCAAATATCCACAAGGCATGCATGGTTCGACGTAGATATGAATATGCTTCATAAGTGGCCCCTCAATGCATTGATCAGCAGATTGATCGAAAAGCATTGTGTCTCTGCATATTATCTGGCGCAGGACTCTGGATAGTCATCACACTGGTGAATGAAGTTATGAACAGCAGTGAATGGAATCAAGTGTGAACAGGGTTTCATCACATTGAAGCCAATGAATGATAATCACGTTGTGTACCTCGATTGATAAACATATAATGTAAGTCTCAGGTCTCAACCCGCACCGGTATGGACAAAACCTTATAATATTTTGGCTCTTTAAAATTATATTCTGTCACATAATTTGCAGTTGGTGTTTGGCTTTGAAATTCAGACAAGTGCCTGAAAAGGGTTTTATTGTAGAGCATTTAATTAATAATACCATTTGGTTGGGGTTATTATGAGTTTATGAAGCCAATATTGATCAAAAATCGATTGCAAAAGAAGCTCGATGATCAAAAATCTAAGACAGACGCAATCAGAAGCGTTTGACATTATTTGAACGCATAATTAACGATCAAAACCTCCTGTGTATTTGGGAAAGTTATGACCAAAGCTAGTGTTTGAACAAATGATTGATGTATTGCGATTGTTAGGGTTTGGCCTGGTTTAAAGAGCATGTTGCTACTGCACTAATACAAAGGATGTAGAGAGATGTATGGCTGAGTAAGATGTAATACAAAAGCAGTGGCAGTTCAAGGTTCACTCTTATTTATCTATTGTTTCAAATACAAAAGCTTCCACTCTAGGGTTTACAAAGGATGTAGAGAGATGTATGGCTGAGTAAGATGTAATACAAAAGCAGTGGCAGTTCAAGGTTCACTCTTATTCATCTATAGTTTCAAATGCAAAAGCTTCCACTCTAGGGTTTGAATCATTGCTAAAGATTTATTTATTAAGCCAAGGTTTGAGGGCTCTTTTTTGATATGTCATGAAGACCTTCGTATTCGTATTTATTCTAATTGTTGAATCCTTGTATAACAAAGACAATACAAAAGCTTCCACTCTAGGGTTTGAATCATTGCTAAGGATTTATTTATTAAGCCAAGGTTTGAGGGCTCTTCTTTGATATGTCATGAAGACCTTGTTATTCGTATTTATTCTAGTTGGTGAATCCTTGTATAACAAAGAAAATTAGAAATAAGTTGTAAGTTGTTTTGTTGTGCTTGAGCAAGAATTTGCTGAGATGTTAAAATAATGATGAGATTGTTGCCAATGAATGATGAATGCTTAGTGAGTATACTTTACAGTGCTAATTGTTAAATTTGTAGAACACTTATTGCTTATCTAGAATTTGAGATAGAAAATTGAGCACAAGACAAACATGTAACACATTGGAGTGTGCATAAGAGCAAGAGTCAATGATTGCAACAGAGGCAGTATTTCACAGTATTATACTTGGCTATTGGACATAAGCAAATACAGTACAGTGAATGTAGCAATGGTATTTATTGCAGTATTAGACAAGAGTGGTTGCATAGTGATCAGAGCGGTGGACGTAGTGCGATGATCAAGAGCAGTGGCTAAATAGTGTAAACAATATTATTCAAATATCATTTATCTTTTATCTTAAGGGTGGCAAGGTGGTGCAAGGCAGAGAGTGGAGTCTCCTTCAGGTCTGAGCCTGAAAACACTTCGGAGCGACAGGGTGGTGTTAGGGCAAGTTGGGGTTTGTGCAAGGTGTTGGAAAATCCCTCCAATTAGAGCTCGAAAACTAGGGCATTGGAGCATCCTTCTAGTTGGAGTTGTAAATCAGGGCGTTAGAGCATCCTTCAGGTTGGAGTTTGTAAACCAAGGGGTTGAAACCTCCTTCAATTGATGTTGTAAATCTTGAAAGTTGGAGTTTCTTAATTGATGTAAATTTTGAAGACATATATTAAAAAGTGTTCGGTGTTTTTTCTCCCATAAGAGTTTTCACCTAAAAAGCTCCTCTATTGTCTTGGATGTTGTACATTATTGAATGGTATTGTTATTTGTTCATGATGTGATGCTAACTTATGTTTTTAATCTAATGCCAATGATAATCAATGCTCTGTGAAGTTAAAATTAATTGATTGAAGTGAAACATTGATTCGCCCCCCTCTAAGTATTTCCAACCATGGTAACAATTATTTTACCATGTTACTTCAAACATCAATAAAGGTAAGCAATAGACATCTAAAATGTTGCTATAATATTTTAGACATTTTTCTTCTAGATTTTATGTGTGCACTAAAATTCTTAACCTTTTTGAAATTATCTTATTACGAGATAAATAGCATGTCATAATATCTTTGGTTTAGTTATGTGAGTCCAAAGAAAAAAAATACTAGCAGAATAAAAACAAGTTTTCATCTTATGCAATTGAGGTATAGAATAATTCATTTCAAAGCTTATTTAAATATTCTTATTAATGGCCTATTTGTAGATCTATCTATGAAACACACCCCTAACTCATAAGTTGCAAAACAATGATCATTGCTTAACCTAAGATATTTCAAACCTCCACTAGCAAATAATTACTCTATGGATTTATTATCGAAAATGGCAAGGCCATTATATCGATCTTAAATATCTTATGTTTATGATTTATTTATTAGTGACTATGTATTTAGAAGGTAAGCCCACTAAACTAGGAAAATCCTAAAATGATTGACCAGATTTTGTAAGTTCTATTTGTTAAATTTATTAAGTTTTAATAGCATTCAAAGTGTGCATCAACTACTCCAATGCATAAAATTCTCAATGGGTGGTTACACAAGGTATTTTCTATCTTGTGTGTTACATCATGATTTAACAATTCGCCAATGTTGTAAATAGGGATAGATATTACATTGGTAATAAACACAGGAACTTCCTAGCATTTAATAGGGCTAGTGTGTTGGGAATTTCAAATATTCTAAATATCTTCACTATAAAAATATTTCTTAGTAACAATGACAAAAATAGTGGTTGAGCCTAATGGAAAAAAGAGTTCTTAACCTATTGTGTACTTCAAAAACATGAAGTATGTAATGATTATGAAATGCAACATGTCTTGTAGATTGCTAAATTGTTAAATGTTGTGGTATTGTACTTTTAAATTGTTTGTCCTTCTGAAAAAACAATTAAAAATAAATAAATAAATGGACAATTACAAAAAATTGCATTCATAATAAACTCAATTAACTTCCTAGCATTTCATAGGCCCTAGTGTGTTGTGTATTTTAGATCTAAATATCTTCACTATAAAAATATTGTTTAGTAACAATGACAAAAATATAGTCAATGATCCTAATGGAAAATAGAGTTATTAACATATTGTGTACTTCAAAACGATGAAATATATAGTGATTATGAAATGCAGTATGTCTTGTAGATTTCTATATTGTTAAATGTTGTGGCATTGTATGTTTAAATTGTTTGTACATGTGAAAAATAAGTTAAAAAATAAACAATATATAATGGACATTACACAGCCATAGAACAAATCTTTGTGTTCCACTTATTTTATTGCATCCAGACAAACAGTAGTGAGTTTTACTAATCTTTTCATTTGGAAATTAACTTAATTTATTGTTCATTTAATATGTTATAATGAATTGAAAACAAAAAACAGATTTTTACTAATTTTCCTATTTGGCAATTGACTTATTGTTCATTTAATTGATTATAATGAATTTGTAATATTCCTAATTAGCGACAGCTAATTGGAATATTCGACTTTATATAGTTTTGTCGTATATGGTTTATAGATAAATAAAAAAAGTGAGTAAAAGGGGGTCTAACTCACTTTAGTGGAATAAAACACCTTCCTAGTAGCACAACGTTGTAACTTAAGGGGGGAGCCAAGGGGGGCCACACCCCATGTAGAGGAGGGGGACTACATGCACTCTAGAAGCTTTGGAGGGAAACCGATGCTATAAAAGGTGGAGGAGCCTCCTCATTTGGGGATTATTGATGTTGATGATATTTGAGCTAGACTTTTTTGTCTTCTTGAGCACGCTGGCTGTTTAGCCTGTCTGCAGCACTGTTTAGTGCGATTGAGTGTCTCCGGTCGGAGATCTCACCCTTAGCCCCAGGGGACTTCGAGTGCCTGCTCGGGCGAGGTATTTCTTCAGTCTTTAGCAGGTGATTTGGTTGGGTGTTTTGCTGAGGAGCTGAGCTTCATTGGGTGACTGCTCAGTCTTTGGAGGGAGAACGCAGTTTGAGTTGGAGCTGTTCAGTTGTGGGGATTTCTGCAGGAGATTTAGTGTTATTCGGCGTGGAGGTTCAG
The DNA here is from genome assembly GCA_034641835.2 of Pinus albicaulis. Lineage (NCBI taxonomy): Eukaryota > Viridiplantae > Streptophyta > Pinopsida > Pinales > Pinaceae > Pinus > Pinus albicaulis. The sequence continues at coordinate 731,579,530 of CM076571.1, read as the reverse complement.
TCTTTATCAGTTGGAGAGTTTCCTGAGGGATTTGTGGCTCCATCTCAGCATATTTCGTTTGGCATCTGCGCTGGGCCTGGAGGGACAACGTTTTTCCTTGAGGAGGGTTTCTGGGGTGATTTTCGGAGGTGGTCCATTTTGTTTATGGTTTCTGGGTTTTGTCCGGAGCAATGAGTACAGGTGATCTACAGATTTTCAGCTCATTCTGGCAAGGGGATCAGCCCCTAGTTTTCAGTCTATTTTAGCAGCAGCAGTTACGGCAGTTTTCCAGCAGCTGGGACTCAGATTCTTGTAGCAGCCATTTCCAGTCTATCTGAGAGAGTTCTTCACTTGCCCTGAGCAAGGAGAGGTGCTATCATTTTGATTATCCATCGTATCTCATTATATTCTCAGATTAATAAAATGCTTTAGCATTCCCGACATTTTCATGTGTATTTGCTTTATATCTATTTTCGGCATTTTCTATATTATTGTATGCTTGTATTGCTGTCTATTTCCCTTTAGGGATATTACGGTGGTATCGAGGCATAGATTTGGCTACGGCTTTGTGGTCTATGACATTAGAAAGAGATCATACGAGAGGTTTGCGAAATTTTTTGGAGAGCAATAGCGATTGCAGTACCAAAAACACGAAATTGAAGGGGCAAAATATTAAGGGTCAAATTTTGAGTTGGAATTAGAAAAACGTTTACGGGTTTTTGCGGGTTTTGGGCAAGGATCACCTTTAAATTCACAGAATTTTGCGAGTAGTTTTGGTGGGTAAATCGGAAATTCGAAGTTAACGGCGGTGGTTTGCGGTAGTACGGTTTCGAGGAGCACACGTATAGGCACATAGCGGAAAGTGCCAATGGCAGTGATGATGGTGCAAAGAGATTTTGCAGAGATGCTCCTCAAATCGGCACGGATACTGTCGGGAGCAGAGATGGAGACGGTGGGACGAGGGGCTGCTGCGCTATAGGTTAGGCGACGGGAAACCCCAAGGGTTTCGGATTGGTGAGGGATCAGGCACATCCCACCATTTGCCCGAGCATGATGCCACTCAGCATATGGCATCACATACACCCACACGTCCTACCATGCCCACTTTTCTGGATGAAGACATAGGGGCAGGAGCACAGCGAGAGCCGGAGCCGGGCCACATGGGTGACTATTTTGCAGAGTACCAGGCATACGGGCAGGAGTTCATGGAGGCTCTCTCGTTCAGAGACTTTGTCCAGGTTCAGCTCCAGCGTGATAGTAGACCTCACAACTTTCACAGAGGGAACAGGCGCTCACATGATGGGGGCTTACAGCGCACAATGCACAGATTCCATCTACCGACATTTGACGGGTCATCCAGGGGCTCGGAAAAAGCTTGGGTGGACAAGTTGGATACCTCTTTCCAGCTTGACCGAGTATTGGAGAGGGAAACCATTAAAATGGTTACCTCGCACTTGGAGGATGAGGGAACACAGGGTTGCAGGGAGTCCGAGGTTACACCTAGTGTGACACAGGATTCACCCTCATTGGAGACCTCCTCGGCCGGGTCGGTTGATGTGGTAGTGGAGAAGGTAGAGCCTACCCCAGTAGAGCCATCCATTGAGTTGATGACCGGAGTCGTGTCCGAAACTTCGGGTGGTAGCAGCACACAGATGGGTGCAGTGTCAGGAGATGTATCCCCATTCGATGAGGCACTAGGAGATACAGAGGTGTCGGATGATGGTCGCACGCAGCGGTATCGTCGGCTTCGAGCAGACCTTCGAGTTTTGAAAGGGAAGGCCACATCAGTTCGAGAGGCCATTTTGTTGCAGGACATGGAGCTGGAGGGCATGAGAGTGGCTTGTGCCGAGTCAGCTGCCAAGTTGGCCCGCATTGGGGAACAACTGGATTCCCTGATGGTACAACCCGAGGGCACATTGCAGCGTCAGATCATTCCCCTTCAGGCATGCATGGATGGGACTAGCAGTGTTGTTGGGTCATCTCTTCCCATTGGAGAGAGAGAGGCAAAGCCACCTAGTCAGATCTCATATGTTGACTTGGATAGCGGTATGAGACAATCAGAGTTGCACAGGGTACAGCATCCACATGTTGAGGTTGGATGGAGAGAGATTTTGAGTTGGTACTCGGTGGAGCGGGCTATGGAGATGGTGATGGATCCAAGTGTAGCTCAGCAGGAGTTTCTATGCATGGGGATTACAGGAACCCCAGATTGGCATTGGGATCCGGTGGGATCACCTATCATTTCCTAGGCAGGTTGGTTGCCTGTGTCTTGGAGGGTATAGTTGGCCAAGCAGTAGAGCATGTGCATGCGCTAGGGGAGTTTGGGTCAGCTCCAGTGGCCAACCAGTTTATGGGCAGACTCCCTAGGTTGTTTTGGTATGACACTCGTACACAGGATCACGGGGTGGTCAACATACCTTGGCAGGAGTTTGTCGGAGGAAGTGGCATTGGCAGGCCACCAGATGGCACCTTGTATGGGGCCAAGGATTCTTCACCTTTGTGTGGGGCACAGAGGACGCAGCGGAGCCGAGCAGTGGTGGTAACACTACTGACACACAGGGAGATTCACTTCTCGGACCCCTTGAGGAGGATTTGCAGTGATGATCCATTTGTCGGCGGGTATAGTGATGCGACGGTGGACATGATGATACCGATTGGTGGTAGTCCGATATGTAGAGGCACAGCTCTAGGACATCACATCCACGGATGTGTGGGAGCCTCTAGCAGTGATCAGTGGACTACTGGTGGACATGGAGCTACATGGTGGTGTACCGTAGTGTGTGGGACTGCATTGTGGAGTAGGAGTGCCCTACATCACATTGAGAGCACGCGGGGAGTGACAAATTCTTGGACACAGTCAGGGCACGAGACGTTACAGGGTGGTACAGCAGTAGCATGGGGTATCCAGCAGTATTCAGGGGTATGCCTTAGTGTGCGGTGGCATGTTGAGGAGTACATGGATGACCGGTGGCTTGCGAGGGCGTACGGCGCGACACAGCAGGGTCTTAGAGTATTGCATCCAGGGAGACTCACAGACAGGGACACGGGGCTTACCTTTGGGGGTATTTCACCCAGGATCGATGAGGAGACAGAGGAGCGATACTTGATGGTATCTGTGGGGACTCACACATCCGACACTCTTCTACATCACTCATGGGCACAACTGATTTTGTTGTTGTCCTTTGGCACTTTAGGCATGAGCAGCAGGGTTCGTGAGGCACACCCACGACATTTGGATGGCCCTCAGCACTCTAGGCGAGAGACTTCTCAGCAGTGGCACTGGGTCAGTACGCTAGTTGATAGCCACAGTTCAGGGGACGAGAAGATCCTCTGCAGTGGTGGCACATTAGTCGTTGCTGAGCCTACGCTTGGGGAGCGGGTCATGAGGGAGACATGCATCATATTTCCCTCAAGGCATGTTGAGATCGTGCATGAGCAGAGGATATGGGGCTCAGCAGAGGTAGCATCCCAGCATGCGTCTGGACTCCAGACATTGTATCGACACTTCATCGAGAGGGTGGATGGCATATTCTATACAGATGAGGTGGCGGAGGTAGAACAGGAGGGCATTCCTTCTGTATGCCAGGGGGAGGACTCTCTTTCATATGAGTCCGTAGGATCAGTTGAGGTTGCTTCTGTGGAGCAAGAGCAGTCATGCGAGTATGATGACAGTAGATTGCAGCCGTATTACAGTGTGCAGGGTGAGCGATCGGGGGGGGGATTGTATGGAATGCTACTGGGTGGTGGAAGTCATGGCAACGATAGTTACTATGACATGATAAGGACGAGAGTCTAAACATTAGGGTCACTATGGACATCAGGCATGACATTTCATTGGGCGAGGTCCAGATGGGTGCCCACATTGAGCCTATGATGGATATGTGGCTAGCATTGGGGTCATCCTTTGAGGTGGAGCAGTCAGATGCACAAACACCGAGTACCGTGACAGCAGCTACAGATCCATATCCTTTGGAGATGTTGGAGGTAGATGTGATAGTTTGGCAGTGGGAGATGATTACGGGTTGGCGGCAACCTTCCAGGCATGTTCCATATGCAGTTGTTGTTGCGACATCAGATGCTTCTTCCAGGATGGACTGGCGGGAGATCATGAGTTGGTACCCTCTTGATGGTACGGTATTCTTCGTAGGGAGCACAGTGGAGCAGGGGCCCTTAGACATAGTAGATGTTACAGATCCCAGTTGGCAGGAGGGCACCAGTTTTCGTTACTTCAGGACTCCTTCCCGATTTCAGCAGAGCAGGATCAACATGGGATTGAGTCATGACTTGGATTGGAGAGAGGTGATGAGTTGGTATGCAGCTGGAGGGGTAGCATATGCAGCTACAGGTATAGCACAGCAGGAGCCCAGGAGCATTGATGCTTATTGGTGGTCTTCACCTCTTAGAGCATTAGTCATAGCCAGAGGCAGTGCACAGTCCGAGCCGTGGGACTTAGGCGATTATTGGCCATGGTGGCGATGGGATCCGGGAGGATTATTGGTTGACTGGTACTGTGAGAGGCCAGTTTGGGATCCTAGCATAGATATCCCTTCGTATCAGGGTGATGCAGGAGACAGAGAGGTTTCAGTGGGACCCAGGCACATTTTGCAGTATCGGTGGGGAGCATCAGCTAGAGAGTAGGCTTGTTCAAGCGTTGCTTGAGGACAAGCAATTTTTGCCGAATGAGGATGCCACTTGGGAGAGAGAGCAGATTTTGCAGCATCCATCACTTCAGTTGCTTGAGGGCAAGAAACATTTTGCCGGGGGGGGGACTGTAATATTCCTAATTAGCGACAGCTAATTGGAATATTCGACTTTATATAGTTTTGCCGTATATGGTTTATAGATAAATAAAAAAAGTGAGTAAAAGGGGGTCTAACTCACTTTAGTGGAATAAAACACCTTCCTAGTAGCACAACGTTGTAACTTAAGGGGGGAGCCAAGGGGGGGCCACACCCCATGTAGAGGAGGGGGACTACATGCACTCTAGAAGCTTTGGAGGGAAACCGATGCTATAAAAGGTGGAGGAGCCTCCTCATTTGGGCATTATTGATGTTGATGATATTTGAGCTAGACTTTTGTCTTCTTGAGCATGCTGGTTGTTTAGCCTGTCTGCAGTCCTGTTTAGTGCGATTGAGTGTCTCCGGTCGGAGATCTCACCCTTAGCCCCGGGGGACTTCGAGTGCCTGCTCGGGCAAGGTATTTCTTCAGTCTTTAGCAGGTGATTTGGTTGGGTGTTTTGCTGAGGAGTTGAGCTTCATTGGGTGACTGCGCAGTCTTTGGAGGGAGGACGTAGTTTGAGTTGGAGTTGTTCAGTTGTGGGGATTTCTGTAGGAGATTCAGTGTTATTCGGCGTGGAGGTTCAGTCTTTATCAGTTGGAGAGTTTCCTGAGGGATTTGTGGCTCTATCTCAGCATATTTCATTTGGCATCTACGCTGGGCCTGGAGGGACAGCGTTTTTCCTTGAGGAGGGTTTCTGGGGTGATTTTTGGAGGTGGTCCATTTTGTTTATGGTTTCTGGGTTTTGTCCGGAGCAGTGAGTACAGGTGATCTACAGATTTTCAGCTCATTCCGGCGAGGGGATCAGCCCCTAGTTTTCAATCTATTTTAGCAGCGGCAATTACGGTAGTTTTCCAGCAGCTGGGACTCAGATTCTTGTAGCAGCGATTTCCAGTCTATCTGAGAGAGTTCTTCACTTGCCCTGAGCAAGGAGAGGTGCTATCATTCTGATTATCCATTGTATCTCATTATATTCTCAGATTAATAAAATGCCTTAGCATTCCCGGCTTTTTCATGTGTATTTGCTTTATATCTATTTTCGGCATTTTCTATATTATTGTATGCTTGTATTGTTGTCTATTTCCCTTTAGGGATATTACAGAATTGAAATCAAAAAAATAAAATTGATTAACAAAAAGATTCAAGAGATTTCTCATCTGCTTTATTTGATATTTAAACTAAATCCAAGTTCCTTTTCATAATCAAGAAATCAAAAATATCAAACTACAATGTTCACAAATTTACTCTAAATTCACTTTTATTATCACTTTTCTAGAGAGTTGTTTTCTCCCTCATTAATATAATTCACCAATACTATCTTATATTTTTATCATAAAACTATGCAAAGACCTTTCACATGCTCCAAAATTAACCAGTGATCAAACAACCTAAACCTTTCTAGTTTCACCTTTAACTTATGTTGAAATTTGGTTATCGGAGGATAGGTGGTTCCCTAAGGCTTTGATCTGTGGCCTAGGGAAAAGTGTCCAAAACAATTTAATTTTTCTCCTAAAGTGACTTCATAAAGTTATAAAGTCAAATCTAATTTAAAAGTAACTTTAAGTGATAAAGTTACTAAGTCTAATTTTAAAGTGACTTTAATAAAGTCAATTTGAAATTAGAAAGTGAAAAGTGACTTTGGAAATAAATGACTAAGAGGGTTTTTATTAAAGTGGGGCAAATTAAAAAATAGAAAGTGAGATTTAAAAGCACATTTAATCTAAGCCCTAAATCTAAAGCTCTCTCAGCCATTGGATTTAGGGATTCCTCAAAAGTCACTTAGGGTTAGGTTAAAGGAGGAAAAGAGGGAAAAGATCATTCAGTCTTTCATGAGCAGATTGAGAGAAGGAGAAGAAAAAGCTAAAGAGAAATCTGCGAGCATTGAGGAGAAGGAAGCAAAGCGAGTAGCTAGAGACTTCGTCGGAAGCTCAGTACAGCGACAAGAGCCACGGTTCCCAAGACAGAATCAGGTACAACGGGGGAGGGGGTGGCACATTTTTTGAGGGTGGTACATTTGATGTCGTGCCCAGGATCTATGGATTACCCAAAATCCATAAAGACGATATCCCCCTCAGACCAATTGTCAACACCATAGGATCTCCCACCTATGAGCTAGCAAAATATGTCGCTAAGATCCTAAAACCCCTTGTTGGGAACACAAATTCTTTCATAAAAGATTCAAATGATTTTTTTAAACTCATCAAATATCAAAGAGTGGAAGAGGGTGACATTTTGGTTAGTTTTTACGTGGTATCCCTATTCACTAAGATTCCTTTAGATGAAGCAATCCAGGTAATCAAAGAGGTTACTGATCCAGGAATAGCCAAGCTTGCGGAAATCTGCCTTCGATCCACTTTCTTTAGCTTTCAAGGAGAGTTCTATGAGCAAGTATCAGGGGTTGCAATGGGTTCTCCACTATCCCCTATTGTCACCAACTTATATATGGAACACTTTGAGAAAAAGGCCCTTGCCTCATATCCCTTAAAACCAGACTGGTGGAAAATATTTGTTGATGATACTAATATAAATTGGGCCTATGGAAAAGAGAATCTGGACAATTTTTTTCATCACTTGAACTCCATTTCCCTAGATGTCAAATTTACCATGGAAACTGAAGAAAATAGGTGCATTCCTTTTCTGGATGTTCTTGTTATTAGAAATGATGATGGAAGCCTTGGGCACTGTGTATTCAGAAAGAAAACCCACACTGATATTTATCTCCATGCAGATTCCTACCATAATCTAGCTCAAGAGTTTGGTGTCCTTAATACCGTTATTGTTAGGGCCTTGAGGATATCAAGAAAGAGATATCAGGAAGGCTTTAAAAAGAGCTGAGGCTGCAATCTTACCCCAGAAACGACTTGAACCCCAAGAAAAAGGAGGAAGGGTTTTTCTTCCATACATTAAAGGTGTCACTGACAAAATCGCCAAGGCTCTAAGAAAGAACAACATTTTTGCACAATTTTCATCATCAGGAACTATTAGACAAAGAGTGCGATCAGTTAAAGATGCTATAAGTCCAAAACAACTTAAAGGAGTGTACAAAATTTATTGTTCATGTGGGAAAAGTTATATCGGTGAAACTGGAAATTCACTCCAGAAGAGACTCAAGGAGCACGGAGCCGATATCAAGCATGAACGACTTCGCACTTCAGCCCTTGCGGAACCCTCTTCAAAAACTAAGCACCAAGTGTGGCTTGAATATGCAAAGATCATTGCAAGAGAAGATCACTATTACAGAAGAAAAGTAAGAGAGGCCCTGGAGATCAAAAAACATCTTGAAAACCTCAATAGGGACGGGGGATATGAAATTAGCGATAGCTGGTGACCTCTTCTTCGACAAATCTGCTCCTAAAAAACACATTCCTCCTAGGTATGAGTTTGTAGGTATAATTTCAAGGTTTGTCTCCTTTCTTTAAGTAATGATTTAACAAATAAGGAACTTTCTTTTAATAATTATTAACATTAATTAATTTTTATTTTATATAAATAAAAATTAATTAATTTATAAATAATTATTAAGTAGAAAATACTTATTTGCTTCCCTTCCTTATCTATTTTACTAGATTAATATTTATTAGATTATAAATTAACTAATAATTATTAAAGATAACTAATTAGTAAACATTAATTAGCATGTTAGTATATTTAGCTATATCATTTCCGATTAAAACCAATAAAATTTTCTAGGGTATTAAAAAGTTTTTTATTTTAAAAAAATAAAAATAAATAAATATTAATACTCTTTAGAAAATCCTTAGTTTATTTAATTAATTTAATTTTTAAAATCAAATTTTTTTTTTAAATAGATAGGTTGATTTTTATTTTTAACTTGTTATTTTTAATTTTAAATAAAATTAAAAATAATAAGCTAAAATTTCAAAATAAAATAAATTACCCTTAATAATTGTGAGTTAAATTACCCTTAAATAAATTATATTAAACCTTAAGCATTTTAAAACGTATAAACATCATATGAATTAATAGCGATAGGATTTTTTCATATCTTTGAAAATAATAAACTTATTAACAAAATATATTTAATAAGTTTGTTATTTTTAATATTAAAACTTTGAAAATAATAAACTTATTAATAAAATAAATTTAGTAAGTTTATTATTTATTAGCGTTAAAATATTAATATTATTATTAAAATTAAAAATCAAAAATTAAAAAATAATAAATCTTTGAATAAAATCAAAAATTAAGAATTAAAAAAAAATAAAAAATTGCAATTATAGAAAACTTTTTTGGTCGGCCCTTACCTTTCCTACCTTCTTCACTATTAATGGATTATGACCCTTCTTATAATTCTTCATTCCAAAGTCCTGAAGATGGATCCCCGTTGGGATTCGAAACATCGACAAGTGTTTCGTAAGACTGTGAATAATCCGGCAAACTCTTCAGTAAACAATAACCACAGGAACTTGAAAACCAAAAAAGGAAGCACAATTTTCAAGGAATCCGTACAGCAGCTTTAGCACAGTTTCCTAGGCAGATTCTGGGCACGAAAATCGAGGAGAGATACTGTTATTTTGTGGCACAGATTTCGAGTAAATCCGTACAATAGCCGTACAATAGCTTCAGCATTGTTTTCAAGGCAGAAGGAGTCAAGGAAATTGAGGAGGCTTTCTTGTACATTCTATACAGTTCGTACAGTTGTACGGTCGTACAACTGGGCACAAATATTGAGAAAGATAGTCAGCATTTAATGTTGTAATAAATGTTGTAAAAATTTATGTTTTGATTGTTTACTATTCGGCACGTTTTCCAAGGTGAGGTATAAGCACGAAAATCGAGATATGCACATTAATTAAGTTGTTGGAATTTTTGCTGTAAATTATGTCTCACAGTAAAAGAATATTCAGAAATAAAGAGAAGCTTTCGAACTAGTTTTCCCCAAGAGTTGTAGGGGGTTTTCCCAAGGTCATCTTGACCAAAAATCAGCGTGTCAAATTTCTGTGTGTGGCTGATTTATTTTTCAAAATTTTATTTCTGCATTTTCAACGCTGAAATTTCCAGAGTTTATGTTTTCAGAAAATATTTATTTTTCTAGCTTGTTGAATGTATGGCTATGGGAATCATGGGCATTTAAATTTATGGGTGAAATAAGGAGAAACTGAAAACCAGGGTAGTGAACAAAAATTTCTACATGGTATCAAAGCTATTTTGCTGAAAAGTGCAGTTTCAGACAACAACAAGAAAAAATTATAGCAAGCTGATTTTTCGCACAGAAAACAATACCTTTACTACATCAGTGTTATTTTTAGTTTATTAGGACAGCAAGCATGTCTTTGGGCTTGAGGGTGGAGGATAGGTTGGATGGGCATAGTAACTACAGTGTATGGAAGGAAAGAATGCAAAGCATCTTTGGAGAGGCAGAATTTGGGGTATAATGGTGCATACCCAACAATGCCCTGTTAATGTGCCTACTGACCCTGTTGGAATGGCATACTTTAATAAAAATAATAACAAGGGCAAGAGGCTGATTCTGGATGGTATTAAAGACCATGTCGTTCCTCATGTGAGAGGAAAGAGATTTTCTCATGAGATGTGGACAGCCTTGATCATTCTCTACTAGAGTACCAATGAGAACATGAAAATGGTCCTAAGGGAGAAGTTGAAGACCATTAAGATGGCTAAGACTGATAGTGCTACTGGATATCTCACAAAGATCACTAATGTGAGAGATGAGTTGGTAGCAGTTGGAGAGGTCATTCCACCCATTGAATTGGTGCGGATTGCAATGAATGGCCTTCCCAGATCATGGTTGAACTTTGATGATGGGGTTTATGCAAGTGAGACCCTTCCCACTTGGGAGAGGTTCTGGGATGATTGCATACAGACTGAAATCAGAAAGAGCCAGCTTGGGGCAGCCAAACCTGTTGAGTAGGATGAGGATGTAGCACTGTTAGCAGGAGGCAAGAAAGGCAAGGGAAAGAAGCAAGCTTCCACAAGTGTTGGTGGGGGCAAAGGAAAAGGTAAAGGTAAATAGGGAAACATGCAGAAGGACTATTCTAAGGTGAAGTGTTGGAATTGTCAGAGGATGGGACACTATGCAGTTGTGTGTCTGGAGAAGAAGAAGAAGGGGAAGAACTAGAACATGGTAGCATCAGTAGAGATAGAGGACTTTTTGGATAGCTTTGACCAGGATTTTGGGTTCATTGCTTGTGAGTCCACTAGTGCAGGATCACCTGCCACGAAGGTTGAGAGGGAGTGTTCATTTCCCTCCACTAGCGGAGCATCTTTAGGTATATGGTATGTTGACGGTGGGGCTTCACGTCATATGACGAAGTCCGTGAGCACATAGAGGCTTTGGTGGCACTAATAAATAGGTAGTACTCGGAGATGACGGCGTTGTTAGAGCAGTCAGTGTGGGGACATTGACATTTGGATAGGAAACCGAAACCTCCCTTGAAGGTGTCAAATGTTCTTTATGTGCCGGGGATGAGCCTCGCCATCCGTCTCGACGCAATGAGACGAGAGGATATGAGATATAGTTTAGCGAGAGGACGGCGGTGATATATCCCAAAGGCCTCAGTTGAGTCAGGGTTAGAGTGATTGGTCTACGCCATGCAAAGGTGTACAAGTTTGCATTTCAGCCCCTTTTGGCATTGAACGGATAGCTTTGACCACTAGCGGTTAGAGCTATGTGAGATTTGGCACCGCGGGGATGGGGGCACATGTATCATGGAGCCTTGAGGACACTGCGGGAGATCACTACAGGTGTGCTAGATTTCAGCACTGATCACATTGATACATGCAGAGGATGTGCGATGGGCAAGTTTGCCAAATCCCCTTTTCCCAACAGTGACAACAGATCGATTGGGATACTTGATTTGATTCATTCTGATGTGAGCAGTCGGATGTCTGATGTTTCCTTGAGTGGATATGATTATTATGTTTTATTCATTGATGATCACTCCAGGAGGACCTGGATTTATTTCTTGAAGACTAAGAATGAGGTCTTCAAGTGGTTTCAGGAGTTCAGAGCTCTTGTGGAGACTCAGATAGGTCAGAAGATCAAGTCGCTGAGGTCGAACAATGAAGGGGAGTACACCCTTAGTGAGTTTGTTGACTATTGTGCGGAGGCAGGCATAAGGAGGGAGTTCATAGTTCCTTACAACCCCCAGCAGAACGAGGTTGCGAAGAGGAAGAACAGATCCCTCAGAGGGGCTGCCAAAGCCATGCTACATGATCAGGGGTTACCGTTGTTTTTGTGGGAAGAGGCCTGCAACACTACTGTGTACTTGCAGAATAGGAGTCCACATCGTGCCTTGGGGCATGTGACTCCGGAAGAGGCTTTTTTTGGGAAGAAGCCTTATGTTGGTCATTTTCGTATCTTTGGGTGTATTGCATATTCCTACGTACCCAAGGAGAAGAGGACCAAGCTAGAGCCCACCGTAGAGAAGGGTATCTTTGTGAGCTATAGTGAGACCTCAAAAGCCTTTCAGATTTATATTCCCGCACAGAGGAGAGTTGTTGTCAGGCGGGATGTGAAGTTCGAGGAGGACCGGGTTTTTAGGAGGTCACGGGAGTTAGCATATCTGGATCAGCCAGGCCCTCAGGAGCAGTTGAGTCAAGCACAGGGATCCAGTGGGCAGGAATCAAGAGGATCAAGAGGTACATCGATTACGGTTTCAGGTCCATCAGTGAGCAATGGCTCGCAGAGTCAGAGGGGTGGTGTTTTGGGCAGCATGCAGAGCAGTTCACTAGGGAGTCCACTAATGGACAGTTCACATGGTACTTCAGCATCTACATGTTTAGGTGCAGGCAAGAGGACATCAGACAGAGAATCAGTAGTTCAAGCTCCTGATGATGAGGAGGAGGATTTTCATTCTCCAATGGGAGAAGTGTGCTTAGGGAAGAGGAAGCCCAAGTGGCTTCAAGATACCTTGAGAGAGGCCACATCTATTGCTGGGCCTAAGAAGTCGGTCAGAGAGAGAAAACTAGTTGATAGGTTCTGCAGCTATATGGAAATGGTTGCCAACATCCTTGACTTTGAGCCTTCTAGCTATGAGGAGGCAGCTAGCCAATAGGTTTGGAAAGAGGCCATGCAGGAGGAGTATTTTTCTATCATGAAGAATGGTGTTTGGGAGGTGGTGCCGAGGCCTGAGGGAAAATCCGTGGTTACTTCCAGATGGCTTTACAAGGTAAAGCATGATGCAGATGGCAGCATTGATAAATTCAAAGCAAGGTTTGTGGCTAGAGGGTTATCCCAAGTAGAGGGAGTTGATTATGAGGAGAACTTCGCTCCCGTGGCACCATATACTTCGATTTGCTCTATCATATCAATAGAAGCAGAGATGGGTTGGAAGATCCACCAAATGGATGTGAAGACCGCATTTCTCGATGGCTTCATACAGGAGGAGGTGTACATTGAGCAGCCACAGGGCTTTGAGGTGCATGGGAAGGAGTCCCATGTGTGTAGACTGAAGAAGGCCCTTTATGGCCTGAAGCAAGCTCCTAGAGCTTGGTACTCTAGGATAGATACATACTTGTAGGAGATGGGTTTCACAAAGAGTGAGGCAGATCTGAACCTATACTTTATTGTGATATGTGAGGAGCCTCTCATTCTCGTGCTATATGTGGATGACTTGGTCATTACAGGTGCAAAGAGACTCATAGAGAGCTGCAAGAGAGATCTTGCATCGGAGTTCGAGATGAAGGACATTGGCTTGATGCATTACTTTTTGGGTTTGGAGGTGTGGCAGGAGGAGGGGCAATTCTTCCTGGGACAGGGGAAGTATAGTGTGGACATCCTTGACAGATTCCACATGGAGGATTGTAGACCCATGTCGACACCGATGATCACCAACTGGAAGAAGCTTCACGCTTCAGATTCCGAGTTTGTGGATCCCACATTGTATAGATACATGATTGGTTCCTTGATGTATTTGGTCAACACTAGACTAGATATATGTTTTGCAGTCAACACGATGAGCCAATTCATGTGTGAGCCCAGGAGGGTGCACTGGGTTGCCGCAAAACACATTTTGCGGTACTTGCAGGGGACAATGGATTATGGTCTGGATTATAGGCAGGGGGATGGAGTGAGATTGGCAGGTTACACTGATTCTGATTGGGCAGGTTGTGCTTTTGATAGGAAGAGCACTTCAGGGTGCTGTTTTGGGTTGGGTTCGGCGGTGGTGTCGTGGTTGTTGCTTGTGATCAAATAGCATTGAGTTCAGCAGAAGCAAAGCACATGGCAGTCAATCTAGCTAGTTGTGAGGCCATCTGGCTTCGCAAGATGTTGTTTGGCTTATTTGGTCAGTCGTTGAGACCTTCAATGATATACATTAGGGGAATTTTGAGGTCTAAAATAGGCCTCCTAAGGAAAATGTACAATCAAAATTCACTTTATGAGAACCAATCACATTTTAGGGGATGACATCATCCCTAATGGTTGAAGTGGCATTGCTTGAGTTAAAGGTACTTACTTGTCACATTCTCAATAGTGGATAAAAACTCATGGTTAACCATGGTAGTGCTCTAAGTACTTTTAAAGTCCTAAAATAAAGTACTCATATTAAATTTTATTTCACACTTTTTGAAATAAAATATTATTATTGTCATTTCATATTTTTTGAAAGGAACAATGCATATCCCTACACAATCTTCATGTATTTACACACTTTTCAATAAATATTATATTTTCATATTTTCAAATATTTATTTATAAATAAAATCAATTCAAAATGTAATATAAAATTCATATATAAAACAATATATTATATTATATTATTTCTATATAGTATATTAATTACATGTTATTATATAATTTAAATAATATAAATTTTAATTAATAGTATATTCTATAATTAAGAATTAATGAATTTATATTTATATTTTATTTTAAGTTATTTAAGTACAAAGGACAAATGCATTAGTTGTACAATGATAATGAATTTTTCTTGAAAATATCATTCTTATCTATAGTCACATCAATACAATTTTTTTATTAATTTTATTTTGGTACAACTTTTGAATTGAATTTAACTATGGTTACATGGATTTTGGTGAAAAAGGTGAATTGCAAATTCATAAATATTATTTTAATGGTTTAGCTATTATTTTATTATTTCCTTAGGAGGCCCATTTTAGACCTCGAAATTCCCCTATTATTTGTGATAATCAGAGTTGCATTAAACTCACGGAGAATCCGGTATTTCATGACAGGTCAAAGCATATCGGGATCAAATATCATTTCATCAGAGACTATGTTCAGAAGGGAGCTGTGAAGCTTGAGTATATTCCCACTGATGAGCAGGTTGCGGATATTCTTACCAAAGCCTTACCACGGGGCAAGCATGTCTACTTCAGAGACAAGATGGGTGTGGTGAGGAACACCTTCCTCGGTAAGAGGGAGTGTTGAAATTTGGTTACCGGAGGACAGGTGGTTCCCTAAGGCTTTGATCTTTGGCCTAGGGAAAAGTGTCCAAAGAATTTAATTTTTCTCCTAAAGTGACTTTATAAAGTTATAAAGTCAAATCTAATTTAAAAGTGACTTTAAGTGATAAAGTTACTAAGTCTAATTTTAAAGTGACTTTAATAAAGTCAATGTGAAATTAGAAAGTGAAAAGTGACTTTGGAAATAAATGACTAAGAGGGTATTTATTAAAGTGGGTGAATTAAAAAATAGAAAGTGAGATTTAAATGAGCATTTAATCTCAGCCCTAGATCTAAAGCTATATCAGCGATTGGATTTAAGGATTCCCCAAAAGTCACTTACGGTTAGGTTAAAGGAGGAAAATGAGAGAAAAGATCATTCATTCTTTCATGAGCAGATTGAGAGAGGAGGAGAGAAAGCTAAAGAGAAATTTATGAGCAGTGAGGAGAAGGAGGGCAACAGCTAGAGACTTCAGCAAATCCATACAGCAGCAAAGAGGCACGGTTCCCAAGGCAAAAATCTGTATAGTAGGAGGGTGGCACATTTTTCGAGGAAAGAGGCACAGTTTTCAAGGAATCTGTACAACAGCTTTAGCACAATTTTCTAGGCAGATTTTGGGCATAAAAATCGAGGAGATACTGATGTTTGGTGGCACAGATTTCGAGGAAATCCATACAGCAACTTCATCACTGTTTTTGAGGCAGGAGGCATGAAAATCGAGGAGGCTTTGTTGTACATTATGTACAGTTCGTATAGTTGGGCACAAATATCGAGAAAGATAATCAGCATTTAATGATGTAATAAATGCTGTAAAAAATTTTGTTTTGATTGTTTACTGTTCGGCACGTTTTCCAAGGCGAGGCATAAGCAAGGAAATCGAGATAAGTACATTTATTAAGTTGTTGGAATTTTTGCCATAAATTTTGTCTCACTGTAAAAGCATATTCAGAAAAAAAGAGAAGCTTTCGAACTGGTTTTCCCCAAGAGTTGTAGGGGTTTTTCCAGGGTGGATTTGACCAAAAATCAACGTATCTATTTTCTATATGTAGCTGATTTATTTTTTTGAGTTTTTATTTCTGCATTTCAGTACTGTGAAATTTCCAGAATTTGTGTTTTCAGAAAATATTTATTTTTCCAGCTTGTTGAATGTATGGCTATGGGAATGGACATTTAACTTTATGGTAGAAATAAGGAGAAACTAAAAACCGAGGTTGGAAACAGAAATTTCTACAACTTAAAATTTTGAAATAAGTGAAATCCTAGAGTATGACTATTGATCAGTTATTTCCAAATGTATCGGTTTAATAAATTAACAAATTGAATCCCTGAAGGAAAGAACCCTATTTAAAAAGGAGTTTTAACAGCAAGAAAATATGATCATCACATTCAATTTGAAACCTGTGTTTAATATGGTGCCTATGGGGTCATTTATGCAGTCATTAGCTGGCTCATGATTAAAAGCACACGCACAAGTAACTACTGATCCTTCTAATCATTATAACTTGTTCATAAACACCACCATGAATTTCACTTTCATTTATTTTGATCCCTATTATGTTCTCTCATTACATCCCAAAGTAGATGATTGTGTTTTTATAGCTGTGGATATTTTACATGCCCATACATAATTCCCTATTTAGACTTTTCAAATTTTGAAAAAAACAAAATAAAATAAAATAAAAATTACAACATACTCTAGGTTTTCCATTAGTTTTTTTACAAAGAAAAACCATATTTAAAAGAGGATGCATGAGCAATAATTTTTCCATAAAACTTTAAAAACAAAACAGATAAATTATACCCACTGTTATTGAATCCCCAGTATATACGCACATCCCATGTACCATTAAACTGATGCATAAAAATCCACTTTTCCTGCAAGAACACCTTTGTTTAATCAACCTCAGAAATCCACTATCAGAAACACCTCAGGGATGATTATCCGATGCATCAACATAACTACTACACACTCATAAATGTAATGAATACCCCATCTGTCATACCAATGATTACCTATTGCAAAGGCTCATCCAAATACTTGATGTTCACACTTACAAATCCAAACATGCACTGATTATTTAATGCAAATCCTGCAGTTAAATTCTGATCCAAGATGATATCGATCAAGTTATTATCTAGCCTTAATTTCATGTGTTCATTTACCCACATCACTTTTTTAAATTCTATGAAAATGATGCCTGGTGTGCGACAACAGAATTTAAGTAAACCCCCAATTATAACAATGAACTTGATTCCCTTTAAATCAAATTCCTTTGTCCATCCATCATATTACCAACAACGAAAATCCCTTTCAATATGGATGTTATTAAAGAATGTTTAATGCCTTAAAATTACGGATCTCATGTTCTCACCACACCGCTGGGATTTCCCATAAAAAACAGAGTCGACTTCTATTCCCAAATAGAAAGCGGTTCCAGCTCTTTCTCCTCAGTGAGCTTTTCCAGCGCCGAAATCTTTAATCTCCAATAAAGCTTTGACACAATCTTCGATTCAACCCATTCAACAAGATTCATTATGGAATACTAATGCCTCTTTGCATGCAAATCTCCAACGAAATTTATACAAATCAGGATCTGTATTGGTAGAATTAATGTAGAGGTAATATAAGCATAACATAGTCCATTTAGAATACACACACAAATAATACAAAGCATAATGAAACTCTATTTCACTAAATAGTACTGCCCAAACATTCCTCTTTTCTTCTAGGCCTCATTATACATTTTCTCGACCTATCTCATGCCCGTAGGCTTACCAGAATAAATAACATTTGTTTTTGGAGCAAATCATTTTTTTTTTATAAAAGCCTAAAATCACTCCATGATTTTTCCCTAAATATACCATAGTCTATCCCCTATGTTTCTCATACCTCAAAAGGTAGATTCTCAGGCTAAAATCTTATCTATTATGTCTTAGCCCTATCTATAGTTATTTTAGAAATAAAGAAATTAAAAGTATTTACAATCAAGGAATAAAATTCTTTTTCCAAGTTGAATTTCCAAAAACGTCAATCACTCCATGATTTTTCCCTAAATCTACCATAGCATATCCCCTAAGTTTATCATACTTTAAAAGGAAGATTCTCAAGCTAAAACCTTATCTATTTTGTCTTATCTCTATCTACAGTTGTTTTAGAAATAAAGAAATTAAAAGTATTCACAATAAGGGAATAAAATTACTGCTTAATCTACTGATGCTAGCTTTGGTTCTACTACTGAAGTTGCTACTATAACTGTTGATGTTGGTGTTGGATCTATATAAAGGATTGGATAAACTAGTGCTTCTTCAACTGGATCTAAGACTGAATAAGCAACTGCTCGAGAAGCAACAGAATCTTAAGCTTGATCACGAAGGTATGGATCTTGCTCTCGCTCACTAACAGCATCTTTAACTGGATATGCATCTAAATAATTAAGGTCAGAATCATAAGCTTGATAACGATCATTTTTCCAAGTTGAATTTCAAAAAATTCAAGTCGATGACTTAGAAGGTCTAATGCTTCTGCATCATAAACCATATGTCAAATAAAGTTTCCTTTTTCTCTTATATCAGCATAACATTTTCGCTATGATACCACAAGCACAATCCATCTATTAATATAATTATTAATACAAATGTGAAGTAAGAAAACATAAATTCAGTGTTGAAATGAAACATCTTAGATCAACAACCGATTCTGGCAATATTTATTTGTATTACTGATAAATTGGAGAGCATATTGATGCAGGAGCATCGGGCTTAATTTTCATTATTTATTTGTGTGATTTAGGGAGTGATGTTTTTTTAATTATTTTATAAATTATGTACATTTTTAAAATAAATTGAGAGGAAAATCTGAGTGTGAGGTTTATTGTAAATATTCTCTTCATAAATTGAGAATATGAGTTGGAATTGGATTGGATATATATTTTAGGGATTAGGAATTCTTTAAATGGAACATAGTTGAGCCAGAGAAGGGATAAAGATATTTTAAGATTTTGGTTGAGATATTTGTGGAGGAAATCATGGATTCAAATTAATCCATAATTATGTATAAATGTGAAGCTTTGTGTGAGGATAGAGACACGAAGAATGGAATAGGATAGAGAGATATAGAGAGAAATGGTGTGAGAGTTTATGTAAAGGGACGAAAGCCAAGAGGCCAGCAATTGTAATATTCGGAAAAAATGGTTTGAATCTGTAACTTTCTTATTATTATTATAAGCAAGTATTTTTTTTATTGTTTGGTTAACTCTTCATATGTATTTTGAGTTGAATCTAAGTAGATTAAAATGAATATTTAGATTGAAGATTTCATAAAAAGGGAACACGCTATATGTTATTGTGCAAGTATCTGATTTATTTCAGATGCTCTGCATCATTTGGTATCAGAGCGGAATAACCATGCCTGGTGAGGTGTGATCGGAGGTCTTGGAGGTAATATCATGTGTGTTGATATATTTTCATTTTTATGATTTAAGTGTGCAAGGTATTATTGAAGAATTTGATATAGAAATCGAATTCTATGAAGTCGAATTCATAAAGAATTCGATGGATTCTCTTTGGAAAGTCAAGTGACTATAATTGAAGTTTCACTGAAATATGGAGTTGGATGATCTGAAGAAGTTGCACCAAAGAGTTTTGAGATATCGTGAATAAAATTATGTGACAGTGTTTTGATGACAATGGCATGGCATCATCAAAGAAGACTCAGCAAAAGGGAGATTTAGGTGTTTGGAATCTTATCAAGTTTGGTCAGAGTCGAGGAGAGACAGAGATCGATGGAGATCGTATTTCAGTAGAAGTAAATGATTGCAGGACACAATCTTGATCTGTGATAATTAAAGGACTGGAGCAGCATTCGGATCTGCTTGGCACTGGTCGTGGATCCCGTCTTGGAGATTGAACCTGAAGCCATCATGGCCTTAATTGATTAGAGCTACAAATAAAGCATGGAAAAGTTCCAGGATCGAGTGTCTCGCGTGGACAGAAATGAAGATTCGATGAGCATAGGGCACCCACATTTGAGAATGGTGCGACTAGAGATGCGGTGTATGGACATGGTTGCAGACTGAGGATATCTGTGACCGTGTTCAATTTTTATGTGCATAGTTCCAACCCGACCAGTGACTGGTGCATAGGACACTGTCTATTTCGTGTTTTAAGAGCGGTCGGTTTGGAGAGTCACTTGTGTTGTTGGAGAGCACATGCCTTCATATCGCTTTCGGGTGATTTGATGCAGGAGAGCTACGGACCGATGCAAAATGAGAGCGCGAGTGGTAAAGCATCCAACATTTCGAAATTAGAGGCAGTGTAGGAGGCAATCAACGTTGTGGACTGAGTGTGAGGCCATAGAATGTTGAACGCAGCATTGGAGAATGTTGGAGATAATGTCGTGAAGGAAAATTGGGAATGGAGGACTGCAACCGACATCGACGTGCAAGCTTGCTGCCGAGACTGCGTTAGAGTTATGATGTTATCACAGTGGAGTTATGATACGGTAACTGTGTGAGCCGTAACGCAAAACTAGTTTTAGTTTCAAATTTGTAACTGTGTTTGCACTAACACAACTCTGGTGTAATTTCCCTTTGGTACCATTTCTTGTATGGTAATAATTGTGTTCAATATTGCGTTGGAGACGTAAGGCAGTTGGATTGCGTGATTTTCGAGCAGATAAAGTTATTAAAGATTCACCTACACAAGATGGGGATCGCATTGAAAATGTTGATTATAACTTCTTGCGAGCTGCAAGAAAGAAAACTGAAGCTGGCATAGAAAAGGCTCTTGCAGGGGTACAGTCTATGATTCAATATCCAGAAGCACGACATCAATATCGGCGGATGCTAGCTTTCAAACAAACCAAGGTTAACATCGGAGAAAATTATGGTGGGAAGTTCCCAATGTTAAAGGAGTGCAAAACAAATGAGGAAGATGTCCTCATGTCTACTAAAGAGTAATGGCCAACCTTTCGGTTTTATTTCATGTCATGTAAGAGAGCTTATTGCATGTGTATTAATAGTCCAATCTTACATCTCGGGTCAATTACTATCTTCTATCTGCGTTCATCCATGTTGCGAAGGATGATGAAATTTCACACGAATGAATGTGCTTTTTCCAATTCAGAGAAACCTATCATTTGCTTGTTGTTTTAACTCTCGGCAGATTCATTATGGAGCAGACTTTCATCATGATCAAGTCTGCAGGGTGCAGCATGGATTGATTGGAGAAGTTATATCCAGGTCTTTGAGAAGAAGGGCTTCATTTTGAAATGTCTGAATATGGTGTAGATTTGAAGCTAAATAGAGCAGAGGTAAATGTTCATTGAATGAATCAATATTCGTTGATTAAAGGTGTTCTTAAAAATTGGATGATTTAATTTCCCTCGCCATACTTGAGAAGTTCATTTATTTGTAAATAGTGAAATCAATCCAAAGTTTAAGGAATGGAATTGGAATCCATCTCAGAAACTGATGTGCAAATATGGTTCGAGTGTGGTTTGTGTTTGTTGTTGCCAGAGAAATATGTTGATGCCACCATGTTAAAAGCAAGTTTTGGAAAATTCCTATGAAGGAATTGTTTCGATGCACAAAAGAGAGACGGTGTTGCATGAGAACTGTCACTTCAAAGAAAGAGTTGCACGGAAGTGCAGGAAAACTGTCTCTGCTAAGGTGATGAGCATGTTGAAGAGGTTATGGTATGAAGGGCATGCGAATATTCACAGCGATAAGAACGACACAGAAGAATGAAATCCGGAGAATTGAAATTGCAAAGAAAAAGTTTATTAAATAACCTTGAAGGGAGCATAAGGTATGAAAATTCATTTCCAAAAGGTATTTTAAATGTTGAAAATTAAATGGTTTATTTATTTTCACCATAAAATAAATATTGGGAAAAGTGGATTGAATTTCGATTTAAAGGCTTAAAAGAAAGTGATAATGGGAGATGATATAATTAGTGACTTATGATATTATCATAAGAATGGAGTATGAGAGAGAGTGAAGATTTTACATCATGAGAATGTATTAAGGGTGGATGTTCATTGGTATATTGTATAACTTGAATTAGAGTCAAAATATCCACTATTGTAATTATTTGGGTCAAGATTTGAAGTCAACTAAGATGTTAAGGTCAAATGAAGAAATTTGGACAGCTTGAGTCAAGTTAAACCATTGAATTATTTGTACAAGAGGATGCATTTTTCATCCAAGATGAAGAGTTGATATCAAGTCTGGAGTCAAAAAGTCTTAAATCAAGTCAAAGGTTTGAATGTAATTGGGTTCATGATCGGTGGAGCCCAACACCCAAAGATTTGGTCATTGTAACGCAAGAATTACTGAAATTGTTGTTTGCAGCAAAGAGGAGCAAGAGAGTTGCCCAGAAATGATTCCAAGACAAAGAACCGCAAGAGGTCAAGAACAGGAAGAGAGCTTTCATTGTTGGATGGCAAGTATGAAAGCTTGCTGAAAAGGGGATTTGAATGAAATCCACAAGTGAACAAATGAAGTTCTCAAAGGAGGAGAAGATGACTGTTGATAGTCATTTCAGAAGTTCTGAGAAAGACCACAGCAGAAGAAAGAAGAAGGAAAATGCCAAGGCAAATGGCATACGGAAGCAGTTGACTGATGAAGAGTATGAGAGGGAGAAGGCTGAGATAGAAGTTCACCTTGAGTTATTGATGGAATTGTTGCAGAGAAACAAGAAAGACCAGAGACATGGTTGGACCATGAGGAAGAAAGTGAAATGGCAGAGGCTACACACAAAGAGGGAACATTAGGTAAACATACAGTTGACAGAAGTGTTGAGGAAGCTCGAGCAGATGATGAGTGTGCAATTGAGATGTGAAGAACTCAGAGAAGCTAAGTTGAAAATGGAAGTTTCCATTTGTGGCCTAGAACAGGGTGAAATTCTGGGTGAAGAGATCAATGAGAAATATCTCATGAACTATTGGAATAGTTCAGAACAATTTGAAGATATGTTGACAAGGGAAGCAGATGAGGCTATGAAGCCTTGTATTTTTAAAACTCATAGTTTGTGTATGTTTGTAGGATGTGCAGAAGATGATGGACAGTCTGGTGAAACTGTCACAAAGATGAATGAAACCCTTGAGGTGAAGTATGATGGAGAATGCCTTTCAGAGGAGGAAGGTATTGATTTGTTACAGCAGAAAGAATTCATAGATGAATTCTTGTTTGGTGTAAGACAGCCAGTTGAAGCTGTTATGGAGCAGAAGCATAATGAAAATGTCGAAGTGATATTCCAAGGAGGTAAACAAACGAATTTGTTTAATGACAGAATTTTGCAATGTGATGATACAGAAAACAAGATAACTCAGGAGGATTGCCAAAAGAAGAATGAAACCGAGAATGAAGGTTGTGATGAAATGCTGGAAATATTTCACATGGAAATAGAATTCTTGGAACGATGGCTCAAGGAACCTGAAGGGGAGATGAAGCTTGCAGAACCTGATACAGAAGAGATTACAGTTGACGTGCATGTTAAGGATGAAATGTTTCTAACGTTTATAGAGTTAAGTGAATGTTTTAACTCCACAAATAATATTGTGGTTGTAGATACAGAAGGCAACATTAATAAATATGATGTCGAAATCACAGAAATTGAGCAGAAAGTATTTGGAGATGAGATGAAAGATCAGGAGCAGCAAGAAAGTTATGTCCTTAGAGACATAAAGGAAACAGAAGTATTGAACTAGCAGGATAAAGATGAAAGAAGCCAGCAATTCAAAACAAGATCTGCTGAAATCCAAAAATTCTATGATGGGAGATTGATGCTTGAAGCATTAAAAGAGGCCGAAAGGTCTTGTATTTTTAAAACTAATAGTTTGTTGATGAATGCAGTTACAACACCAGAAGAGAAATTTGTTACTATAGGGGCAATCAATGACTATAGTTGTGATCAAGAATAAGAACTTCTTTATTATTATTCATTTCAAAAAGTTAAATGTTCAGCGCAATTGGAGACGGAAGCATCAGACAAAGAGGAATTCTCCGGGGAATTGGCAAAAGAAATTGTTGGAGAGGCCGATGGAATCCAGTTGATAGAATGAGTGGTGCTGATCTACAGCCAGATCAAGATCCTTTCAGAGTTTGGAGACCAGAAAAATGGGTATCAGTGATTCTACACAAGTCTGTAATTCCTGAAATAAAGATGATGTGGTATGGAAAAGCGAGAGTTACATTCAATAGTATTCTGAAAATACTATTCTGGAAATTTTGTGCAAATTTACAAAATGGAGTTGATACTTTAGAGGACCAGCGAAAAAACAGAGTTTGGAATCCTGGAGGAAGCAAGTCATGGAGACTTGTGGTTGTTGCATTATTAGCGAAAAGTGACAGACCTCATAGAGAGGAGTCTATGGAAACTTCTCTACATGGGGAGTCTGATGCAGGAGCATCGAGCTTAATTTTCATTATTTATTTTTGTGAATTAGGGGGTGATGTTTTTTTAATTATTTTATAAATTATGTACATTTTTAAAATAAATTGAGAGGAAAATCTGAGTGTGAGGTTTATTGTAAATATTCTCTTAATAAATTGAGAATATGAGTTGGAATTGGATTGGATAGATATTTTAGGGATTAGGAATTCCTTAAATGGAACATGGTTGAGCCAAAGAAGGGATAAAGATATTTTAGGATTTTGGTTGAGATATTTGTGGAGGAAATCATGGATTCAAATAAATCCATAATTATGTATAAATTTGAAGCTTTGTGTGAGGATATAGACACAGAGAATGGAATAGGATAGAGAGATATAGAGAGAGAAATGGTGTGAGAGTTTATGTAAAGGGTCGAGAGCCAAGAGGCCAACAATTGTAATATTCGGCCAAAATGGTTTGAATCTGTAATTTTCTTGTTATTATTATAAGCAAGTATTTTGTTATTGTTTGGTTAACTCTTCATATGTATTTTGAGTTGAATCTAAGTAGATTAAAATGAAGATTTCGATTAAAGATTTCATAAAAAGGGAAAATGTTATATGTTATTGTGCAAGTATCTGATTTATTTCAGATGCTCTACATCACATACAACCATTATTTTTCACGAGAATCAACTACTAATTCTGGCAACATACTTAGTAGTACTACTGATAAATTGCATGGTCACAAAATCTTCAACTTTTATGAATAATCATGCCAACCTGCAACAACTATGTGTAAGCCTATGTCCCATTTTACAACAACATTCTTAAATTATCCAACATACTTACTAGTATTACTGATAAATTGTATAGCCTCGCAACCTTCGTAGTTTATGAATAATCATGTCAACCATCCATGTGTAAGCCTCTATCCCATTTTACAATAACATTCTTGAATAATCCTCAATTTATGAAATTTCAGTATGAAAGACGTTCTTCTGGTCCTTGGCATGTTTTTCGTTTTAAGAATGGACCCTCTTTCCTGAGTCACAGTAACTAGAAGATCTAAATATTCAAGATCCATAGTTCTTGCCTGCATGACATTTGCAACTACTTAGTAGACCATGGAACAATTAAGATTACACAAATGAAACAAACAAAACAAAATTTTCCCAGGTCCACCTAAGTAGTTGTAAATTCCATTATATGTTCGATATATGTACATCTAAGAAACCGGATTCGTTGGGTGGGGCCCACAGGTCCCAAATCCATCGTATCGGATATGATACTTACGGATTCGTACCCAATTCATAGGATTCGATCGTGTACATACAGGACACATCGAATCCCGATCCTGTCCTATACGGACACGATCAAATACCATACAGCGGGATTCGACTAGCGAAAAAGTGCGATGTTGAGTTATAAAAGTTTGATTTCTCTCATTATTTCTCACAACTATTTGTTTGTGAAGTGAGCAAGGAGAAAGGGTTAGCAAGTAGAAAGGGAATTTTTTCAAAGAGATTCGAGCATCCGGTACCTGCATTGTCCCTCTATGTTTTTGCATTTAGTTTTTTGTTAGTGTTTGCATCTGCATATGCTTTATATATTTGGTCATTTTTGTTTATTTTTTACAGTATTCATGGCTCAATCAAGGGCAGTAAGACAGGGGAAAAGAAAGGGGAAGAATGTCCCCATTGGAGATGCCCCTCCTGTCCCTATTCATCAGGGTCTACAAGTATTCCATCTATTGGAAGTGGGGCTACAACAGCAGCTTCAAATGTGCAGGGAAAACAAACTCATGACCCCAAATACCCATTGTGGAAATATGTGACAAGAGAGGCAGGGCCAGGCAGCAAGGTAAAGGGAGGAGGCAATTGTTCATGGAAATGCAAATTTTGCAACTCTCATTTCACTAGCACATATTTCCGTGTCAAATCTCATTTGTTGGCTTTTCCAGGTTGTGGCATTCAAGCTTTTTCAACAATTGAATTGCCACAGAGGAAGGAATTGGAGGAAGAGCAATTTTTTGGTGCGGCAACTGTGGCATCAAAATCAAAACAAAACAAGAATGATGACCCCCTTCCATTCTCAAGGAAAAGCAGCAACAAGTTCCCTTTTGAGAGTTTTAGTAGGGGACAATCAGCAGAGAGAAAGGAAACTGCAGTTGGTCCAATTGACAAGATTTTCCAAAAAGAGAAGAGGGAAGAGCTTGATCTCACCATTACATTTTTCTATCAGAACTTCATATCCTTTAATGTTGCACGGTAACCTCTATTTATTGAGATATGTCGAGCTCTTAGTCATGGGGCTCCATCAGGGTATGTGCCTCCTGGGTCAGAGAAGCTCAGAACCACATTGTTGACAAAGGCAAAGAAAGAGGTAGACAAAATTCTTGAGCCTATTAAATGAACATGGCCAACATATGGGGTTAGCATTGTTTCTGATGGATGGACAGATCCAGCACGCCACCCACTTATCAACTTCATGGTGTCATCCTTGAATGGTCCAGTTTTCTTGAAATCAATGAATGCACTTGGACAGTACAAGGATGCACAATATATGGGTGAGTTATTTATTAAAATAATTGAAGATGTAGGTGTTGATTCTTGTGTGAAAATCATTACAAATAATGCACCTTTTTGCAAGGCTGCTGACATGATTGTGGAAGAAAAATATCCACATATTTTGGACACCTTGCATTGTCCATTCATTGAACTTGGCACTGAAATCTATTACCTTTGATGTGCTTTGGATTGGAGCCATTATTGAGGATGCAGGGCATATCCGCAACTTTGTACAAAACCATACAAATGCCCTCACTATCTACAAGGAGTACACCAATCTATCATTGTTGAATATTGCGGATACACGGTTTTCCTCTTCATTCATCATGTTGAAGAGGTTGAGGAAGGTCAAGACCACTCTTGGGGCCATGGTTATTTCAGAGTTTTGTTCTTTTTGGAGAAATATGGATCAAGCAGCCTCAAAGAAAGTGAAGGACACAGTGTTGGATGATATCTAGTGGGAGAAGGTAGATCTAGTTATTTAGATCATGGAGCCTATCATTTCCTTGCTTTGATTTGCAAATACAGACCAACCCATCCTAGGAGAAGTTTATGAGGGATGGGATTCCATGATTGAGTCTGTGAGGACCATTGTTTCACAAAGTCAGTGCCCAGAGTATGAGACATCACCAGAGGCCTTCTTCACCAGCATACAGGATATTCTTGTCAGCAGATGGGACAAGAATTGCACACCTTTACATTGTTTGGCTCACTCCTTGAACCCAAAATACTACAGCCATGAGTGGCTGAATGGTGGACCTTCCCGCAGATTCCCTCCTCACATGGATGGTGAAATCTCACAAGGGAGGAAATATGCATTCAGGAGGACTTTTCAGGAGAGGGCATCCCTTGATGAGGTAGAGGATGCCTTTGAAGAGTTTTCCACTGGCACTGGGTGATTTGCAGGCTGTGATGTGATTCGAGACAGGGGAGCTAAGAAGACCTATTCTTGGTGGGAAACTCATGGGGCAACAAGCCCTCCTCTACAGCAATTATCCATGAGGCCCCTCTCTCAGATGACTTCATCCTCTTGTTGCGAGAGGAATTGGAGCACATATGGGAATTTGTATAGTGTGAAGAAGAGCAGGCTTGAGCAGTCCAGGGCAGAGACAATGGTGTATGTGCACACCAACCTTCGTCTCATCTACAGGCAGAGGGAGGATTGGTTGAAGGGAAAGACAAAGATGTGAGATGTCTTTCCTAATGATATGGGTCTGGACAGCATTGTTGAGTTTGCATTGGCCAACTTGGATCTCAATGCGCCAGTGCTAGAGCTTGTCACATTTGATGATGCCAATATAGTAGAGGCGTCATCCTCCACACCAGAAGATGCAGAGATGACAAAGGAGGAGGATGCAACAGAGGAGAGCAGTGGTGAGCATGATGATCAGGATGAGGACAGTGATGTTGATTATGATGATGAGGATTGATGACTGATTGACTCTGACTCATTGAGGCTTCAGGCTTGTAGTCTTATGGACTTGTAGATTGTAGTTGTTTTGTATTTTCTATTTCTACTTTCCATTAGCAGTGTACTTATGTAACACATTTTGATTTTGATGACTTAATGAGAAAACTAAAGTATCTTACCATCTTGCCTTTCTGAGTAAATTTGTAAATTGTAATATGTATGATTGACAATTGTAAATTTTTGTAGATGTTCTATGCTTGATGCAATTTTACTTTTATAACAGCAATCACATAAATAGTTAAGTAAAATGCTGATAGAACATACCAGTGGATCTATAGAAGACAAACCAGAAACAGGAGAATGTGTTGGCGCGTTACGGCGATCAGCAGGATGCTTCAACCAGCAAAGTCTTCTTGGTCGGCCAACCCAAAATGTGTCACAACATTCCTCAAATCAATTATCCAGTCAACTCAAAGTCAACCCCAGAAAAAGTCAACGAGGTCCAGAAAAATTCAACGTAGGGTAGCAACAAGAAAGTCAACGCAGCTCCAACTTCGGTCAACTGTTTGACCTCGATTTTTGTGCCAATGAGTACGGCCTACAAAAATCGAACTCTCCACAAAATTTCAGCTCAAACGGACCATGCGTTGACCAAAGTCAACGCTGGTCAAACTTGCCCAGAAACCCTAACTGCAGAAAATTGCTGCGGTAAATTTCGTCCTTCGGCTGTAGTAGATTTCGTCCTTCTTCTCACGTGGGAGATGAAACTGCTTCTCAATTTCTCATAGATAATTAGAGAAGAAGATGTGTGTTGAGATGAGATGAAAAGCTCTCCAACGTTGACTGTATTTATATCCATCATTGAGGTGTGTGACACATCTGTTGGGGGTGTAAAACCTTAAGGCCGACCTGCACTTAAATTTATTATAAATAATAAATTCAAAATAAATGTTCTGCTCATCAGATTACAATCAATTTTATATCGATTTTACACCTCTCTGAAAGAGGAATCCAATACAAATATTGGAATCTTCATCTGAGCATCACAAGATGGAGTTTGGACCTAGTTGTCCAAATTTAACACTCCCTCTCAACTAGGGATAACTCCATCCACCAATGCAATCAAACATCGTGCGTCATCCCGCCGTAACTTTCTTTGCTAGCCTCTTTATTTCAGAACAGAAGTGGGTCAGTCAGAAAGACATCATCCCCCGGCTGACAAATTCAGCCAAGAGGTTCGAAACCTCTATCAGACTCACAAAGAGTCTCCAACCAACCCGAAGTTGGTTCATCTGACCTGAAGTCAGGCGGAGGTCCGAGACCTCACTAGACTTGATCCCAGATCAAGTGGTTGGACCGTGCCATCCTAGATAGAGAGTACGAAAATCTCTAATGCGTCCATCAATCTTTGCTACTGGTCTCTAGCTTTTCCCATCTCATTGGCCAAATGAGAGGTACTTCCCATGAGCCCTGAACTCAATGGGTAGGATGCATACGGGGCACAGATAATGAGAGGTGAACCAACTCAATAATCACAACGGTGGGGTCCAAGCACACCAACAAGGTTTGGCAAGCCTAGCCTTGTGGTTGCTCATAGCTTCGAGAAGTTGTTCCCAAAGCTCCCTAGAGCTCCTCGAGCTCATCGTCCAACAGGACCCACATCATAGGGTCGTTCCATGATACCAAGTCTCTCACGGAAGGTTAGGAACTTGACCTTCCCCGGGGGCTTAGTGAGAATATCTGCGACTTGCTCATCAGTTCCTATATGATCGAGCCTTACGGTGCCTCGCTGTACCATATCCCAGATGAAATGGTACCTGATATCAATATGCTTGGATTGATCGTGGAACACAGGATTCTCGGTCAAGCGAATCCCACTCTGGTTATCACAGAGTATCACGGTGGTATCTAGCACATGTCCAAACAACTCACTAAAGAGCTTTCGCAACCAAACTGCTTCACAACAGGCCATACTTGCTGCAATGTATTCGGCCTCTGTGGTGCTCAAAGCCACCGACTTCTGCTTCCTGCTCATCCATGAGATCGAAGCAGAACCAAGATTGAAGCAGCATCCCGATGTGCTCTTACGATCCACCACACTGCCAGCCCAATCGGCATCAGTATATCCACGGAGTGTCACGCTCCCGGTAGTGTATCTCAGCCCATGGTTTATCGTGCCCCGAAGGTATCTCAGAAGATTCCTGGCACCAACCCAATGTAAGTGATGAGGCTCAACCATCTGTTGACTCAAAGTGTTCATTGCAAAACATATATCTGGACGGGTGTTCACTAAGAACATCGAGCCCCTACGAGTTGACGATACTCAGTAGGATTTGCCAATACGGGCCCAGCAGCGCTGCCACTCAACTTCTTGAAGTTGAGTTCCATTGGTGTTGACACGGACTTGCAATCCACCATACCAAATCTTTCCAGAAGTTTCACAATATATTTCCTTGAGAAAATATCTCAGTGCGATGTTTAAAACAATTGAAGTAGTGCATCGGTCTAGGTCCTTCATCTCGAACTCGGCGATGTGAGCTCCCTCTTTTTGTTGATGAATGAGAGGGTCAACGCACATCGGGGAAGAGGTCGTCCACATCTGACACCAGAATGAGAGGCTTCCCCTGCGGCGGATAAAGGTTCGGATCAACATTAGCAGTGAAGCCAACCCCACCATCAAGTAGCTATCTATCCTCTCGTACCAAGCTGCAGGTGCTTGCTTCAGCGCTTCAACCCATAAGGGCTTTCTTCAACTGCTGAGACATGGTGTCCCAATCTGGACAAACCCGGTTGTTCTACATACACCTCTTCTTTTATTGCACCATGCAGAAAAGCGGTCTTGACATCCATCTGATGAAGACTCCATCCTTGCGTAGCAGAAAGGGCTATGATTGATCGAATGGTGGTATATCGTGCCACAGGTGCAAATATGTCATCATAGTATATTCCTTCCTTTTGAGAGAAGCCATGGGAAACAAATCTTGCCTTGAACTTTTCAGCACTTCCATCAGATCCATGCTGGATCTTGTAGAGCCATTTCGCGGTGACAAATGATTTTTCCTTCTGTCTTGGAACCACATCCCAGACATCATTCTTCATTATGGACTCATATTCTTCGTGAATAGCATCCTTCCAGACTTGATGCTTTACGGCTTCCTCAAAAGATCCAGGTTCAGATTGTACAATAGTACTCATGGCAGCGAAATACCCTTGGTATCTACACGGCTTCTTGCTTTCTCGGAATGTCCCCCTCGGGGCAACATGTCCCTCGGCATCTTCGAGAGTGTCTCTGAGCCATGATGGTCTCTTTCTCAGTGAAGGAGATGGATCGATTGGGTCCATTGGTCCTTCAACATCAGGCATTGTCTCATCCTGCGGTTCTTCTTGATTTCCAGGCCTTGCTTCATGATTTTCCTCAGATCTCGAAAGATCTACTACTTTCTTCAGGGAAGCATCTTCGTCAAAAGTGACATCATGGCATATCTCTACTTCCCTTTGACCAGGTACATAGACTCTATAGGCCTTAGAAGTTTCGCTGTAGCCCACAAACATTCCTTTCTTCCCAGAAGCATCCGGCTTACTTCTCTTTTCTTTAGGCACATGAAAATAAACAAGACATCCAAAAATTCTAAAATGTGAGACATCAGGTTTCTTACCGGTGAAAACCTCTTCGGGAGTTTTGGAGTCCAGGGCGGAATGAGGGCATCGGTTTTGAATGTATACAACAGTATTCGCAGCTTCTCCCCACAGAAACTTCGGTAGACCCTGGTCACATAGCATGGCACGGGCAACTTCCACAATGGTCCTGTTCTTTCGTTCAGCAACGCCATTCTGCTCAGGAGTATAGGCAGTAGTAGTCTCCCTCTTAATGCCAGCTTCTCTGCAAAATTCCTTGAACTCATTTGACTCATATTCAGTGCCATTGTCGGTCCTCAAAATCTTGATCTTCTTCCCTGTCATGTTTTCCACCAAGGCTTTGAAGGTACGGAACCACATGAAAGCCTCGTCCTTCTTCTTCAAGAAGTATATCCAAGTTTTGCGGGAGAAGTCATCAGTAAATGTCATATAGTAAGAACATCCTCCCAGGGATGTCACAGGCAACATACCAGATAGATCAGAATGGACCAGTTGCAAAATATCAGATGTCTTTGTGACACTTGAGGGAAAAGGTCCCCTTGTATGCTTTCCTTCGGCACAACCCTTACATACACCTTCATGATTATTTCCAAAGTCGGGCATCCCTGTCACCACCTTCCTTGCTTCGGGAAGGGCCTTGTAATGAAGGTGTCCAAACCTTCAGTGCCATAGTTCAGTTTGTCGCATAGTATCACATGTCATAGCTCCTAGTGGACTTCCTTCAACCTAGTAGAGTGTTCCAACTCTAAAACCAATCACGATAGCTTCCTTGAGGTTCTTCTTCCACATGCGCACCTTTCCATCAATGAATGCCACATTGAAGCCTTTGTCTTCAATCGTTGATATAGACACAAGGTTCTTCTTCAATTTTGGTACATAGAGTACATCCTGCAAATGTAGGACTTGTCCTTGAGACAAGTGGAGGGTCACAGTCCCTGTCCCTCTCACGAGATATGTGGTATTATCTCCAAGGATAATTTCCAGATTAGTATCCTTCTCAACCATGTCAGAGAGTGCCTCCTTGAACCCAGTGATGTGTCTTGAGGCACCACTATCTATCAGCCAGACATCCATAGTGTCGGGCGGGGATGCAGCTGAGAAGGCAGATACAAGAATGTATTCATTTCTTTTATCAAAAACATTTGACTCCTCATACTTAGAGTTTCTAGATTTTTTGAAAGGTTGATTGTTTCCGCCAAAGGGAGCCTTCCTCTTTCCTTTGGACCTGTCGTTTCTTTGATTTCCATTTCTCCGGTTGTTGTTGTTGTCATCACTATCGGGAGACGCCTTCTTGAAAGGGCATTCTCTAGCATAGTGACCAGGCCTATGACAAGTGAAACACTTGCCCTTCTTTCCTTGGGCCCTAGCTCTTCCTTTGTTCTTAGGACCACTAGAGTTCTTCTTTCTAGAATGAGCAGCATAGGCAGCATTTCTGTCATTTTCGTATTCCTTCATTCTTGTCTCTTCTTGCATGCATCTTGACAGTAGCTCGTCAAAGTTAGGAATTCTACTATTATTGAGAATGTTAGTGTTGAATACTTTCCATTCATATGGGAGCCCTCCAAGTGCGATGAGTATCATCTCAAGATCGGCTATTGTCTCCCCAATAGCCAGCAGATTGTTCCTGATCTCGGTCAATTTCAGAAAGTATGTTTGGACAGACTCATCCCTGCCTTTCTTCAGATTCTTCAATTGATTCTTGAAGAATAGCACTTGGTTTGCATTGTTTACTTTGAACATTTGTATCAACTTATCATACATCTCCTTGGATGTGCCTAACTCAGATATGTAGGAAACCAGACTTTTATGTATGGATTCCCTGATCATTAGCTTTGTTTTGATCTCCCCCTTCTTATACTTGGTTTTAGCAGCAGCAGTAGTAGTGGATGGAGGTTCTTGTATCTTACCCAGTACATAGTCCATGAGATCATGGTCTTCCAATTTGAGATCTAATATCATCTTCCAAGCATGGAAGTCATCCCTTCCAGTCAGCTTGTCATCCTCCTTGAAGTCATAACTTGTGGAACTCATTTTTCTCAGATGGTGATTGCTATAAGTTAGGGCTCGTCTTCACCTCAGCTCAGATACCATGTAAATTTTTGTAGATGTTCTATGCTTGATGCAATTTTACTTTTATAACAGCAAACACATAAATAGTTAAGTAAAATGCTGATAGAACATACCAGTGGATCTATAGAAGACAAACCAGAAACAGGAGAATGTGTTGGTGCGTTACGGCGATCAGCAGGATGCTTCAACCAGCAAAGTCTTCTTGGTCGGCCAACCCAAAATGTGTCACAACAGTCCTCAAATCAATTATCCAGTCAACTCAAAGTCAACCCCAGAAAAAGTTAACGCAGTCCAGAAAAAGTCAACACAGGGAAGCAATAAGAAAGTCAATGCAGCTCCAACTTCGGTCAACTATTTGACCTCGATTTTTGTGCCAATGAGTACAGCCTACAAAAATCGAACTCTCCACAAAATTTCAGCTCAAACGAACCATGCGTTGACCAAAGTCAACGCTGGTCAAACTTGCCCAGAAACCCTAACTGCAGAAAATTGTTGCGGTAAATTTCGTCCTTCAGTTGCAGTAGATTTCGTCCTTCTCACGTGGGAGATGAAACTGCTTCTCAATTGCTCATAGATAATTAGAGAAGAATATGTGTGATGAGATAAGATGAAAATCTCTCCAACGTTGACTGTATTTATATCCATCATTGAGGTGTGTGACACATCTGTTGGGGGTGTAAAACCTTAAGGCCGACCTGCACTTAAATTTATTATAAATAATAAATTCAAAATAAATGTTCTGCTCATCATATTACAATCAATTTTATATCGATTTTACACCTCTCCGAAAGAGGAATCCAATACAAATATTGGAATCTTCATCTGAGCATAACAAGATGGAGTTTGGACCTAGTTGTCCAAATTTAACAACAATTGTATGATGTATCAATGTATCAATGTATCATGTATGAGTATCTAAGATCTTAAATCTATGTTTGAATCAATGAATTTGTATGAACTTGTGTAAAAAATATCTAATTTTTAATATATATATATATATATATATATATATATATATATATAACGTATCCAGACATGTCTTGTTATGGGGGTCGTCGTGTCCCAAATCCAATTCTCGAATCCTCGTATCCATCAAATCCTGAATCCCCGTGTCAAGTGACTTAGATGTACATTTACTAGCCCTAAAAATCCTTAACCATGAGCACTCGCATTTCCAGAAAAGGAACTGAAATATCGCAATTTCTAGCATCCTCATCATAAATCTTGACTGCCTTAAGAAAATTGCAAGCCAGGGACAACAGAATACAATTCATTATCATTACATAATCTAGATTCACATCTATCAGGCAAATGAAATAATACACTTTGAAAACTTTATGAACCATAATTTTCCAAGAAACTAGTGAATGGACAGAATTTAACAGACTACCCATAAACTTGTAAAATACTTGTGTCATAACAATAGAATTCAAATAGCGCCAACAAGTAGTGCCTGGCTAGAAATGCAAATTGATTACTCATTGTCCAAAAGAAAGTCATACAATCTAAGTAATAATTAACTTTTAAATGAACTATGTTGCCTCAAAATCTAGCAGGTCTTGTGAGAGGCCGCACAAGACAAGTGCTAGACAAAGAGACAAGAATGAGGTGGATGCCACTATCACCTCAGCAATCCACCTCCTACTCTTTAGTGGAATTTCACTACATAGCAAGCTCCCGAGTGTAGGTCACGAAAAGGATATTCTTGGTCTAGGGTTCAAAGGTAACAATTGAATGGGCTTACCCAAGATACTCAAGCTAAGAACAAGGCTCGATTCTACTAGACAAGGAATAGCATACCTTAGAAGCAGCCTATAAAGAACTTGTGGCCTAGGGTTTTTGATATATGATCTAAAAGTAGCACAACTAAGCATACAACGAGAAAGAAAAGGTTTGTCAACAACAGGATCCACATGTTGGAAAATCATAAAGGTAGAAATATTTTCTTATGATGATGAATACTTGTGAAATTCTTATTTACTTATTAACTTTCTTGTGTTCTTATTTTACTTTAGTTCATCAAGAAATTACCAAAATCAAAACACGAAGATCAAGGACACTAGATGTAGGTGGACAGCCAGGGCAAAACCCTATCTAGGGGAAAACCCAGTCAACTCTTCCTTCAATAGTTTCACGAGATAATCCAAGACTCTAGACACAGACTTCCTCCAATCACCAAGTCAGCCCTTCCCTTATTTTGCAGATGATAACCTTCCATCAATATCTTCTACCTAAAGCAGCAGCAACACATCGATCTAGCAAAAAATTCGATCTAGTAGCAATAACGACTTTGATCTTGATGCATAAGCAACTTTGACCTAGAAAGCAACAACTTTGACCTTAGCAACAACTTCGAACTTAGCAGCAGCAACTTTGACCTTGATGCAGCAGCTTCAACCTAGCAGCAAAAATTTCGATCTTCTAGCAATAGCCCAGTAAATTCACACGAGTGAGATAGAGATGACCCAAAAACTTCAATTTAGTTCTCTTATGCTATTATTCTCCTTCTTCACATTTTCACTGCTTCTTCCTCTTGGATATCGAACTTTCTAAGTGAGTGTTCCAAATGAATCAAACTGCACTGTATATATAGCCTTTTCTGGAGTTCGAATTATCTTCATGTAGCCCGACTTGATTAGGTAAGGGCCAACTTGGTGTGGAGGTGACAAATTACATATTTGACTCAAAAAGAATTATTTTTACATGATTGAAAAGCCCAAGAAGGGTCTCATAAAATGGGCAATGACTCTAATGACTCAATATAAATCCTAGAAGTCCTCAATGGGGACTTTGACCTAAAACATGATGGCCCAAGCATGAAGCCCATGCTTTAATAATTCATAATAATAATAATTTATTATTCTTTCTTTTGATAAATACATTTCATTATGAATCAAATTCAATTATGAAGACCAAACCTAGTTACATTCTTCAACACTCCCTCTTAACTACGGATGTATTTATAACAACATATACAATTACAAGGAAGATATCAAAACACGTGAACTAGGAAGAGTTTAAGCACCACGGTGCCATGGACTAGATTTTTGGCCAGGGCAATCTATCCGTATCCTTGAAAATTTTAGGCACTCACGATGCCACAGACTATATTCCTGACCAGGGAAATCTATCTAGGTGGGACTAAAATGGACTAAAGCTTTCAACCACTCTAGGTACCATCAGGATTACTTGCAAACCATCAACCTAGGGATCCTGGTGCATAATGCAAGGCCAGATCTCTATGACCAATGCCACCCTCCCTACTTTAGGAACAAGACATCAACACATAGCGCTGACCAAAATTCTTCCCAAGAAACGTGTACACAAAGCCTCAACAGTCTCGATTATTCAAATCGGTAGCAAATCCTTCTCGATCAAACATATTGGTAACAACAAATCTCTCTTAAATAAACAGATCAGTAACAACAACCATGTAAAACATGCTCCAAAACTCCGAGAGATTTACATGTACAAACACAACCCCAATCAATAACAATATTTCAAATGCACATAAGTAAACAAAAACCTTCGGAGTCTTCAGACATCTTGATGTTGCTTCACAATCTATCACAGTAGGACTTAGAGGCTTCCAAAACAAATCTTAATAGAAGTTTCTTCAACCATACAGTTTCCTTTCCTACTTCCTATGCAACAACATTTTTCTACAACCAGATCTTGCTTTCCTTCTTTTAGCAGCACTTCAAAACACATTCTCCAATTTCTTCTTCAAGGTATCCATCATGACTATAATATGCCCTCCCTCTCAACTTCTATCCAGGCTCCCTCTTAACTTAGGGAGTTCAACTTTCTATGACATCGGAGAATATTTCATGGCTTCATTTCTTCTTATCTTCCTTTGTCATGATTATCAATCAAATCAGCTTACGAATGCCTTCAACATCTTGAAGATTATGTACCTGCACAACTTAAACAACAAGTACAACCAAATACATATATAGAAGCATCATATCAGAACCGTACAATAATGGAAGCATTAGACTTAAGTCATCAAATACCTAAGCTTAGTTAGGCCCATAATCAACAAGAAACACATACTTTTAAACTTCAGCTTCTTGCTCGAGCTTTTGTTACAACACTGGATCACATTAGTAACTGAATCAAGATATTAGTCTCATTATATCTAGGGCCTCAATATTTTCCCACAGAGATATCACAGATTCTTCTATGACATATTGCAAACCCTAGAAACAATTCAAACAAGTACAATTCGACAATGCATCTAACAACCTTATATCATATGTTAGACTTCTACTAGGATTCAATGCAAACCCCAGATTCCATCTTTGAGATACTCAACAACCAATCACAGCACAATCTAAGGTTTCAATCTTTTGTACACCCTATATTTCTGTGAAATTTCCTAAATCTGGAATCCTATTGCAGCAATTGGAAAATATTCACCCAATTGTTAATCTTTACTTAACAATTTATCTGCAGTCATCTACGGCAACACACTTAATACATCACACTGCAACCTACATAATTATAAAAAAATGTTGCAGAAACACAATACAGCACGGGAAATAAATAAACACACATGTACACCATCATTTTTTGATAATGTCCCCAAAAAAATCCGATGTGAGAAAACTGATGGAGCAGCTGAGGGTTTTAATTATTATGCAGTAGTTTCTGAATACAAGTCCTTGATGCCAAAACTAGCTATCCGATACAGAGATAAAACTGGACAAAAATATAGTGAGAAGATCTCACACTGTCACTGGAAGATTTAGCATTGATCTCACTGGAGATGAGCTCCCTGCATTGTCTTTGTGTCTGCCCACGCAGTCACTGCGTCACTACTGATGGGACTGCACTGAACCTTCTTCTGGTCTCTTGCTCGCTAGAAACTTCGACCCTTTGGCCTCCCAGTCTCACACCTCGGCTCTGGCACTAGATCTCGATTGTTCCCCAACAGAATTGTGGACTCCCTCTGAAGCTTTGTGCTACCACAACGTAGCTATGAGTGGCACTGCAATGCCTCTTTGGACTTATCTTTTCCTTCTCTGCCTTGCACCCTTTGAATCAGAAAAAACTCCCACTGGCCACTATCCCTACCCCTCACTACAAGAAATCACTTCGATCTTCCTCCAACACCTGTTGCACAACTCTCTTGAGAAATCGATCTCTAGATCTCTTACTCGATGTTTTTCCAAATTCCCATCAATCTCCTTATAATCTCTTGTTGACATATCAACGACCAAGATTAAAACATAATCAAAGGCTAAGATTAACTGGGAGTTGATTTGTGTCTTTATCTAGAAGATTCACACCCAATCTAATTAATACACTCTAATTAATCACATTTCCTAAGTTTAGGCTTAGGAATATATTAAAAATGATTAATTATTTTACTTAAATCCTTTATGGTTGGAATATCCCAAAACGCTTTATGGGTATTGTGGAATGCATGTGTCTTAGCCTCTCTGCAAAATCTCAAGACTAGAGCACATATCATGCTACAAAAATCAACACTCCCTCTTACCGAGGAATGTGCTCAAGTGTTGCAACCTCCTGAAGCATCACTCTAACTTCTGCACCATCCCAATTGCGCTACTGATGTCTGGTTGCTACTACCCACCAACTACTGCGTTGCATCTGTGTTGTTGTTGACTCTGCATGTTGTTGTCAACTACTGCATCTGCACTGCAACTCTGTTGTTGCTGCCACTGCAACATCTGCAACTCCCTCTCATCTCCTGTTGCTGCAACTTAGAGATGTCCATCAACTAAACCAACATTGTTCAAACTGATGCATCTATCCACCGAGTTCTGACTACTGCTAGCCTTTGCGCTGTCATTGAAGCCTCTGCGTTTTCGCTAACTCTACACTGTGCCAACTGCACTGCTACCAACTCTACTCTGCGCTACTCAGTTCCTAACGCTACTAACCACTGCATTTGTCACTCTGGCACCTGACTGCACCATCTGTCACTGATCCATCATGCTATTGCTGCTATGGGCTTCTGTAGCCAAGAATTGATCCAAGAGGTGGACTCCTCAAGGATCCTGCCCATCCTATATCTCTCTAGGGCAACAAACCCATATCACCCCACCTCTCCCCTGTAGGTATATGGGAAATCATGGCAAACTCCTCCTCCAATATAGAGGACAACCTATCGATCTCTACAATAGCCTGTGGTAGCAGCTTGCTGATCCTACTCCTTCTTCTGAAGAGGACATTGATAACTGAAGTGGCCCATCTCACCACATCGGAAACACTTGATCTTCGAAATTTCCTTCTTTCGCCTACGCTGCTCTTACTGTCCCTTTGATGTAAGGGTTGCTTTTTCTTCTTTGTTTACTTCTGCTTTCTGCCCGTTGTTGTTGTTGCCATCCAGTTTGGTATTTTCTAAATCACGCCTCATCTCTTCTTGTTGGAGAGCAGCCCACATCCCCTCCCAATCCGGCAATCTTTCCCTGCCTAGAATACTCTGGACAAAAACTTGCCATTCTTCTGAGACGTTATTTAGGGCTAATCTCACCATCTCCGTAGCCTGAGGCGTTGACCCTACAACTGCCAGTTGATCGTGGAATTCCTGAAGCTTCGTAAGGAAGGGATCTATGTGCTCCCCCTTCTGCATCCTTGTGGATCTCATCTTCTCCTCCAAGTACATCTTCTGATTCTTGGAAGATTCCTGATACAACTTGGTCAATGCATCCCACATTTCTTTAGTTGTGCCTTTGCCTGCCATGTTAGATACAACGTGATCTCTCACTCCATCGAGGATCAACCTCTTGGCCTTTGCCATATCCTTCTTGTAAGTTTTCAATGGATCTAGTTCTGCAGGGACAACTACCACATTATCGATGAAGGCTTTAACATCATGCTCATCTAGAAGGAAGGAGATCCTTGCCTTCCAGATCACATAGTTGGAGGCACCCTCCAACCAATCCTGATCTCTCAACCCAATTGTTTCCATCACGCCCAAACACAATGTCTAAGTCTGCCTCTAACCCTCTATGCAATTGTTCACTGGCTCTAATCACTCCCTGCTAGAGTGAGCAAAACTTCTCCCGGCTATTGTTGCTTCTGTGTGGGAAAATAGAATTTATGGGCAAGAAATTCTCTGAGGTTAGAATTCACTCATCGTGCTCTTCTTCCCTTCTCACGTTTTTCTGCTCTAGCTACTGTTACAGAAAATCTACATCCCAGCTAAAGATCTGCTCTGCGTTGAAGCTATTGCGTTGCTCCCTCTGCCACTGACAAATTTCGATCTGGAAAATCTTCTTCTCTGTCGACTCACTCAGAGAAGGATTTTTCAACAAAAATCTTGCCCTCCTAGCACTAGATTGTGCAACCTTTCTGGGGATTCGATATGTTTCCTATGCAGCTCTTTGAGCTCCCTCTTCAGCTCTGCTTCTAAGTTCTTCTTTGCTTCACCTGCGCTCTAATACCATGTGAAAATTCTTAAATTTGGAATCCTATTTTAGCAACTGGAAAATATTCACCTAACTGTTAATCTTTACTTAAAAACTTATTTGCAGTTATCTATGGAAAACATTGAATGCATCACACTACAACCTACACAATTATAAACACGTTGCGAAAACAAAATACAACGCAGGAAAGAAATAAACACACACATATACACCATCGTTTTTGGACAATGTCCCCAGAAAAACGCAATGCGAGAAAATTGGTGCAGCAGCCGAGGGTTTTAATTATTATGCAGTAGTTTCTGAATATAAATCCCTGGATGCCCAAACTGGCTATCTAATATAAAGATAAAACTAGACAAAAAGATAGTGAGAATATCTCACACTGTCACTGGAAAATCCAGCACTGATCTGACTAGAGATGAGCTCCCTCCGTAGTATCTGCGTCTTCCCACACAGTCACTGTTGTTAAGACTGCGCTGCACCTCCTCCTGATCTCCTACTCTCTGGAAACTTCGACCCCCTGGCCTCCCGGTCTCACACCCCGTCTCCGACACTAGATATCAATTGTTCCCCAATAGAATTGTGGACTCCCTCTGAAGCTCTGTGTTGCCTTTGCTTGGCACTGCGCTGCCTCTCTAGACTTCTCTCTACCTTCTATGCCTTGCACTCTCCAGATCACTTCAATCTTCCTCCAGCAACTTTTGCACTGCTCTCTTGAGAAGTCGATCTCTAGATCTCTTACTCGATGTGTTTTCCAAATTCCCATCAAGCTCCTTCTTATAGTCTCTCATTCACATATCAATGACCAAGAAACATAATCAAAGGCTAAGATTAACTGGGAGTTTATCTGTGTCTTTATCTAGAATATTCACACCCAATCTAATTAATACACTTTAATTAATCACATTTCCTAAAATTATACATAGGAATACATTAAAAATGATTAATTATTTAATTGAATCCTTTCCGGGTGGAATTTCCCAAAAATA
The DNA here is from genome assembly GCA_034641835.2 of Pinus albicaulis. Classification (NCBI taxonomy): domain Eukaryota; kingdom Viridiplantae; phylum Streptophyta; class Pinopsida; order Pinales; family Pinaceae; genus Pinus; species Pinus albicaulis. The sequence continues at coordinate 731,536,932 of CM076571.1, read as the reverse complement.
TTTCTAGGTTTTGTGGAATGGATGTGTCTTACCTCTCTACAAAATCTCAAGGCTAGAGCACATCCAATGCTACAAAAATCAACAATTTCATCATCACGATATCATCATATCCTAGAATATCAAACTTCTACTAGGGTTTAGTTACAAACCCTATAACAATGAGCATCAACAATTAGGATAGCACTTATACATATCTAGGATTTCATAATTATGCATAACATATATCAGGCAAACCCAAGACACAAATATCAAACATTAAAGTAAGACATATAACAATTTTGATCCCGCTAGGGTTTCGATTAGACGAATAAGCATACACCTAGGGTTTCATTCCTAAGACATCATATTAGCTAAAATAAGGGTCTTGATTATAAACCTTACCAAACCCTAAATATCTAGGGTTTCAATAGCAACACTAAAACTTCAAACATGACATTACCATCAAAACCACAAACATCAAAAGAATAGCATTTTCTAGATTTCATCAATAACCCTAAGTAGATTAGGTTTTCACAATAGCACCAACATACCCTTAGATTAGGGTTTTATAGAGAACCATTTTAGCGTTCCACACGAATGATCAAATATATAAGAAGGGTAGATTTATCTAATGATTAATCACCCTATCAAGAATCGTTTATGATTCAAAGGAGCTAGACACAACAATGTTAGTAATGTAGAACAGATCAATAAAAGGAATGAATATACCTTTATTAATGTTAAACAATGCAATGTCAAACACACATATAGGAAAGATAAGCATGAGATATTATTTTGTTAACCATAGATGTGTATTTATATTACATTGGCGTGACTCTTGGATTCCACATTCCAAGGTCACTTGGACTCCTCTTTGACTGTTTGCCTTCCACACCTACCCATTAAGGATTAGGTGTCCAACATTCCCCCCCTTAATCCGAAGGGGTATGTGTGAGTCCAAGAAGAGAGTTGTAATACAAAAATGGCAAAGTATGCATGGCAACACTTAGGTTGAATGAGCTCTCTGAAATTTTGGCATAAAGAGGTGGTTTAAGGATGACCACCAACACTGGAACGCTTAGTGCAGTTCCCGAAACTCTTCCAAATCTGGCAAGAAGCTGAGGTCTTCTGCTAGAGGAAGTGCTCCTCATATTTTGAAGAGGGAGACCTTAAACCTAGAAGTAGGGAGGTATACAACCTGTGACGGTTTAAGGATGACCACCAACTCTAGAATGCTTGATGCATTTCCTGTAACTCTTCCAAAACTGGCAAGAATCTAAAGTCTTCTACTAGAGGAAGTGTCCCGAATTCTTTGAAGAGGAAGAATATCAACCTCGCATAGATGGTTTAAGGTTGACCACCAACCAAAGGCATGCTCATGGGCATCTGTGTCTCTGGCTACAACTCTGATTCTGGAATGACAAGTTGTGGCTCAAGCTCGCTTGAACTGTTGTTTCTCTGGCTACAACTCTGAATCTGGAATGACAGGTTGTAGCTCAAGCTTGCTTGATGTGGCTTTGAAGCTTGTAGATAACCACCATTTCCCCCCCTGTCATGTACAAGGTGAGATGATTGTGAAAACTCAACTACAAGATTGTTCAATATTTGAGAACAAGTTCTGACATACGACTTAAACATCTTCTTGGTTGTTGATGCCCATTGCCAAGAAGCGATCCATCCAAGATGAATCTTTGTTCTTGCAGGAGGCTTGTTTATGAAGCATCTGTGTGAAGAATGGGTGTGCCGACCATAGTTCTTGCATGGGTGAATATCGAAACAGTGATCTTTCATATGGCCAACTCGACCACAGTGTTGGCATTTTACAATCTGTTATTGCTGCTGTGGAAGAGGAGCAGGATTTGGAACAGCTAAAGATGAGTTATCATGAAGAAATCCGACACTCTGAAATTTTATGGGCTTCGAGTAGTTCGGAATATGAAAGGACAACTCCTTGTCATATCCAAGACCTGTTATGTGCTTGTTATGGAGAAGCTCTTCCCAAGGTCTGATGATGGGCTTTGGAAGTGCAGGTTGGATGTTTGCTTCTGCGTGCAAATCTGCTCTTGTATTGGGTTTAGTGATCTGAATAGTTTCTTGTTGCTGATGTGAGTTTGCCTCAATGTTCTAAAAAAACACACAAGTTCAGAATGAAAACTCTTCTGCTGAAGCTCATCTTGCTGTAGCTGTGACTCAAGCTGCAGAAAATCAATATGTTCTTGTGCATTTTGTAGAAAAAATATAATATCAGACATAGTATCCTTGTTGATTTTTACCATCCCATCAACACTCGAATGTATTAGAGTATTCAAAAACTCTAATATGCCATCACGTCTATCCATTTTTCTAACAAGTCAAGAATAAAAAATAAGGGGAGCAGCTAAAAATACGAAAGGCTTCAAACCAGAAAATTGACTTTTACCAAAAAATGCACATTTTTTCTTGCATTTCAATGTGCTTTTTGTGTTCATCGAGTGTTGTAGTAGCAATGCATTGTAGCGAACCTCTAGCAAGGGTGGGCTTCAATTAGTTAGCAATGTCAAGGCCAACACCACTATTTCCTCTTCCAAAAGTACCCGAACACACAAGAGTATGAACTTCATCAATTATAAGAATCGCATCACTTTCCCTTCTGATTTCATCAATCAAACTAGTTACATGTCTCTCTAGTTCACCCTGTCCTTTGGAAAATTCACTCTTGCTTCCATTCTCATTCCCATTTTCACACAAATACACTCTTCCTTCCATTACAGTGCCCTCCTCCTCGAACCTCTATAGGGACCAATATTGGGCATCCAACATAGTCTACTAGTACCAGGCATGTGATATCCTGATTACCAGGCATGTGATAAAAAAAGGAGCTCACGAAATATTCCCACTTTTAAAATTGACATACGGCCTTAAAAAATGGATTTCAACCAATGCACAACATTCAATTTTAATAAACACAGTGTGTAATAGATAGCATACCACACACATTCCAATGCTTTGTTTGACCAACGTAGATCCCAGCAGCTACACCAAACGCACCATACGCATGACTTGTAGGAGTTACGATTTTAATGCACAGCCAACATAGTCTCCATGGACAGTTCAACGCACATTCAAGCACATAAAAAAGTCAATGCACAGTCCAAGCAACCGATCTTCATTGCAGTATTTGACTTCAATCCACAGGGTTATATCATCTCACAGGTTCTTTTGGCTCGAGTGACAGGTTTTAAAGTCATACCAATGGTCATACTCTCCTTGCAAAGGGTATCATGAACATGGCCCTTAAAAAATGTTCTCCATTCACCATTCGCAATAAGGACCGCAAGTTCATAAACATTATTGAAGATAACACCAATATTTCATGTCTAGCCACGGTAATAAACCTAAATCTTCCCACTGAGGACACAAGTTTCTACGTGCTCGCTGGAGCGATTTATGGAGATGAACGTGGCAAAATAGGCGGAATTATAGAAGTAATATGGCAATGCTTACTTCAATAAATATCGTCTAGGTGCAGGACTGATTGGACGAGCTCCTCCCATGGTAAAGCCCCTCGAACTTCGAGAAGCGACTTTCATTCTATTTGGGGCAGAGAGAGACCGTGGACAGGGCGCGCTACACTGCCGCGAAGCAAGAAGAATTTGTTGTAATTGATAGCTTTAAGTTCCCTTAGCCGAATAAGAAAGGGAGTAGAGATCGGCTCTTTGGGAGAGGGACCAGTTCAGGCCAACCGACAATGATACCGGGGTGTCGAAGTCGGAGTTGGAAGGAGGTAATAACAGAGTTGTATGGCATCGACTTGTATTGTCAAAGATGTTTCACCTCACGAATTCGTCAGGGCTTACGCAACCCATCTCAAGCATTCGGGAAAGATTGAGATTCCCCATTGGACCGATCTTGTGAAGACCACCACATTCAAGGTGTTGTCGCTCCTAGAGACAGCCTAGAGTTGTGATAGACCAGTGCCTAGGACATCTTAGCATAGCAAGGAGCGTATAATATAATGTATGAAGTTTTCAATTTCAGCTCACATGCTATCTCCTGTAAACAGGGAAATAAACTAGAATGGGACCAAGACCCTCAGAAAATGACACAGAGAAAGGGATACTGCAGAGGCAAAGTGCATAAATCTAATATGAAAGCAACAGACAATTCAGAGACAGTTTACTGCAAAGTGAGTCAATTCAGAAATACTTCACAAACATAAGTTATCAGAAGGTGTATGTAGTGAATGAAATGTAGAGGAGATATTAGTTAACATTGAGCTGATACCCAGATATACAATACCACCATGCATGGGCTTACCAATCTAAGAATCCATACATGATAATAGCATTTTAAAAGCACCCTCCCAAATAAACTAATATAGTAGAAATACGATTTAGCTGAATAATGGAACAAAATATCATGCATGAGCCATATTTAAAGCGCTTGACTGATCCGAGCATGGGCATAAACTAGGATGAATCCATACCAGAAATCAGTGAGCCACTCGCATTCCAAAACATGATACAAGAAAGATGGATGAAATGAAATGATCTATTAATATAACACATAAGAGAAAAGGTTACACATTGTGAAATAGCAAAGACCAGAATCCTCTTTAATAGATAGAACTCCTCCTCACTGAGACCCTGTGGGCTCTGGGCCTTCATACAAGAGCTTTACAAAATGTATACAAAAAGCCTTTCACTGCATCGTTTTCTGATAAAATCTGGAACCCTTAATAATTTGTTCTTCGGGGGTTTTATAGAGAAAAAGAAAACTTAATAAATGAAGTAGGTGATGAACCATTAATTTGCTTCATAAAGACAAGATGGCGGAAACGGGCATGCCCATACTGCTCGATGACTTTGTAATGCTGTATGTACTCTGTGATCTTCTTCCTGAAATAAATGTTCTGGGTGAAAATCTCTTTAGGAACACGGTAGAGAAATAGAAACCTTATGGGTGGTCTGTCCTTCCTGGAGAGAAAATTCTGCTAAAATAAAACCTTGAGGGTATTGTTTTATGTGCATTGTACCCTCTGCCTTCCCAATCCTGAATTAATCTTTAAAATCTTCAACGCCGAACGCTGAATTCCTCAATCATCCACTAATCTTCCTCTGCTGCTCCACTAATGTTTTTCATCTGTGAAATCGGCGCCTTGAATGTCCCTGCAGGGTTTGACAGATTTTAACCCCGCTTCTTTAATGGAAGTCTTATCGATTTGCCTTCCCGGGACTTTCTTCATAATTCAGTTCTGAAAACTGGTCCTTTGACGTGCTCTCTATCACAGTGATTGAGACTCTTGAATCATAATAATTCTTCGCCGTTGTAAACCTGCAAAATCCACAAACTCGTTAAATAAAACCATGCACGGGAAGGTGAACACAGTGGGGATAATGGCGAGACAGCGTAGCGTGACAAGATGGTGGAAGGATGAGAGGTGACGGTGAAAAATGCAGTGGAACAATGGCGGACGGGCTGGCCAGAGCTAAAATGCAAAACATTAAAATATAACATATGAATAGAATATATAAATGGCAGAGAGAAAAATGTGATAAACACGTGGGATGATGACGTGGAGGAGGACCGCGTTAATGGCAGGATATGCAGATGATCTGGACCGTTCGATCTCAAAACGAGATCGACGGTTGAAAACGCATCGGAGGGCAATGAGATAGTGGGCCAGGGGCACTGTTGACATGGACTAACCCTCGTGCAGCTTCGGAGTATGAAAACCGTTGGATGAAGACCTTCAGATCGGACGGCTATTTTGAATATCATGTTGTGACTTTGATCGAACAATAATGCGCGATGAACGGCAGTTTTGGAGCAGTACGCTGGGACGCGTGGCAAACACTGTATGGAATCGCTGGCCAAATGAGAATTACTGCCCACCGCCGAAAGGCGGTGCGATACATACCACCCGGTTTTGGAGGAGCGCACTGCGAAGCCACTGAAGCGGGTGAGCTTCTGACCGTTGATCTGCAAGCTAATCGGACGGTGGACAGATTATCAGAGCTGTGAACTGAGTGGGGTCCGGGCACGATGAAGATTTGCGAATGCCGTCCGATCGGTATAGATCAACGGTTACAAACGCGCCCAACATGTATATGTGGTAAGCGTTTATAGGGCCAGCGCCCGGTTCTGGCTTTCGGTCACGTGGAGGAAAAGGAGCAGAGGGGCTAGGCCGAAAGGGGCTAAGGCCTGATATATTTTCAAAGGTGGGTTTCTCGGCCCTTTTATGCAATTCTGAGGCTGGGAGAAGGCAACGATAGGCAGCAAGAGGATTACTTAGGCTATCAAAAGAATTTTGAAGGGTTCAGATGGAATGGCCTGCCAAAAATTTAATAGGAGTTTGACATGGGCAACACAAGGAACTTGCTCCATATGACCCTGATTGGTATTATGTCAGGGAAGCTTCTATGGCACGAAAGATTTATCTGAAACCATAGCACGGCCCTAGGTCCCTCTCTGCTACCACTATTGAGCGGTTTCCCGCAATGGAGTAGATTCTGGTGTTTTTGGCAATACACATGAAGCAACCACAGGAAAATATATTCACCGCTCAGACTTCAATGCTTAACTAGATTCAACACAATCCATTTGGTATACAACACATAATATTATCGCACAAAATGTGTTCAATTCATAACATATATGGGTATGATATATTAACGCATACTTGCACCAGGGTTACTCTCAAAACTAAATACTAGAAAGCCTGAAGAAGGTCCAACAACATTGTGCTCTTCATCAGCTTGTACTTCAGGTTCACCAAATGCGAAATGGGTTAATGTGATCGAGCCCATAGTCTTCAAATTCAAGCGATCAGAGAATTTGCTGACAACTGTAGCAGGCAACACATAGGCTTGACATGTTTGGAGAGATGCAAAGACGTTTTTGCTAAGGCAAGATATTCCATCGACGGTTGAGGTAACACTTTTGCAGGAGGGACAAAGTAGCAGAGAGACAGGCTTGAGCGTTACTACCAGTGTATTAATGATGTTATGGGCAATGTATTCATATTTGTCAGACCTTGAGTTTCACTCTAACGCATGCGCGGTGAATAGTTTCTGAGGGTCATGACAGTAGTAGAAGAAAAACTCATTGGCAGAGCACCCATCCAAAAAAAAAAATTGACATTCACTAAGAGCCAAATATTCTAGGTAAACTGTGAAATACAACCCTAGCCAGTTATGGAATGCCTTTGGTTGAAGAAGAGCACAAAATTAATGGTCACAGAAGGCCACACATCGTGGCTCTGATACCATGTTAAACAATGCATGGTAAACACACACATAAATAAGATAGGCATGAGATATCATTTTATTAACCATAGATGTGTATTTATATTACATTGGCGCAACTCTTGGATTCCACATTCCAAGGTCACTTGGACTCCTCTTTGACTGTTCACCTTCCACACCTACCCATTGAGGATTAGGTGTCCAACAATTAAGAAGAGAACAAAGCATATGGTTTAAATCATACCTTTGAGTTGTTTTCTAGACAAACCTTGTAGGACATCAATTCCAGTGCTTTGTCTTGCGAGGTCTTCTCCATAACCCTTGAGCATTCAGCAAGCCTTTCCTAAACAAAGAAAAATATAAAATAAATGTTATTAGCATTTAATATAAACACATCTAGATAAGAGAAGGAAACCAAATATAAAAGAATAACACAAGGAATAAGATACTTATCTTTGGAAAATGGTAAGGGCTCCCTCTTAATCCAATCTTGAGGCATACCTATTACTTTATAAAACAATTCAAAAATGTTTTTACAAAGCATGTTAGACCTATAAATACTAGAAATCAAATGAAAATAATCAAAACTTAGAGTAGAGGGATATAGGGTTCTTAAGAGTCCCTAGCAAATAGCTCTTTGACTTTGGATCCTTCCATCTTGTTCTTCTTTCGAGATTATTCTTTGGCAACATTTGTTTGATCCATGTTTCTCTTTTTATTCCTAGGATTGTTAGGACAGACACCTTTATAGTGACCCATTTTATGACACTGGTAACATTCTATCTTGGATAGGTCTACCTTCTTTCTTGGCCCTTTAGACTTCTTGAAGGTTCCTTTCTTGTGACCAGCGGAGTAGGCATTTGAAACTTTCTCTTATTCATTCTCTTTGTTGGTTACTAATGAAATTCTCACTTCTTCTTGACTACATGCATTCCATAATTCCTCGAATGTAGCTAGCTATTAATCCTTGAAGCAAAGGCACTCCAAGAAGGTGGCAATTCCAATAGTGTAGCAATCACGAACTCTTTTTCAGGTACTATCTCATCTATGGCTTAAAGATCATCTATAATTCTATCTATCCTTACAAAGAAGGAAGCCACGGTATCATCCTTTTTCATCTTCATGGTCTTTATTTCATTCTTAGGACTTGCAACTTGACCAATATTCTTGATGGTGAACAATTTGGATAGGGCTTCATACATCTCTTGAGCAGAGTCTATGTTGGAAATGTATCAGATAAGGTTATCCTTTATACCATCTACCATTAGGCTCATAGCCAATATTTCTGACTCTCTAAAATTTGCTTTATCTACATCACTGGATCCTTCTGTAGGTTTCTTCACTTTTCCTTTGACTAGATCCAGGACTTTATTATTTTCGAGGATGAGATCTATCCTCTTCTTCCATGCCATGTAATTGGATGCTCCTTCTAATTTGTTCTCTCCCTTTATTGTGTTACACATTGTTCTTGAAGATAGTAAGCTTCTTTCCTTATATGATCCCCTTTATTCAACTTCTTGAGATTCCTTATTCTCCTTTCAATAGATCTTCAGGCTGCCTTTTTCCTTCTTCACCTTAGCTTTGATTCCATGTTGGAAAATCAAAAAGGCAGAAAGATTTTCTTACGATGATAATTACTTGTGAAATTCTTATTTACTTATTAACTTTATTGTGTTCTTCTTTTACCTTAGTTCATCAAGCAATTACCAAAACCATAACACGAAGATCAAGGACACCAGATGTAGGCAAACAGCCAGGGAAAATCCCCTATCTAGGGGAAAACCCAGTCAACTATTCCTTCAATAGTTTCACGAGATAATCCAAGACTCTAGACACATACTTCCTCCAATCACCAAGTAAACCCTTCCCTTCTTCTGCAGATGATAACCTTCCAACAATATCTTCCACCTAGAGCAGCGGCAACACAAGCAATGACACTTCGATCTAGTAGTAGTAACAACATCGATCTTGATGCAGTAGCAACTTCGATCTTGATGCAATAGAAACTTCGACCTAGACAGCAACAACTTTCACCTTATAAGCAACTTCAACCTTAGCAGCAACAACTTTGATGCAGTAGCAACTTCGACCTAGCAGCAGAAATTTCGATCTTCTAGCATTAGCCCAATAAATTCACATGAGTGAGAGAGAGATGACCCAAAAACTTTGATTTAGTTCTCTTTTGTTATTCTTCTCCTTCTTCACACGTTTACTTCTTCTTCCTCTTGGATATCGAACTTGTTGAGTGAGTGTTCCAAATGAATTGAACTTCATTGTATATATAGCCTTTTCTAGAGTTCAAATTACCTTCATGTAGGCCACGTTGATCAGGTAAGGGCCAACTTGGTGTGGAGGTGACAAATTACATAATTGACTCAAAAATAATTCTTTTTACATGATTCGAAAGCCCAAGAAGGGTCTCATAAAATGGAAAATGACTCTAATGACTCAATATAAAGCCTAGAATTCTTCATTGGGGACTTTGACCTAAAACATGATGACCCAAGCATGAAACCCATGCTTTAATAGGTCATAATAATAATAATTTATTTTTCTTTCTTTTGATAATTGCATTTCATTATGACTCAAATTCAATTATGAAGATCGAACCTAGTTACATTCTTCAACACCACAAACCTTCAATTGACCCTGGGTTGAAGCCTTTGAGAAAAATTAGGGTTTTTCTAGTCCTAGAATTGACTAGGGTTTGTGATATCAACCCTACGAAGGGATTTCCAACTAAGAAAATTGCTATATTTTGATTTGTTAAGGCTTAGCAAGGTAGAACATCCCCCAACCATCTCAAGGCTCATGCCCTAGTTGAATTCATCTTCAAACCCTAACCCTAGCAGTGTGCCACTCAGTAAACTTGAATTGAAGATTAATTAGCAAATATTAATGAGATAAATCGATTAAATCAATATGGCATTCAACGAGATATAAAAGATGAGAGACTAGTGCCTTATAAACAATGCTCAAATAAAAATATAATACTTTCAAATGAAAATAATATTTCAAGTTACGAGGATAGTCATGTTGCAAGACAAATGTAAATACAAGAGATAGCACAATATTGAAGTATGAGCAATAATATAGAACTTGCAAGATAAATAAAACTTGTACTTTAAAGAGATGCTCATAAAAGATAGAACAATATCATAAGCCAATGAGCAAGTAGTTCAAATGACAATTACAAGAGAAATATTGCAAGTAAAATGAAATGCTCACAAATCAACTTGATGCAAGATGAGGCAGCGTTGGATGAATGAATGCAAGATTACACTGTGTGATGCAGGAATTTTGGTTGATTTTAATTATATGCCTAATCTATGGTGAAGCTTCCCCTCGATTTCTCAAAACTTGGTAAGGACTAAGGTGAACTGCAAGAAGGATAGGTCGAGGAGGCGCTTAGTCCATCAATAACAATACCCACCTAGCCTCCTTGACAACCCACGTACCTTCTTTCCTAAAAGGGTTCGGTCACAAGAGAACTGTGAGGTCACGTGTTTGAACCTTTTTTCCAAACTCAAATTTCTCAAATTGAATGAAAGTTAGGGAAGTTGGTCCTAAAATTTCTATCAAACAAACTTATGCCTGGAGGTAAATTTTAGAGATGCAAGCCTAGATCTAATATGCAGATGAGATGCAAATGTTAATGCAATGTTTCAATGAGATATAATTAGAAAAATGTGCGTTAAAGAGAGAAATACCAATATTCTTATAACCGAGATTACTTTAAGCACAAAATGAGATTAGCTTATAAGAATGATTCAATGAAGCAAGTACAAAATACTCAATGAAACAAAGCGAATGAAGGAAATGACAATTAGCCCAAAACGTTAAAGCAATAACTCACGTGCCTTAATAGAAAGGTATATTAACATTGTTTCTTCACTTATAATATGTTATGACAAATAGAGCATGTGAAAATTATACAATGAAGCACAAGTAAATGATGGCAAATGAGATTGCTAATTAGATCTAATTAGAGAAATCAGAAAATTAGAAAGACTTCTTCAATCCAAAATACAATTGAGATTAAGACAAGAAATACTCAAATACAACTAGATCAAATAGCCAATAAGATCACAAGAGAAAATAGGTCAAATAATGAAGCCTAGATCTAAAAATGACAAAGCGATGCAATTTAGGAGATTAGATCTAAGATACGATGAACATGAAACTAAGACTAATCCAATGAGATGCAAGAAAACCAGTTAGGGAATGGATCTAAAGACTAGGATAACAATGAAAGGAAAACTAAAATAAGAATATAAAAAATCTTCCCTTTTAAGTAAGGAGGTGGGATACCATGGGGGGAGACCCCAAGCTCCCTCTACGAAAAATGTGACTTTATTAAAATTACAAAGAGAACCCTTTAGACAAGAGAAAGGCTTTTAAACTTTAAGGAGGGTTTACAAATGAAATTTAAATACCCTTCTTTAAGTTAACAAATGGGATAAATTTTCTTTATAATGATTTTACAATATATTTAAGATGAGAAAAATTTCTCCAAAAGGGAAATTTCTTTCCCAAACTGAAATCTGCTCCAAAAAATTATTATGTCTAAACTCAATGAGGAAATACGCAAAGGATGAATGAGAGGAACCCTGCAACTAGGAGATGTAACTTCAAAAAAATAAACTCTGAGATTCCCAAATCTCCAAATAATTGATTTCTCAAAAATCGACTTTAGAAAAATACTATAGAGATTTTTGCTCACAGATTTTCTTATGGTTGAGGAGAATGTGCCCAAAAATGCTCTTGGCTTCCACAAAATTAAAACTTTAGATTTATCACGCCTGCAAAAATTTTGATTTTAATTTCTCCCTCAAAAATTTGTTAATGACCTCTAAAAAATAATCTTTAGAGAATGTAGAGTGCCCTAAAAAATGTTTTGCTAACAGCCTTGGAGAAAAATGATCCCCAAAATATCATGGCCAGGTAGGAAAAATGGCTCAAATTTTTAATTTTAATTTTGAAAAACTTGTATGATTAATTCCTTAAATTTCCAAGCCCCAATCCTTCAAAATAATTTCAGCCATCTCTACAAGACGTCCAAGCCAGAAGGGAGTTCGCACCAGGGAAAATTCTCAACCTCTTTGAGCTCTCGGCTAGGGGATAAAAGCCTCCAAATGGTTGTGGCCTTCACCAAAATTTGTGAGTTAAATCTCCAATCCTTCAAACAATTGATCCTCAATCAAATCGAAGCTAAAGGCCTTCAAACCCTAGCGACTAGGGTAAATGTGGATGTAAAAGAAAAAAAGGATTTCAAAAAAACCACGAGCAAGAGGATTTGCCTTAAAAAAAAAATTAATTTTTCCTTGATGTTCAACCAATCCACCTGAAAATAAGATTTTAACAAAATTTTCAAAGAGAAAACCCTCTTCCTTCAGCTAGATCTGCGTAAGCCAAAGAGACCAACAAAAAAATATACAAGATGAACAAAAATTATATATACAAGGGTTAGATCTATATACCAAATTTATTTACAAAAAATTACAATTGTTAAATCAAAGGAGTATCGAAAGAGGCAATCCTCAAAAGAGCGATGGTGAAAGGAGTGACTAGGGTTTGCAGCGTTGCTTCGCTGGTTTGCGCCAGCTCGGCCTCTCAAAGGGTTGGCCGCCTTCTGCTCATGAACCAGATCGCAAACTTGAATCTGCAGGATTGCAAGCTTCTGCATAGGGATGTCCATGGAAGAGATGACGACACCGTCTGGGCGGCTACATACCCTGCAAATGATCCAGACGATTTTGGAGCCGCCGCCTTCACAACTGCTCGCAATGCAAAAAAGACTTACTCTGGAGATTCCACAGATCTCACCTTAGCAGTAAGCCAGCAACGGATCTGCCTCTCGAACCTGCCAAATCAGCTTGCAGAGACACCAACGCTGGCAATACTCATTGACTGGGTCGCAGACTTGAATCTGCAGGTTAGCAAGCCTATGCACAGGGCTCCCCTTGGCATAGATGATGTCGTCGTCTGGGTGGCTGCTTTCCTGGCAAATGTTCCAGACGGCTTTAAAGTCGCCGCTTTTACAGCTGCTAACATTGCAAATAGGAGCAACCCTGAAGATCCCACAGATCTGCTTCTCGAAACCGCCAGATAGGCCTGTAAAGGTACCAAGGATGGAAATACACATCGACTGCGTCTGTGCTCCTCGTCCAGCTTTGGTCAATGCTCAAAGACTGGCGAATTTGGACATGGATCTGTCCACTGTTTGTCGGAAGCAGATTTCTTTTTTGAACCAGCCAGATCTACCAGAAGAAGCACTTGCATTTCAGATCCAAGTCACACTCTCAGGCAAGACGATAATGCAATGGGTGCGTGCAACAAATCTTGTGCAGGATCTTCTGCAAAAACTCGAACGCCGGTTGGGGATCCCCTTCGTTTACTTGAGATTGCTATATAAGGGTAAGCAACTTATGAACCCCCTTCCCCTCTCCTATTACAACATTCAAAAGGACGCTTCTATTGTGGCTACCTTTCGTTTAAGAGGTGGTTCCACAAGGCAGTCCTCCTCTGCCCCTTATTTCTCTTATAAAGATGCAGTCCGCAAAGACGCTCCCCACCCTCATTCCTCTTCAAAAGTAGCTCAACCAACTATGGCTCCAAAGCCATTTTTGGTAGATAAATCAGAGGAAATTCCTTCTATCAATTTCTCTCATCCTGAGATTGACGATCGCTACCAGATTTTTGCAAAATCCGCAATCATATGCAGATTTAATGGGCTATGGCCTCGCACAGCAGATCTATACCAATGGATCCATACCAATTGGACTAAAAGAAGCAAGATCTTCTTATGTTCAAAAGGATTATTCATTGTGGCTTTTGACTTAAATGAAGACTACCAGAAGGCCTTAACGGGAGGCCCTTGGTTCTGGGGTTCGGCTGGAATTTTCCTCACCCCTTGGTTTCCAGACTTCGACCCTTCTACAGTTGTCATCACCAAGCTTCCCATTTGGGTCAGGCTCCCGAATCTTCCGGCACATCTATGGCATATCTCTGTCTTCTTAGCCATTGGAGACACCTTAGGACGCTACCTAGCTACAGACTCCTCAAGAAAGGAAAATGGACTCTACACCTACGACAGAATATGTGCAGAAATAGATATCAGCAAAGGACTGTCGGATCAGATCAACCTCAAGATTGGAGATTTCCACTGGACACAAACCTTGGATTACGAAAATACAGCCTTCCGTTGCCGACATTGTCATCAAACGGGGAACCTCCAAAGTACATGTTCCCAGTTCCTCGACAAAAAGAAGAATCTGAATTGTAAACCTAAATCCAAGAGCTGGAATCCCTGTGTCCCTCCCCCTCCTATGAACGATACAGATTCCTCTAGTTCGGATGAGGAGGAAATTGAAGCAGATGGGTAGAATGATGAGATTCCGCTAGACGCTCCCTTGGTCAATCTGGCAGTCCCCTCTGCCCCGTCGATCTCTCAGAAATGTTCTCATGTATCTTCGTCCTCAGACTCTGATAAGTATATTCCGCCGCCAGAGCAGAATATTCTACAACTTGTTATGGCTCATCCAAACTCCACTGGCTGGGTCAAAATAAGCAAGAAAAAAGGCAAGAAATGTCATGTGGCAGAAACCGCCCACTCTAGGTAGATACCTTTGCTCAGATCCAGCTTTTTTGTATTCCCGTGTTTTCTCTTGCTCATTCCTTGATTGTCTTTCAGGAGTGAGGTAGATAGCCTATCACCTACGGCTCCCATGCTTTTCTGCTTCGCTTGCATGTAAGCTTGATTGTACTATACATTTCTTATCTTAATACAATTAGTCTTATTCATAAAAAAATAAATAAATAAATAAAAATAAAAATAAAAAATCAAAGGAGTATCAGTACAGCTCAGCTCCTCGATTAGAAACAATAAACACTATATTAGTCAGATGTATTCAGTAAAGCACAATAGTTGAGAGGAAATATATAAATATTTTTTCTTTACATGCAATAGCTAAGAAACTCCTACAAAATTTCGTTAGATAAGTCTTTGATAGAAACCAATGTAGATTCTTCCACTTTTATGTCTTGGGAGTTGGTTGGTTCAACCAAAAACGTCATGTAATGTCCAATATCTAAACAAACTAATCTCTACACACTGAAGATAATATTGTTAGATCATGAGGAGTTAGATAACACATTGAAACAAAATATCTAGAGATACCTTCTAGATCGATTAATTCAAAATGCTTCTCTAAACTCAAATACTAAAGCAAGATACCTGTGCAAATGGTAAATCCACAAACTTGTTGAAAATTGGAAGCTATGGGAAGAATTTCCTTAAATAAAATTTCATTTCTAACCTTTCTAAAGTGACTTCCTAAAAATAGAAAGTTGTGCTTATCTTTGCAACCATGACTTTCCAAAATAGTAAATCACCTTCCATCAATTTGTAATCATATATATATGATGAAAAATCACTTAACTTGTCTTGAAACAGTCTCAATTGTTTAATTTTTAACTTAATCATCAATGTTATTATTATTATTACCTTTTTCATGATATTATTATATTATTATTATAAAGAAATTCAAGTTTATCAATCATGAGATTCAATCGTGTCATATGTAACTCTCCTCAATTAATGCATATGTTACTCTCCCTCTCTTAATGGATTCATTCCTCTCTTTTTAATTCTCTTACGCACCTCTTACACTTTCTTACACACTTTAATGACTCGTCATAAAAAAGATTCATATTACACATCTTTAATGCATAAGTTACACTCTTCTCCTTTATAATATAAGTTACACTCCCATTTTGGAATATGTAACTCCTCAAGGCATGGGATTTACTCCCTCATGAATTTGACCTCCTTGCTCTTCCTATATATTTGTGCCTCTCATCCTCACTTGACATACTTACTTGTGTTTGTGAAAGGAGAATTTGAACTTGAGAAAGAGAGTTGGAGAGTCTAGGGAAGATTGTGTGTGTGAGAGAGAGAGAGAGAGAGAGCGAGTCTTGAAGAGCAAGAGCAGATCTTGGAGAGCCAAAGTGATTCAGTGTTTGCATCAACTACTGCTATCATATATTTTCTTGAGATTTGATTGAAATTCTTCATTCTCTCATTGCACTTTGTATCTCTGCTGAACAATTGATTTCTAATAGAAGAAGAATTTGGTTGGGTTTTTCCCTATTCATTGACCTAATTTCTTTGTGTCTTAGTGAGTTCTTGGCTATCTTCCATTGTGCTTATGGTTTATATGGTTTATGTTCTATCTAAAATTACTTAACTTATTTTGCAGCATAAAGTTCTAGATTTAAATGATTGTAACAACATAGATCGGAATTTCAACATGGTATCAGAGCTTTGGTGAAGACAAGCCCATTTCCAACTCTTTTTTTGCTGGAATATTTCTTTTTGTCTTCTCCATTTGCAGCTCTCTTTCTACGGAAATATAACTTGTTGTCTGCTCCATTTGCAACTCTCTTTCTGCTGAAATATAACTTGTTGCCTGCTCCATTTGCAACTCTCTTTCTACTAAAATATAGCTTGTTGTTCACTCCATTTGTAGCTCCCTTTCTGCTGAAATATAGCTTGTTGTATGCTCCATTTGCAGCTCTCTTTTTGCTCAAATATCTCTTATTGTTCCTTCTACTTGCTGCTCATTTTATGTTGAACTTTCTCTTCCCTTTGTTGCTGAAATATCTCATTTACAACTGAAATATCTCTTGTTTTCATTTTCTATTTGCTGCTGAAATTTTGAGCAGATCAAGATGTCTTCCTCCTACATTAAGAATAAAGAGAAGTTGGTTGATGCTTCAAATTTCTTCCTTTGGAAGGTTAGATTGGATGTTACTCTTAAGGAACATGATGTTCTAGACTATGTTGAAGGATAGGTAGAAGAACTAGCTGAAAACTCCAATGCTACTATCAAGACCAGATACAAGAAAGGAGAATTCAAGGCTAAAAAGATTATCCTTTACTCTCTTGGACCTCATCACTTATGTCTCCAATGTGAAGAAAGCCAAAGAAAAGTATGACAAGTTGATTGGAATGTATCAAGTGAAAAACTTGAGTCAAATTCTTTCTCTAAAAAATCAGCTCAAGAATGTAAAGATGAACAGAGGAGAAACCATTCAAGCATACTTCATAAGGATATCAAAAATCAAAGTTCAGTTGTCAACTTCGGGTGAATTTATTTCCGATAAAGAACTAGTATTGATTACGCTTGGAGGTCTTCCTTCTTCTTGAGAAACGTTTATTACTACCATCAGCAATAATGACAAGTTTCCTACATTTGATGAGCTCCTGGGAAAGTGCAATCAAGAAGAATCCAGAATGATTTCCAGAGGGAGAATTCCCAAGCATGAGGAGGGAGAATCTATTGCCTTTGCTATACAAGGCAAGAAGAAGAAAGGAAGAAGAGGAATGCAATATTCAAGAAATTTTTCTCCCAGCAGCTCCTCTCAATGGACTAGAGACTTATCAAGAGTCCAATGCTACAATTGTCGCAAACATGGCCTGTTAAATTTAGATAACCATGGTGTTCTATGCTTGATGCACTTTTGATTCAATCTTTCTTAGGCCGAATACAAAATACAATCACATAAACTTGAAAGTAAAATGTTGATAGAACACAATAATAGATCAATAGAAGACAAGCCAAATATAGATCAGATTTACAATTCCTTTTGTCCAGCAAAGATATGAGATATTGTGGCGTTACGGTGGTCAACAGGATGCTTCAACCAGAAAAGTATTTCTTGGTCAGCCAACACTATCATGTGTCACACCCACGGCCCTCAAAGACAGCTCATCACAAGTCAACGCAAGTCAAACCAGGGATAGGCAGAAAAGTCAACGTAGGCAGCTTCAGAAAAGTCAACGCAGCAAACTAGGACTTTGGTCAAATAACCCAGAATTCCTCGATTTTAGTGCCCAGTTGTACGGCCTCCTAAAATCAGAATTTCTGCAAAATAATGAGGTCAAACGACCAAGGGTTGACCACGGTCAACGTTGCAGTAGAAAAGCCCTAAACAGATCAGTGCAAAAAACAGAAGGCCCTAAACAGATCAACGCAAAAAACAGCAGCTTCGCTCCACACATGTGAGGGAAAAAGGCCTCCAAAGGTTATCGAACCAATCAGATCACAATGACAGAATGTGTGATGAGATGATGAGAAAATGACCTCCAAGTCTCTCCAATTTATATTCATCAATGAGGGTGTGTGACACATCTCTTAGGCATGTGGGATAAATCTAGCCGACCTTGCACATGTGGAAAATAAATTCAAAATCAATGTTCTGCTCATCCGATAAAGATGATCTTTAGATCAATCTTGCACCTCTTTGAAAGAGGAGTCCAAAAAAAATATGACCATCGTCATATGAGCAGTGCAACATGGATTTTGGACCTCATTGCCCAAAATTAACACTCCCTCTCAACTAGGGATAACTCCATCTGTCCACAAGTGCCATCCATCATGTACCAAACCAAACATCATGCGTCATCCCGTCGTAACTTGCTTTGTTGGCTCTTTATTTCATAACAAAAGGTGAATCACAAAGACATCACACATAGCTGACCTGAAGTCAGCTTAGAGATAAAAACCTCTCTCGGACTCAAAAGAGTCTCATACAAACAAGAAGTTGGTTTACTGGCCCGAAGTCAGTTTAGAGGATAAAACCTCATCATACTTGATCCTAGATCAAGGTGTTGGACAAGTTCCATCCTAGACATAGAGAGGACAACAATCTTTGATGCGTCCATCGGTCTTGCTATGGTCTTTATCCACATTTCCCACCTCATTGGCCAAATGAGAGGTACTTCCCATGAGTTTGAAACTCCATGGGTAGGATGCATGCGGGGCACAGATCAGAGAGACACGAACCACAAGATTCAGCAAGCCTAGCCCAGTGAGTGCTTATAGATCCAAGAAGCTATCCCCAAGCCCCCTGGAGCTCCTAGAGCTCATAGTCCAACTCAAGAAGGACCCTCAGAATAGGGTCTCTCCATGATTCCAAGCTTCTCACGGAAGGTTAGGAACTTGACCTTCCCCATGGGCTTCGTGAGAATATCCGCGACCTATTCATCAATTCCTATATGATCGAGCCTTATGGCGCCTCGTTGTACCATATCCCGGATAAAGTGGTACCTGATATCAATATGCTTGCATCAATCGTGGAACACGAGATTCCCATAAAGACGAATCCCACTCTGGTTATCACAAAGGATAACGGTGGTATCTAGCACATGCCCAAACAGCTCACTAAAGAGATTTCGCAACCAAACAGCTTCACAACAGGTCATACTTGTTTCAATGTATTCGGCCTCAGCGGTGCTCAAAGCCACTGACTTCTGCTTCCTGCTCATCCAAGATATCGAAGCAAAACCCAAGGTGAAGCAACATACAAATGTGCTCTTGCGATCCACCACACTGCCAGCCCAATCGGCATCAGTATATCCATGGAGTCTCAAACTCTCGGTAGTGTATCTCATCCCATGGTTGATTGCGCCCTGAAGATATCTCAACAGATTCTTGGCACTAATCCAATGAATGTGATGAGGTTCAACCATATGTTGACTCAAAGTGTTCACTGCAAAATGTACATCCGGACAAGATTTCACTAAGAACATCAGGGCCCCTACGAATTGTCGATACTCGGTAGGATTTGCTAGCACGGGCCCAGCATAATTTCCACTCAACTTCCTAAAGTTGAGTTCCATCGGTGTCAACACAAACTTACAGTCCACCATACCAAATCTCTCCAGCAACTTCACGACATATTTTCTTTGAGAAAGCAAAATCTCGCCTAGCCTCTGCCAGACCTCCAAACCTAGGAAGTAGTGCATCATTCCTAGGTCTTTCATCTCAGACTCAGAAGGTAGCTCCCTCTTACACTAATGAATGAGAGGGTCAGCACCTGTCAGGAAGAGATCGTCCACATAGAGAACCAAGATGAGAGGCCTTTCTCTATCAACCTTAAAATAAAGGTTTGGATCAACATTACTTCGAGTGAAGTCCAGCTTCATCAAGTAGCTATCTATCCTCTCATACCAAGCCCTGTGGGCTTGCTTCAACCCATAGATGGCTTTCTTCAACCTGCATACATGGGTGTCTCTATCTCGGACTTCGAACCCCAGAAGTTTCTCCACATACACCTCTTCCTTTATAGATCCATGCAAAAAAGTAGTCTTCACATCCATCTGATGTAGACTCCATCCTTGTGTAGCATCAAGGGAAATAATAGATCAGATGGTGGTATAGCAAGCCACAGGTGAAAATATATCATCATATTCTATGCCTTCTTTTTGAGAGAAGCCTTGGGCAACGAATCTTGCCTTGTAATTT
Source organism: Pinus albicaulis (assembly GCA_034641835.2). NCBI lineage: Eukaryota > Viridiplantae > Streptophyta > Pinopsida > Pinales > Pinaceae > Pinus > Pinus albicaulis. Next base: position 731,516,417 of record CM076571.1, on the reverse strand, counting down.
TCAGCACTTCCATCAGATCCATGCTTGATCTTCTAGAGCCATTTTGAGGTGACAACAGATATGTCCTCCGGTCTTGGGACCACTTCCCAGACATCATTCTTCATAATGGACTCATATTCTTCAAGCATAGCATCCTTCCAAATTTGATGCTTTACGGCTTCTTCAAATGTTCCAGGCTCATATTGTACTATCGTACTCATGGCTGCTAGATACCCTTGGTATCTCTTCGGCTCCTTGCTTTCACGGAATGTCCCCTTTGGGGCAATATGTCTCTCGGCATCTTCGACAGTATCCCTAATCCATCAGGGTCTTCTCTTATTTGAAGGAGGTGGATCAATGGGATCCATAGGTCCTTTAACATCGGGCATCAAGTCATCCTTCGACTCTTCCAACTTCCCTGCTTCTTCATCTTCTTTGTCTTCCTTGGAGCTAGGAAGATTTCTTACTTTCTTGAGGGCATCATCTTCATCGAAGGTGACATCGTGGCATATCTCCACTTCTCTTTGACTAGGCACATATATTCTATATGCCTTCGAAGTTTCACTATAGCCCACAAACATTCCCTTCTTTCCAAAAGCATCCAGCTTGCTTCTCTTTTCTTTCAGCACATGAAAGTAAGCAGGACAACCAAAAACTCTAAAATGAGAAACAGCAGGTTTCTTACCAAAGAAGACTTCTTCGGGAGTTTTGGAGTCCAGAGCGGAATGTGGGCATCTGTTTTGAACATACACAGCAGTGTTCGCAGCTTATCCCCATAGAAACTTTGGAAGACCTTAATCACATAGCATGGCGTGGGCAGCTTCCACAATGGTCCTGTTCTTTCTTTCAACAACACCATTTTGCTCAAGAGTGTATGTAGTTGTCGTCTCCCTCTTAATGCTAGTTTCTCTACAAAAGTCATTAAACTCATTTGACTCATACTTTGTCCATTGTCGGTCCTCAAAACATTGATTTTCTTCTCGGTCTGATTTTCCACCAAGGCTTTGAAGGTAGGGAACCATTTGAATACTTTGTCCTTCTTCTTCAAAAAATATATCCAAGTCTTGCGGGAGAAGTCATCTGTAAAAGTCATGTAATAGGAACATCCTCCCAAGGATGTCACAGGTAGCATACCAAATAAGTCAAAATGTATCAACTACAAGATATCAGTTGTCTTTGTGACACTTGAGGGGAATGGTCCCCTTGTATGCTTCCCTTCGGCACAACCCAGACATATACCTTCATGATCATCTCTCATTTCGAGCATCCTTGTCATCACCTTCCTTGCTTCGGGAAGGGCTTTGTAATGAAGGTGTACAAACCTTCGGTGCCATAACTCTGTTTGAAGAGTTGTATCACATGTCATAGCCCCCAATGGACTTCCTCCATCCTCGTAGAGTGTATCAACTCTAAAACCAATAAAAAGAGCTTCCTTGAAGTTCTTCCAGATAAGTACCTTTCTATCAACGAATGCCACCTTGAACCCTTTGTCTTCCATTGCCGAAATGGACACAAGGTTCTTCTTCAAATTAGTTACATTCAACACATCTTGTAATCGGATGACTTGACCTTGAGATAAATGGAGGGTCACAGTCCCCGTCCCTTTCACGGGACAGGTGGCATTATCTCCAAGGATAATTTCCAGATTAGTATCCTTCTCAGAAAGGGCTTCTTTATAACCAGTGAGGTGCCTTGAAGCACCACTATCAATTAACCAGACATCCAGGGTGTCAAGTGGAGATGTAGCAGAGAGGGCAGATACAAGAATAAAATCATTTCTCTTATTATCAACAACATTAGACTCATCGTACCTGGAATTTCTTGACCTCTTGAAAGGTTGCCCATTTCCATTACAATCAGAGGGAGCCTTCCTTTTTCATTGGAACTTGTTGTTCCTGCCATCCTTCTCGAGTTGTTGTTGTCATCGTCCCTGGGAGAGTCCCTTCTATTAGGCCACTCTCTTGCATAGTGACCAATCTTGTTATAATTGTAACATCTTCCCTCCCTTCCTTTGGGCCCCGCTCTACCATGGTTTTGATTTCTCGGGCCACCATGGTTCTTCTTCTTTGCATGTGCGGCGAAGGCAGTAGGGTCACTTCCAATACCATTAGAGGCATACTCCATCATTCTTGTTTCCTCTTGAGTGCATCTCGTCAATATTTCATCAAAATCAGGAATCACATTATTATTGAGAATAGTGGTATTCAATACATGCCAATCACGAGGGAGACCTCCAAGTGCAATAAGAACCATCTCTCGATCAGATATTGCTTCCCCAATAGCAAGGAAGTTATTCCTGATTTCAGTGAGCCTCATAAAATAGGATTGAATAGATTCATCCTTACCCTTCTTGATATTCTTCAATGGATTCTTGAATAAGAGGATTTGATTAGCATTGATAGCCCTGAACATGCTCACCAGCTTATCATACATCTCCTTAGATGTCTTCAGCTCATAAATGTAAGCAACCAAGTGCTTATGAATAGAATCCCGAATAATCATCTTTGCTTTGATTTCCCCTTTTCTGTACTTTGTCTTCGTGGCAGCAGCTGCATTTGATGGAGGCTCTTGAATATTCCCCTATACATATTCCATGACATCTTGATCTTCTAGCGCCAAATCCAAGGACATCTTCCATGATAATCAGACTTATCATTCAATTTATCATTAGCCTTGAAACCCTTGTAGGTTGAGGAGGCCATTTGTCCTTGATAGGATTTCTTCCTTCAGAGATAGCTTCTAACACCAACTTGGACTCTTGGAATTTCTCTTCACCTCAGCTCCGATACGATGTTTAATTTAGATAACCATGGTATTCTATGCTTGATGCACTTTTACTTCAATCTTTCTTAGGCCTAATACAAAATAGCAATCACATAAACTTGAAAGTAAAATTCTGATAGAACACAATAATATATCAATAGAAGACAAGCCAAATATAGATCAGATTTACAATTCCTTTTGTCCAGCAAAGATATGAGATATTGTGGCGTTACGGCGGTCAATAGGATGCTTCAAGCATCAAAGTCTTTCTCGGTCAGCCGGCACTATCATGTGTCACACCCACAACCCTCAAAGACAAGTCAATGCAAGTCAAACCAAGGAAGAGCAAAAAATTCAACGCAGGCAGCTTCAGAAAAGTCAACGAAAAAAACAAGGGCTTCGATCAAACATCCCAGAATTCCTCTATTTTAATGCCCAACTGTACGGCCTCCTAAAATCAAAATTTCTACAGAAGATTCAGGTCAAACAACCAAGGGTTGACCACGGTCAAAGCTGGTCAACGCTGCAGCAGAAAACAGCAGCTTCGCTCCACACGTGTGAGGGAAAAAGGGCTCCAAAGGCTATCAAACCAATCAGATTACAATGAGAGAATGTGTGATGAGATGATGAGAAAATGACCTCCAAGTCTCTCCAATTTGTATTCATCAATGAGGGTGTGTGACACATCTCTTAGGCATGTGGGATAAATCTGGCCGACCTTGCACATGTGGAAAATAAATTCAAAATCAATGTTCTACTCATTCGATCAAGATGATCTTTAGATCAATATTGCACCTCTCTGAAAGAGGAATCCAACAAAAATATGACCATAGTCATATGAGCAGTGCAACATGGAGTTTGGACCTAGTTGCCCAAAATTAACATGGCCACTATGCTTGTGACTGTTCAGAAAACAAAAGAGCATCAAAATCCAGCTTCAATACTCATTTCAACATTTCGGATTACAAAAGAAGAAGAGAAGCTCATTTTTCTTGCAAAGGAAACTATCGTTCCTCAAGAAATCACGGGTATGATAATAATGCAATTAAGACTCAATCAAAGTATTTTCTTGTTTCTGCTCTTTCTAGTTCATCTCCTGCAGATTCTTGTGATAGTTGGTTGGTTGATAGTGGTGCTTTGAGGCACTTTACTGGTTACATAGAAGTAGTCTCTAATCTGGTTAAGAGGGAGAAATATTTGAAGATCACTCTTGGAGATAACTCTACATATCCCATAAAGGGATATGGTTTTGTTTCTTCCCATCTGGATCAATGTAAAATTTTAACTCTTCAAGAAGTTTTATATGTACCTGGTTTAAAGAATAATCTTGTGTCCATATCAGCTTTAGATGATAAAGGAATGAAAGTTGGTTTCATAAATGGTAAAGTGGATTATTCAAAAATCACTCGATGCAATGAGTACTAAGTGGACTATTAAAAAATCATGAGAAATTAGTTAGTTACGATTAACTCTCATGGAAATGGTCATAGATTAATGACTTACTTAACGCAGTTGAATCCCAAAAAATGATATCTAATACAATGCACTACGAACACCCCTCAATACTTAAATACAAAGAGTGAAGGGAACTCCTCTTGAATGGTTCATGAGGCACAATACTTGCTAAGGTTTTGCAAATCAGGTAGCAAGCTGAGTGAGCTTAACTGTGAGGAAAACTCCACAGTTAAGCGCGATTGAGCTAGAGGCGATGTGGGATGGGTGACCTCCCGGGAAGTCCTGGTTACTGGGTGCAAGCCTCGAAAGTGATGATTGACGCTATGTGGTTCATTTCACAAGTTTCAATCCCACTTCTTCACCCATATGAGCATCACCCGATGCAATGAGTGCTAAGTGGACTATTCAAAAATCATGAGAAATTAGTCAGTTACGATTACCTCTCATGGAAATGGTCATAGATGAATGACTTACTTAACGCAATTGAATCCTAAAAAATGATATCTAACATAATACACTGCGAAAACCCCTCAATACTTAAATACAAAGAGTGAAGGGAGCTCTTCTTGAATGGTTCATGAGGCACAATACTTGCTAAGGTTTTGCAAATGGGGTAGCAAGCTAAGTGGGTTTGATTGTGGGGAAAACTCCACAATTAAGCGTGCTTGAGCCAAAGGCGATCTGGGATGGGTGACCTCTCGAGAAGTCCTGGTTACCGGGTGCAAGCCTTGGAAGTGATGACTGATGCTATGTGATTCATTTCAGTAGTTTCAATCCCACTTCTTCACCCCTGTGAGCATCACCCGATGCAATGAGTGCTAAGTGGACTATTCAAAAATCATGAGAAATTAGTCAGTTACGATTACCTCTCATGGAAATGGTCATAGATGAATGACTTACTTAACGCAATTGAATCCCGAGAAATGATATCTAAAATGGTAAAGTTCTCACTTGGCCATTGAGATCCAATATGAGAGATGCCCTCACTTTGGGATCTAGATGTGAAGGTCTATACAAAATCAATGGAAGACCTATTCATGCATTAATCTATGACATCAATCATCAAAGTGAACTTTGTATAATATCCCCAATTTTCCTAAGCCACCTAGGAAATATTACACTTTTTGATAAATTCGGAATTAGCAACAATTTTTGGTATTTTGACTTAGGAGAGGGAGAAAATCAAATTATAAGTGGGTTGTGCGGGCCACACACAAAAGGAATACACACTCCTTAGGAAAACGCACTTGTGGAGAGAGAAGGAAGGAGAAGGAAGGCTACTATTGGAGAATGGGGCCCACGAGGAAAGGAAGAGGACAACAAGCATAAATCTGAAAATTATACTATTGTTTGCTTGAGCTGTTGAGCCAAGTCAACATTGTTTGTTTAGGACACAAGGTTTCCGAGGGGAAATCTCAACTCCTTCTTCAGTGGACTCCGAGTGCCACCCTAGGGGAGCCATACCTACACTTGTGAGTTGATCCGAAAGAATTATACATGTAATATTGAACTGTTCTTGGGGGCACTCTAGATGTAGAAGGGAAATATGCACACCCTGGGAGAGGGAGCTACGAAACCTTTTTGGCACCGGGCTTTTACGGTCACATTACTTTGGTATTTTGCGGCCATTTTGGCAGAGTTTAGTGGGTTGAATCAGTGGCTATTACTTAGGCCGAAATTCTTCTTCCAGTGAACACGCAAAGGCAGTCTCATTGGGTCTGCACAGTTCCTTGGGGATCGACTTAGCTGTGGCAGGATTGCCTAGGGGTTTTGAGTTGAGATTTTTTAGAAGGCATAAGGGGAATTTTGGGAAACATTCCTCAACATTTGGGGGCTCATTTGCTGCAGATTTCTGGGTGATACGAATCTTCCAATAGGTGGAAGGGCTCACTCTAATTGGGGGGAAATTTGGAAGGTTGGAAGTAGGCCCAAACCTTTCTCTATTTTTCTAGGTTTATTGAGGAGAGGCCAAGATTAATTTTGGATAATTTTCTGAGCACTTCTGAAGGCAAAGTCCCTAGTTCCACTCAGCAGCCAACAACAAAAATTGATAGAGGGCACAGTTTATTCTAGGACCATTTCCACCACTTGGGTTCGCGAGACATTTATGGGTTTTGTTCGGCTAGTGGAGTAGCGCCTATGGCTAATTTCTTAGAATTTTTGGAGCACTCTAGAGGGTCAAAACAACATCTTCCTGCCAGCCAATATTTGCATTTTTCTAGGGCCAACACAGAAATAGAAGGGGAAGTACTTCCTAGCAATTGGGCAGCATACTTTCTCACCTAGGGTTGTCAAGCTTTCTTTAGCAAGCCCAGGTGCACACACTCCATTCATATTTGTGCATTCAACTTGCATATATTTATATATATTAAAATGGCTCAGTTTTGTGCATTTCTTCGCTAAATTCGTGGGTCAATTACTGTATGTAGGATTTTATGTGTTTCATGTGTATTTTTTCTCTCTTTATTATTGTATTTCCTAAGTAGGAGTATTACAATGGTATCGGAGCCATGATCTTGGCCAGTTGTGGGGTAGCCAACTAGATCATGGGAGATTTGGGCATGTAGGCACAGTGATGGCTTAAACCATAGACAACCCATGGCTCAAGGAAGATTCAGTAGGAAAGAATTCTGGGGTGGAATCCGTTGGAACGATGAGAGATTAGGCCAATTGAGGAAGGTGATAGACTAAATCCATCCCCATCCTTATAGTAGAGACACTTGAGGTACATAGGTCGTGGGGGCACAACATCTACACCATATGGGGAGAGTCAACAGAATCAGGGCAACAGATCTCCTCAAAAGGAGGAGACAAGACAGGGATCGTTAGAGGATGAGACCAGGGGGTGCTGTTGTTGGTGGAGACCTGGATTTAGATATCAGAAGCCTAAGGAGGAGGTTGGGCATGAGGCTGAGGGCACGTAGGGTTGTGAGGAGAGCGTAGATATACCCAGCGTGACACAGGAGTCACCCTTGTTGGAGATTCCTTTGATAGCTCGGGTTGAAACCTTGGGGGAGAGACTAGAGCACACACCCATATGGCCATCCATTGGTGAGGTGTCCACTGTTAAGGAGGTGCCATCCATTTTTCAGGTATCTATTGATGAGGTGTCTGGGGTTGTGTCTGAGTTTCCAGGTTATAACATCACACAACAAATTGATGAGGTGCCTGGAGACATATCCATTGTTGATGAGGAGTCGATAGGTACAGAGGCATCCAGATCTGTGAATGAGTTTATGGACGGTAGCTACCTATTGTTGATTTTTTAGGATGTTTTGCATGATGAGCTATCTGTGGAGAGGCAATTAGTGGCTCATGTTGAGCCCATGGTGGAGGAGGATGAGCAACCATCCTTGGAGTCAAGCATCGATGAGGAGCAGTTAGGTGCATCGGCAGCCAGCAGAGATGTTGTGCTTTCAGATGGCAGTCCCCTTCAAGCATACATCGATGGGGCTTGTACCATTATTGGGCCGCCTCCTCGTGTTGGTGAGATAGAGACTATGTTACCTAGACAGATTCCATAGATTGGCCAAACTAGCAAGATGAGGCGACACGAGTTGCACAGGGTGCAGCATTCGCAGGATGGAGGACTTGTTCTATGTATGGTTGTTCATGCATTCAATCCCCCTCTCTCGGGGGTGGATGGCAAGAGAAGTTGAGTTGGTATCCGATGGAGTTGGCTAGGAGGTTAGATGCATCCATGGCCACAGATCAGCAGAGGCTATGGATTACCAAAGGGGCTCGAGGACCAGATTGTTTTTGGGATCTAGGATGGATTCTCCATCACATTGTGGAGTCAGTAGGTGATAGTAGTAGCTGCATGATGGCCTCGACGGTTGGGCACATACACCTTTTCATATCCCCTTCAAAGTTCCTGACAGCACTAGTGACAGGATGGATTGACAGGGGAGCAGGCAGAGTTCATGAGTTGTTATGGCATGTTGGGTGAACATGGGATCACAAGATTCCTAGCATTCTTTGGCAGGATCTAGTTGGAGGAGGTGGTATGGGTAGGCTACCAGACTGAGCATTGTATGTAGACGATGTTCTCCCATTGAGGTATTGGGCATAGGAGTTGCCATGGATCGACACATAAGAGTTATCCCCTCTAGTAGGTGGGGAGTTAGGCCACTCAAGTCTACCAGGACGGATGAGGAGATAATGACGCATCTCATGTTGGCTTCACTAGCAGAGTGGCAGATACTATGGCACATGTAGGATACCATATGTTAGAAGGTGGTACAATAGTAGGAAGTGGTACACAGGACTGCACAGAGTTATGTCGTAGGGTCCTGTGTTATGTAGTGGGATTCAGACTGGTACATACAGACCCAATTTTAGGCTGTAGCATCTAGTCATGTGCATGGATGTGCAACGAGGAGCAGTGGCCTGTTGACGAGCATGGAGATACATGGTAGTGTACCTTAGCATGTCAGATTACACTGTGGCGTAGGAGTGACTCGCATCGCATTAGGTACCCGCGGGGAGTGTCAGGTACAGTGACACAAGCAGGACACGAGATGATACGGGATGGGATAACAATAGCAAGGGGTATCCAGTTGTGTACAGGGGTAAGCCGCGACATACAATGGTATGTCTAGGAGTACATGAATGCTCAGCGGTATCCAGAGGCGTATGTTGTTTCACAGCAGGGTCTTGGAGTGTTGCCTCCGGGGAGACTTATGGACAAAGATATTAGGCATACCTTTGGGTGCAGTTCACCCAAGATCGACAAGGACGCAGATGAGTGATACTTGATGGTATCCATGGTGTAAATTTTTGAAGATGTTCTATGCTAGATGCAAATATACTAGGGCTCAATGAAAGTAATATGCATATAGAACATACCAATAGATCGATGGAAGACAAGCCAAAACATAGATAAATAATGGTGGCGTTACGGTGGTCAGCAGGATGCTTCAACCAGCAAAGTCTCCATAAGGTCAGCCAACCCAATGTGTCACACACAACCCCGAGACGTCTCATCAAGAATGCTCCACCAAGACGTTGTACCAAGAAGTCATAAATGCAGAATCAAAAACGCTGCTCCAGCACCATCCAAGAAAGAAGAGAATGCCTCCACAAAAATGTGTGTGAAATGAACTCCAAGTCTCTCCAATATATAGTCATCTGTGGGGGTGTGACACATCTCTTATGCATGTGCGATAAATCAGGTCGACCTTGTACATGTGGAATAAATTCAAAATACATGTTCTTCTCATCCGATCAAGATGATCTTTAGATCGATCTTGCACCTCTCTGAAAGAGGAATCCAATAAAAATATTGGCATCGTCATTTGAGCATCACAACATGGAGTTTGGACCTAGTTGCCCAAAATTAACACTCCCTCTCAACTAGGGAGAACTCCATCCACCAGTGCCATTCAAAAATTGTGTGTCATCCCGCTGTAACTTGCTTCGTGGCTTCTTTATTTCAAAACAAAATGTGAGACACAAAGACATCACTCTCGGCTAACCCGAAGTCAACTCAGAGGTCTGAAACCTCTATAGGACTCAAAGGAGTATCATATACTAACCCGAAGTTACTTTAACTGACCCGAAGTTAGTTGGAGGTTCAAAACCTCACTAGACTTGATCCCAGATCAAGTGGTTGGACACGTGCCATCATAGACATAGAGAGTACAGAAATATTTGATGCGTCCATCGGTCTTGCTATGGTCCTTATTCACATTTCCAACCTCATTGGCCAAATCAGAGGTATTTCCCATGAGTCCGAAACTCCATGAGTAGGATTCATACGGGGCACAGATCAGAGAGAGGTAAACCAACTCAATATCATCACGGTGGGGCAGAAGCACACCAACAAGGTTCGGCAAGCCTAGCCTTGTGGTTGCTTATAGCTCTAAGAAGTTATCCCCAAAGCCCTCTTGGAGCTCCCAAAGCTCATCGTCCAACAGGACCCTCCAAATAGGGTCGTTCCATGATTCCAAGATTCTCACAGAAGGTTGGGAACTTTACCTTCCCCAAGGGCTTTGTGAGAATATCCGAGACCTGCTCATCAGTTCCAATATGATCGAGCCTTATGGCACCTTGCTGTACCATATCCCAGATAAAATGGTACCAGATATCAACATGCTTGGATCGATCGTGGAACACGAGATTCTATGACAAAAAAATCCCCCTCTAGTTATCACAAAGGATAACGGTGGTATCTAGCACATGCTCGAAGACCCTTGGTATCTATACGGCTTCTTGTTTTCCCGGAATGTCCCCCTTTGGGGCCATATGTCTCTTGGCATCCTTGAGAGTGACTTTGAGCCATGAGGGTCTCTTCTTCTTTCTTCCAACAACATTATTTACTCAAGAGCATATACAGTTGTGGTCTCCCTCTTAATGCCAGCTCCTCTATAAAGGTGACATTATCAGTCCTTAGAATCTTGATCTTCTTCTTCAAGAAATATATCCAGACGGGCTGCATATCAGATAAATTAGAATGTATCAATTGCCGGACATCAGATGTCTTTGTGATACTTGAGGGAAAAAGAAAGTCCCCCTTTTATGCTTTCCTACGGCACAACTCTGATATATGCCATCATGATTATTTTGAATTTGCGCGTCCTAGACACTAACTTCCTTTCCTCAAAAAGGGCTTTGTAATCATAGACCTGAATCATACTCAGTCACCATACATTCGTCATACATCCATACGTTGTCATACAGTACTGAAGATATCAACCTTCATGGTCATATACATATATGTGTGTGTGTGTGTGTGTGTGTGTGTGTGTGTGTGTGTGTGTGTATATATATATATATATATATATGCCACTGAGAATACCACAGATCAAGTTCATATAGACTCAGCCATATGTCATATAGTGAGGTCACATATATTTTGTTATATGTTACTGAATATATCAACCATTATCCTTCGGTTTCCTCAGACAGCATACTTTAACAGAATTTTCATGTAAGAACAATTTTACATACCTCTTCAATGCATCTGCCTTCTTACAGTAGATTTCCAAAGTATTGTACTTAAGGCTATAATATCAACTCAGCAAGTCTTCCTTCTCATAATAATTATGTTGCTTCAACATTACTGATCACAGGATTCAGATAAGGATTTTAACAAAGTGATTTTTCCTCCACAAGGTCACTATACATTAGACGTTATATCACCTAGTCCTATTCAACAAACAATTTCTGGTGGGGTTGGTCCTCTATTATTGTTTTCATCTTGCACGCCTTTCATATTTCCATATGCATCAATCTGTCCAAGGTTCCCAATTCCATCAGCACTTCCAATTTCCACTTCCAAGCTGTTGCACCATTACCACTACTAACTCATTGCCAATATTATCATACTGTCCACATATCACTGTCAATATTACATCACTGACAATACCGCATACTTACTATAATGCATCACTATAATTGTTATGTGATCCATAACAAAATTCCACAGATTTCAGAATTAATTAATACAAGTCTCGAATGCACCCATTTGACACACATAATGTTGCATCAAGGTATAGGTCATAAAATTATCAACAAGCCCTCAGATTGATCTACCAAACCTCCAAGTCTTCATCGAATTTGTCAACATATGCTTCAGGATTTCAAGTTCTGTGGTCAAACTGATTTAGTCCTCAAAAAAAGAATATTACGTTGCCTGCCATGCCTCAACTAAGGTCGATTTCGCTCAATGTATACACAAAAATATGCTCTAATCTTTGTTGATCTCCTTTCAAGGAAGCGGCTTCCTCCTGGTTAAAACACAACCCTGGTTAAAACGTATACTCAGCCAAAAAAACCTCCACACCCAGTCAGCCACACGAAGCACGTTGGACACAAGTGCAGAGAACAGAGATTTTGTATATGTCTGGCCTGGGTTTTAAGAGGGGAAATCGACCCTACTAACAATTTCATTAACGGCCCTCTACCTCTAGACCACCGATCGATGCATGCACAAGAGACTGCACCCTGCCTCGACTTCCCTGGCTCACAGTGCCACTCTAAAATAAAGGCATCTGATCCGCTACATCACAGTCAACAATTGCAGTGACAAAAACATATGTTTCTGCAAGAAATTTGGGAATCTGGATCACAAAATTTCGGAACTGTGTTACAACCAAATCTCTGCTTCTTGCCAAAATAAAAAAATACAGCAGCACAATTCGAACTCAGAGTCGTGTGGTCAGCTGAATCGATCGAAGGTACCGACTCAGACCGATGTGGCACCAAGTTGGAATAATTTGCCATCACAAACATTAAAAAATGTCTCGCTTCAGCTAACGTGGAAATCGATAATTAAACACACTCGCTTTTAATTCACCACATCTGGTTTTGTGAACTACATCGCGCCGACCGAAATTACTCAACTTCCATTGATACATGTTACGACTAGCATTGAATGTCCGTCACAGAATCTGATGGTGCCAAAAACCATTCACGATGCCAATTCATGTTTTGGTATTTGACAAGGAGTTCCGCATTTGAAGTTTCCCAGAAAACTGAGGTCATCCATATGTTCTGTTTTTTATGGCGACTACATTTCACCGTCGATGAATCCAATTTACAAAGAGGCCTGCGACCTAATTGAAGTAGCCTGGCTCACGTTGTCATTTCTTGTAGCAGCTAGGTATCTTGAAAAATAATCTTGGCCTCCTGCTCACAGCAATTCAAACCTTAAAGTGACCTTTAGATAGATAAAAAACAACATTTTGAAATGGTGTTTGTGACAGCCCTAGTTAGGGCATGACATGCTGCTCTCTCCGCACACTAGCCTCTATAAGCTGTGGTCCACCTTAGGAGAGGTCCTCCATGCATACACTGCCCTTACGTTGACATGTCCAGCACTTAAAATGCATGTGTTGTCCTTCAATCTTCACGCTATCACTTGTTGTGGTGGTATGGCCTGTAGCCTACCACACAACCTTGTTGTGGCTAACAGCACCCTTATTTTCCCTTAGAACAGCCCTCATTTCGCTGCCCTAGATTCTACACCTAAGCTGGGCATTGTCTTCTCCTAGCTCTAATACCATGTAAATTTCTGAAGATGTTCTATGCTAGATGAAAATATACTTTAAACTTCTAGGGCTCAATGAAAGTAAGATGCAGATAGAACATACCAATAGATCGATGGAAGACAAGCTAAAACAGAGATAAAGAATGGTGGCGTTACGACGGTCAGCGGGATGCTTCAACCAGCAAAGTCTCCATAAGGTCAACCAACCCAATGTGTCACACAAAACCCCAAGACGTCTCATCAAGAACACTCCACCAAGATGTTGTACCAAGAAGCCCTAAACGCAAAATCAAAAACGATGCTCCAGCACCATCCAAGAAAGAAGAGAATGCCTCCACAAAAATGTGTGTGAAATGAACTCCAAGTCTCTCCAATATATAGTCATTTGTGGGGGTGTGTGACACATCTCTTATGCATGTGCAATAAATCAGGTCGACCTTGCACATGTGGAATAAATTCAAAATACATGTTCTGCTCATCTGATCAAGATGATCTTTAGATCGATCTTGCACCTCTGTGAAAGAGGAATCCAATAAAAATATTGGCATCGTCATCTGAGCATCACAACATGGAGTTTGGACCTAGTTGCCCAAAATTAACACTCCCTCTCAACTAGGGAGAACTCCATCCACCAGTGTCATCCAAACATCGCGCATCATCCCGCTGTAACTTGCTTCGTTGGCTTCCTTATTTCAAAACAAAAGGTGAGTCACAAAGACATCACTCCCGGCTAACCCGAAGTCAGCTCAAAGGTCTTAAGCCTCTATAGGACTCAAAGGAGTATCATATACTAACACGAAGTTAGTTTAACTAACCCAAAGTCAATTGGAGGTCTGAAACCTCACTAGACTTGATCCCAGATCAAGTGGTTGGACACGTGCCATCCTAGACATAGAGAGTATGGAAATCTTCGATGTGTCCATCGGTCTTGCTATGGTGTCTATTCACATTTCCCACCTCATTGGCCAAATGAGAGGTACTTCCCGTGAGTCTAAAACTCCATGGGTAGGATGCATATGGGGCACAGATCAAAGAGAGGTAAACCAACTTAATATCATCACGGTGGGCTAAAGAACACCAACAAGGTTCGGCAAGCCTAGCCTTGTGGTTTCTTATAGCTCCAAGAAGTTATCCCCAAAGCCCTCTTGGAGCTCCCAGAGCTCATCGTCCAATAAGACCCTCTAAATAAGGTTGTTCCACGATTCCAAGATTCTCACGAAAAGTTAGGAACTTTACCTTCCCCAAGGGCTTTGTGAGAATATTCGCGACCTGCTCATCAGTCCCAATATGAACGAGCCTTATGGCACCTTGATGTACCATATCCCGGATAAAATGGTACCAGATATCAACATGCTTGGATCGATCATGGAACACAGGATTCTCTAACAAATGAATCCCCCTCTGGTTATCACAAAGGATAATGGTGGTATCTAGCACATGCTCGAACAACTCACTGAAGAGCTTTCGCAACCAAGTGGCTTCACAACAGGCCATACACAGTGCAATGTATTCGGCCTAAGCGGAGCTCAAAGCTACCGACTTCTACTTTCTGCTCGAAGCAGACCCAAGTGTGAAGTAGCATCTAGATGTGCTCTTGCGATTCACCACACTGCCAGCCCAATCGGCATCAATATATCCACGGAGTCTCAAACTCTCGGCAGTGTATCTCAGCCCAAGGTCTAACGTGCCCCAGAGATATCTCAAGAGATTCTTGGCACCAACCCAGTGAATGTTATGAGGATCAACCATGTGTTGACTCAAAGTGTTCACTACATAACATACGTCCGGACGGATGTTGCCTAACAACATCAGGGCCCCTACGAGTTGACAATACTCGGTAGAATTTGCTAGCACGGGCCCAGCATCACTTCCACTCAACTTCTTCAAGTTGAGCTCCATCGGTGTCGTCACGGACTTCCAGTCCACCATTCCAAATATTTCCAGCAGCTTCAAAATATATTTTCCTTGAGTGAGGAAAATCTCGCCAGGTCTCTGCCAGACCTCCACGCCTAGGAAGTAATGCATCAGTCCTAGGTCCTTCATCTCGAACTCAAAAGCGAGCTCCCACTTATACTGATGAATGAGAGGATCAGCACCTGTCAGGTGTTAGGGTCTCGTGATTTGGCTGATTGGCAAGCCAAGTGACAGGGTAACATCAAACCAGTCTTTGGAGCCCAAGGACCTAGCCTTCCTGGACTCAGAGAGGGCTCTCTCTATTTGTGTAAGGGATATCTATGTGTTTGCTTCTTGTGTTTCTGATTTTAGGCTAGTTATGAAGTAGGTTTTTTGTTTTGTTTTTAGGTTTGTGAGGGATGCACTGATCAAAGACTAAGATAGGTAAAAAGATGTCAGATCAACTGGGCTATGGGGTCAAAAAGGTCAAGAAAGCTTCAGATGGTGATACAAGGTATGTTGAAGGGCCGATTTGATCAAGGTAAAATGGATCTTTGGGTAAAATGGAGTGGGATGGACACTAAGTTTGTGAAGAACAAAGGCTTTCAAACATCAATAGTTCAATAGCTGACATAAACATGGTAGGGCTAGCCATTAATCATGAGAAATGTAACTAAAAACTGATAAATGCATAGAAATAAACATTCAAGCAATACATAGAGATATGTGACTCTCTAACTTTAGGAAATTTCTATCAGACTTTGGGGAAAGACAATTAAGACAAACAAATAACTCAAATCACTATCAGGAAACGCCTAAGCATAGTATTCCAAGCTATCGGGCACTTTGAAGTAATATTGCATAGTTTTAGGCAAAGGGAAAGATCAGTACAAGACCTCCTTGGTTCAACTAAGAAAATAAAACAATCAAAGAAAGGTTTCAAAGGTGGAGCTATGACTAGCCATGAGTAAGCAGGGCATACTGTGAATCATACTTAGCATGCATAAAACCATAAATGAAACAAGCAAACAATTTCTTCAGTGATCAAAGAGCAATCAAGGATTCTTTGATATGACTAAGAAGGAAGAAAACATAGAAGCTATAATGAAACAGGAAATCTGAAGTGCCTCCAAGGCCATGTCTCAAATCTATTCTCTACTATCTTATAGCAAGCAAGAGCATGAAATATGAATGAAAACTAAGAAGCATAACAGAGAGGGACACTATACCATTTTACCAAGTCAACGAATCCAACAGTAGTCATCTTTCATCATCCAAAAACATTCAAGAAACTATCCAATGCATGAGACAAGTGTTTCTTTCAAGCTTGTATAACCATATATTGCTATATATCATCAAGTTCAGCCTTATTTACAATGAAGTCTCTTAGAATATATAGGTCAAGATGAGAGAAAACCTCCTAGTGCAACTTGCAATCTCATTGGCCCATCAAAAATATCTGATTTTGTCCTTGAGGCTTTGCAAAGCCCAAGGCACAAAATATCTATAGAAATATCCTAAAAATGCTAAAAAAGGAAAATATATTGACTTTTCATAACTAACCATGGCCAAAAATAGCTAAACGCGCATGAGGAAAAGTCACTTTAGAAAAGTACATTTTTCACAAAAATACTTAAGAAAAATATCAACAGAAAGTCTTTTGTCTTGTGGGCAACTTTTGGAAACCTTCTCGTTGTCAAAATGAGGCCCGTGACAGCTCGTTGGAAAGCTCTGAATGTCTATTTTCTGAAAATGCTTAGTTTTCTCCAAACTGATCACTGGAAGTCTGTCAAAAACTGACCTCTGTTTAAAAACCCAGAAAATAGACTTTGCTGATAAACAGGGCCGAGTGTGGAAAAAATGACTATTTTTCGCCATTTTGGGGGACCAAATCATCTTCAATTGATCTGAATATCGCTGAGTAGATGCCCCTGAAATTATGGCATCTAATGATACCATTTTCATCCTTTGAGGATGTCCCAAACAGAAATGGCGATGCCCATGATTTTTAGCCAAAAGCCCAAAAATGACAAAAAACCAAAACTTGTTGAATTTCGCCCAATTTTGGTGAGCATGACCCTCAAAGGTTTTCAGAAACATGCTGAGAAACTGAGGCCAAAATTTGGAGACTTGAGGTGTCTTTCTTCATTTTTGGTGACGAGCGCCTCTTTTGAGCTTCCTTGAGCTTTTCCTGTGTGGCCTTCAATTTCCGTCGCGCAAACTGATTAAGCTTCTTATAGTGCCTGGTCATCCTCCTTTGAAGGTCCAAATCTCTATTGGCATTTTCCAACTTCTTCTCCAAGTGATAATTCACCCTCTCAAGCCATGCTTCTTGATTGTTTTCTATCTCTTGGGTGAACAAAGTAGTGAGAGGAAAAGATTGGAAAAGGGCAAATTCTTCCTCATTTTGTTTCTCTAAGGCTCTTTTGAATCCCATGGTCCTTGGCCTCTTTCTTCTTGGCTGATCTTCATCTTTGCAATCATTGAACTCGTCCATGAGTTCTTCCAACTTAATTTGCGCCTTGGAGGCCTCTTTTTTATATTTGATGGCTCGTGTCTCATATACCGCCATGTGGACACTCATCTGTTTGTTTTGTGTTTGCAAAAAGTGAATGAGGTTTCTAGACCTCTCTAGATCTGCCCTCAAATCATGAATTTGTTCTTTATTGATCAAGAGAGACTCTAGGATTCGGACCTCATTGTCGCTATCATCACTTTGGATCTGAATTATGTCAAAGTCCCTCTCCTTCTCATGGCTGCTTTCTTCTTTCTCCTTTACCTTGCTTTAGGTGGCCTTCTTGGTCTTCCTCCTATTGGGTAATTCGACAATGGGTTGCTTGGGCAACTTCCCCTTGCTTCGGAGGGCCTCAGTAACATTTGGAGTTATACTTTGAGGCATTATTTTCCTTGATGTCCGGGGCTTTGTCACTATTGGAGAAGAAAGCATGGGCCCTTGCCTAGGAGAGGCAGCTAGCACATGCTCTATTTGCTCCTTGCCCTTGCTACTTCCCTCATCATCCTTGCCACTGTTTTGAGTTTCTTCATGAATGCTTTGACTGTCATCTTGCATGTCTTTTTTAGGGTTGCCCTCTTTACTCGTGTCCTTGTTTTCTTTATGACTTTTAGGCTCTGTCTCCTTAATGTTTTGGGCTTCATCTTCATCATTTTTGCTGCTGTGAGGGCTACCAATATCCTCATCAAACTGTTCAATTTCCTCATCATTTCCCTCCTCACTGTTTTGCTCTTTTTCATGGCGTTTTTCTTCATCACTGTGTTGCATATCATCACTGTGTTTTTCTTCACTTTGCTGCCTTTCCTCACTGCACTGCTCTTCCTCATCATGCTTCTCTTCCTCATTATGCCGCTCTTCTTGACTGTGCTGCTCTTCTTCATCATGCTACTCTTCTTCATTATGCTCTTCTTCTTCATTATGCTGCTCTTCTTCACTAATCATGGGAAATTTTAGCTTCTTGGGAATGGGCTTACTTGAAGAAGGCAAAAGATGCTGAGAGGAAGGTGAAGGAGATGCATGGGATGAAGAAACAATGACGAAATCGGGATGTGCAACAAAAGTGTCCCAAGAGATTCCCTTCTTCTCAAGTTGATGAAGAATGACAATCTTGATGAGGGAATGATGGAAAAGGCAAGCTGACTGCTAAGAATGAGGTCTTTTTTGAACAGTGGAGGCCATCTTTTCAATACTTCTATGGAGGAAGAAGGGAAGGTTTAACAATTGGGCTCTTGTGAAGTGCATGAGCAACTGGACATGGTAAGCATAGACTCGGGAAAACCTTCCCTCGCATGTGAAATATTTCATGATTATCTTCATGAGGGGAGCATAACTAGTTAACAGATATGAGAAAGGAAAGATG
Organism: Pinus albicaulis; assembly: GCA_034641835.2. Taxonomy (NCBI): domain Eukaryota; kingdom Viridiplantae; phylum Streptophyta; class Pinopsida; order Pinales; family Pinaceae; genus Pinus; species Pinus albicaulis. The sequence continues at coordinate 731,497,463 of CM076571.1, read as the reverse complement.
GATGGACATGTATCCCGATGCTTTGGCTTCAAAAAGGGTTTGTATTGTTCTGAGTCTAGGTAGCTTTGTTTAAACCATTTTTCCTTGACATAAGGGATTTTGGTAGCTTTGGAAATGGATCTAGGAGAAAACTTGAAATCCAAGCCTGCCAGCTGAAAGTGTTTCCCTTGCAATCTCAAAGCACATAGATGTGTCAAGGGGAGATAGCTTTTCACCTCCTGAACCCTTTGACAAAACTCTAGACATCCAACTTCATGAAATTTAAACAAGACTGATAGATGAGCATTTACCTCTTCAGTTGAAACAGGTTCAAACCTCCTGTGAGGGCCACTTCTGCTGTCTTGCCTGGGAGGCATTTTGTTTTGGATACTCTTTTCTTGTTGACTAAAAGAGTTTGTTCCAAATGGTATTTGAAATGGTTTCCCAATACTACACCTTGTCCATCTTTGCAAGTCACTGTGCCTCTTTGATGCCAACAAACAAGTACTTGTCAAATGAAAAACAAAAACACCTTGATCACTGTGCTTGTGCAAAGGTCTTGAAAAGATGTGTTTGTGGTTTCTTGTTTAAGAAAGAACTCTTCTGTTTGGCACAAAAGATCCTACCCTCAAGCAATGCTCCTTTGTTGTTTACTGCCCTTTAAAAGGTAGACAAAACATCTTTCAACTGACTTAAAAGACCTTCACAACATACTCTGTTTTTGGAACCCCGGGGGTTGCACAAAGTTCACTATTTCACAACACAAAAAGGGACACTTTATATTGATCATACCTTCATCTTCTAACCACTGTCTAGGTGATCACTTAAAAAAATTTTGTGATCTCTGCACCTTTGTTTATCTGTCTAGCAGCTGTGGGCTAGTTTTAGCTTTTTAATAACCCTAGAAGAGATTTCAAATTTGGTCTAACAAACCTCCTCTTTATTCATTGTTTTATCCTCTGCTAGCCATGACCAAAGAGACCCTTTTTAATTTGACAAATACCCTATCTCCCTTAACCATTGTTTTTTAGTAAAAGGTTTAAACAAGATATCTTGGTGGTTTTTGTTTGAAGTGGAAACTCCCTTTGTTATGGCACAAACACCCTTTCCCTTCAAACCCTGCTCCTTTGTTATCACTGTCTTTGAAAGGCTATTAGGGCTTTTTAAGACCGATTGAAAAACTTTCCTCTATTACTATATTGCTCTTTCACACCCACAGCAATAAACAACTTTGATTTTGACCCAAAACCCCACCCTCTTTATCATTGTTTCTCTCTTGAAAACATAGCAAGCATACACCACCTTTTAACCTCAAAATTCATCACGGAGTGAGAAAAATACCTTGAAGAATACTTAAGGGATTTGTCGATCCTTGATTCAGCTTTCAAAGGTGTTTTTTGTTGGCAATATGATGCAGAATGTGGGGAGATTGTTGGCAATATGATGCAGAGTGTTGTCCTTGATGGCAACCCACTTTGATGAAGATGATGACAACGTACTTGATGAAGTTGTGCTTGATAGAATATGTTCTTAATGAAGTAAATCTGATGTATCTACAGAGAGTACAGAAGACAGTGAAGAAAGGAATTCAGATTGTGCTAAATCTATGAAAGAGTATGTCTCAAGGAATACGCGGATCTGTCTAAGGGAAGTCGCGTATGCACGCGGAAAAGAACGTGCCAAGTCGCGTATGGGCTAAAGCGCTCTAAAAGTACAAAACCAGGGGTAATCACCATGGTATTGACCCACTGTATTGGGTAATGATCTGCCTAATTGACCCCGTCCAGGAATACCATCGGATGCATTGGAGGTTTTGGGCCTGCGGTATTGGTGGTTTTGGCTCATGGTATTGAAAAAGGGTAAACCTATATAAGGAGAATAAATTCATTGTGCAAATGATGAGTGTGGGAGCAAGATGTCTGAGCTTGAATGAATACTTCTCTGTGAAGTATATCCGTATGGAAAGGGTAAAGGTTTGATGATAGATCTGAATCTATGATGCACCTATGAAGAAATGATGAAGTGGGATATCTAGATCTGAAATGTATCTGTATTTGCTAGATCTGTTTATGGAGTGATTAGATCTGTGATGAGGCGAACATCTGTCTGAAGTAAAGGGTTGAATCTGAACTGAATATCTGATCTGAAGAAGTATGCTGCTCTATAATGATTGAAGATCTATACGCTACTTTGCCGCGGAGGAAGCGCGTATATACGCGGCTTCGCTGAAGTAAAAGCGCGTATGCGCAATGAAATATACACTGAGGTATACGCTGGTTTGTGTGGACGGAAGCGCGTATATACGCGACATCAATGAAGGGAAAGCGCGTATGCAAACTAGGGTTTGCTGAAGCAAGGGGTATGAAATATCTGATCTGTTCTGCTGTGTTTCTGCTATCTGATCTGTGTTGATATGTATTTGTTGGTGATGTATGTCCGTGCTTAAAAGTATGGAAAGGGTCCAGTCTGAAAATATGATGAAACGTGGCCTGCAAGTGTTGTTCTATTGAAGTTGTTGGATCCAGTGTGAAAATTGATGAAACGTGGTCCAAAGGGGTGCTGAGGGTTGTAGCCTTCAGTCAGGGGGTCGTAGCTCCCTTCCAGGTGAGGCTGGTAAACGAGATCGGGGGGTCGTAGCTCCCTTCCAGGAGAGGCTGGTAAACGAGTCAGGGGGTTGGAGCGCCCTTCCAGGAGAGGCTGGTAAACGAGCGCAGGTGGGTGCCTGCGTGCTGGTCAAGTCTGCGCCAGCACATATGTTGTAAGATGTTTTCTCTATAATAAAATATTGAAGGCTGAGCAACTGCAGGGGTGGTTTTCTCCCGACTTGGGTTTCCACCTAAAAATCCTGGTGTTCATGTGTGATGCTTTGTGTGATGGTTTATTCTGTTCTTACTGCACATGTTTACTTTTTATAGAACATCTAATGAATGAATGATGGAATGATATAAGTGAAGAACTAATGGCATAATTAGATCTCTGTGTATACGCGAGTTTTATGAAGGATATCCACGTGTATACGCTAGTTGTCTTCAGCAAAGTAGCGTATGGGTTTTAGAGAGTGAAAAAGTAAAAAGTTTTGAATATGCAGTAAATACTGATTCACCCCCCCCCCCCCCTCTCAGTTTTTTTCCCAACATTTTTTAAGGGCTTTTGGGTGAGCGGCACGTTTGCAGAAGAGAGCGTCGCGCAATGGAGGTAGCCGGGTCTTGTTCGGGCACCGGTGAACGAAGACGCACAGGCGCGTCGCGCGCCGTGCAATGGTGTAAACACTGTGTTTGGGAGCTCACAGGCACGCCACGCAGGCTTGGAGCCCTGAAAAATTTGAAATTTTCTCGAAAAACAAGTTTCTCCAGTGAAACAGCTAGGGGAGCGTTTGCCTCATGTTTTGAGAAATGCTCTTAGGCCTTTTAAACGGCCACTCCTGCCTTAATATTTGAAAGAAACACTTCAAATCCCTTCATATCACGTTTTGGAGGGTTTAGATGTTTTTGAAAAGGTTTATGTCATGTCAAAACATAATTCTTTGTCTTTGTTATTCCATTACTTTTAAAACATCATAAAGACCCATATTTGATAAAGTTATATAACAAAATGCCATGGTCAGCCTCTTTTTGAAGACACCATAGTCATCGCTTTCATTGAAGTAAAAAGGCCTCCTTAAGACACAAAACCCCTTTCACTGCCTTTTCATTTAGGAAATAACTCTATCACTGTTTGTCCATTTCTATCCTTCAAAAAGAAACATTGCTCCGGAGCAATATCAAAGAGCGCTAATGCATCCTTATAATGATATTTCTCTTTGACTGTGGGTAAAACCTTAGTTGAATTCACCAAGGCTTGACTTATATCTGTTGATCAAAGAAAGAGGCCTTGAGAGACCCTTAATGCAATCACATACAACAGCAGGGTTTGTTCATATGTACATAAAGAGGTCTTTGTCTGTGACAGTGATATGTCTTGTTTCTTTGAGTGTTGTCTCTGAATTTAAAACATTTTTCATACCCTTTCCTCACACATACTGTCTCTGTGTATTCATTTGCAAAAGTCTCTTTCAGAAGCAAGGCTTAGACTATCTTCTTTGTCATTTTGATAAGGTTGTTCTAAGTTTGGGCATTCTAGCCTCAGATTACCCTTTGAAGGAGACCTTTGATAGAAGAAAAACAAAGATTCTTTGAATACCATAATATCACTGCTTGGCCTATGTTTAACACCAGCCCTCAACTCATAAACCTTGAATTGTTTTCTACTGATTTCCACTCTGTCTTTCAAACAGTGAAACCATGTAAGCATTCCGTGAAACACCACTGTTGTATCAGTGGTTTCATCCATTGGAGAAAATGGTGTAACAATTTTTCAAGCCATTTGAAGCATTGTTATCATTGTGCTCTTTGAATGAGATTATACCTCTGTTGCTGACCCTCTGCTTGTTAAATGAAGGAGGCCTTTATCATATTTCCAAACCATCTACTTTTAAATGAAGGAGGTTTACAAGAAATGACCTAACCATCTGCTCATGTTTGGAGGAGGTTAACACAATCACCCAACCATCTGCTCATGCTTGGAGGAAGTTAACAAGAAGTGACATTTCATCCCTTTCTCAAATTGTGTCATCTTTCCTTGTAATTTCTATCTCTGCTTGGTATATCACAGTGAGTAATAAGGTGCAAATTTGACAATATGCTATGAGGGGCATGCTCTGAGATATGTATCCTTTTTTACTGTGTTTGCAGAAGTTTATTGAATTACCTCTCTGACTAGCATTCTTATCCCAGGCTCGAGACAACATGAGAAGCAGTTGTCTTCTCATGTTTAGCTTGACAATGTCTACTGGAACACTTGTACATCTCTACTTTTTGAAAGAGACACTGAAACACTGTAAATCCACCTAATATCAGTTTGGCTTTTGGCATATGTACTGCTGACACATCAAGACTTTTTAGTGGCACGACCTAAGGTTGTATCAAGCTTTGTTTGCAGAATAGGAAGGCCATCTATGACTGGTTGGTATTAGACATAGGTTATTTTGGCTTAGGATAGTTTGCCAAGGGAGGATTTCCTAAAACGCCACTACCTAACTTAGGGGAGATCTCTGACAGATTTGGAGTATTCTCTTTGGTATGACCAGATCTTAAGATGACATATGACCAGAGGTAGGGTGGGTGACATTCTTATCAACAGTTGGTTAATGAATGACCTGGGGATGAGGGTGAATGACAACAGATGATTTTAGCTTATGACAGCTGATGGACAGGCTTATATGACTGAGACTAGATAGGGCTTGACAACTAGGTTTTTTTCTCATCATAGGCTGATTGAAAAGGCAGGAGGGCATATGTTTAGGGGTGTTTTCTAGCTGACAAATTTGACAAATTGGAGATCAACTTCTAGAAAACTTGGCTTTAAAAACTAGTCATCATTAACAGGTGAAAAATACTGATGACTAACAGTGGCTCCATTTGGGGAGGGCAACTCCTTTTCAAGAGGTGTCCAGAATTTCAGATCTTGGTCCTTTTAAGACCAGTGCCTTTATCCATTGGCGCAAATTTTTTTCTTCCTTGATACTATTTATGAAAGTTGAAAGCATGATTAGCATCAAAGTCATTTCCACCTAACCTGCTACATTTCCTAACATTTTTTCTTCTTTCGGGTTCATTTGGATTAGCAACCCTTTGACATAATTTTTTTTTTTTGGAAAGATGACACTGTCTAATTCTACACTTATATCTGTCGGGAGTTCAGATTAAGCTGATGAACTCTTTTGTTTCTCTACCTATGCTGGATCGACTGTCAAGGTTAAGCTGTTTGACAAGATTTTATTCTCTATTCTAAAACATGAAATTGAAAAATGACTTAAATCAGGATTAGACAGTCTTATTTGTCATGTACTTGTGGCATGAAAGACAAGCTGCACACAAATATTATTTTGCATAAAATGAAATCTAGAAAATCAGGGCTAGGATACACAGTTTGTTTTTATCCATGTTTTCCTCTTTGGTTCTGTTTTAAGCATGTGGAACCAGTATCTTTTCCTAATCTATTTTATTTGACAAGTCAAGCTTACACAATATTGACTATCTTTCCTCTCACTAATTTATCGGCAAATAAATTTAAAACATGTTTAGTTATGATTATGCTAGATTACTGAACAAGACATTTTGAGCACTAGTAGCGGCATTTAGACTTGCGCGCTTTCAGAATGACTATTTTCTGAACATGGGGCTTTCTTTCTATTTTTCAAACTGCCCTCTTTTTCTACTTTTCTATTGTTCTTGAATTTTCTGTTTTTTTATTTATTTTCCAAACAATGGTATATATAATGATTGAAAATGTTTTCACTTAGAAATCTTAGAAATGGTGAAACTTAAGCATCTTATCTTCATAAGGATCTCCTACCACTCTTGGTCCACTTAGCTCTTGAAAAAAAAAATTTGGAAAATTTTCTCTTTAAAGCATAACATAAAGATTCATGCATGAATCTCTAAACAACCCTATATCTTCCCATTGTACCTCTTTATACCTTTGATTCCCACTTCTTCTTTTGTTGTACATCTTTTTCAAATAATGCAAATATTCTTTGTCATTTTTTAAGTATATGATGACATCATCAAGGTACATCAGAATGCAGAAATTCAGAACTGGAAACATGGCTTTTAGGAACATGTTTTTGGTGTCCGATGGTTTTGCAATTCTGGGTTTGAAGATGGAACTACTTCCAGCATACTTGAAAAATTCTTTGAGATGTTTGCTTTGCAAAGGAATTATTTGGCGATATCCTGAAACATCATTTTGCAAAGACACATGATTAAAAGCATTTATCATTGGTATATCATGGTCTTGGGCAGGAAGGATATAATTTCTGTCACAAGGGTGTGTATTTGTATGTCTAAAATCAAAACAGATCATATGACCAACTGTTTTATCTTTGACTACTACTGTTTGGTCAAGATTTTTGTATTTTTTTTTGTCGAAGTTGTTTCTTGGAGTGATGGCAGCGTCGTGCTTCTCACTATTTTCTCTACATGAAGTAGTATCTTGAACAATATTGCAAATTCTAGCAGTTCTAAGTCTTTGGTGGAGTGGCAGAATGCTAGCTAGTTCAAACAACTCAGGTATATTTGGACTGCAGTCATCATATCCTTTCATAAGAAGTTTTTTAGACATTTTTCCTGGATTTTGAGATGTTATGGCTACAGTCAAGGTTTTATTTGAAGGGGTAGAGTTATGTGATGGTAAATCTTTAAGGTATGGTAAGAACATTAAGCTTTCCTGCCCTTGATTTGCAAAGAGGTTTGTGATATGCAAGTCTTCTAATGCCTCTGTTCTGAAAAAGTCTCATGATGTTACTGCTGATGTTTACCTATGGTTTGAGCAATTTGCTTGATGGTATATAATGTTTTGTGCTTCTTGCTCTATCTCTGTTTCAAGAGGAACGAACTCTCTTCCCTCAAGACATAACTTCTCATGGTCATGATAATTTTGAGTGTCTAGTTCATCATAGAGAACTTGGCGTAGCTGATGTGATGGATCTAAGTTTGTTTCAAATCCTCCTGATTGTTCTTCAATGTCTTCATCAGTTTGTAAAATGAAAGAGTTCAGATCAGAATGCAAGGAGGACATCAGGATGTTATCTGGCCTTTCTTGGCTGTTGACCATATATTTCATGTGTGATTCCCGATAGAGTATTCTAGTTTGGTTAAACACAGGAATAGTGGCGTAGGACATATCAAGTTGAATATTTCCCTGAAGCTTAGCTCCCCAAGTTTTGGATAAAAGCATTCCGTACTTGGGGGGGATCTCTGATATCACTATGTCCATGATCAGGTGTTTTGCAGGTATTTGGGCCAAACTAAAACAAAGATCTTTGATTAAGCCTAGACACTTGACTCTACTTGAATCAAATGAATATAAGTCTTTATAAGGTTTTGTTATTTCTAGGCCTAATCTTTCCATCACAACCTTTGGCATGAGATTATGCGAGGCCCCAGAGTCTAGCATGGCATTGTGTAGGATTTGGTCATGGATATTCAGACTGATGTAAAACGGAAGAGTGGTTCTTTCTTGGAATTTCCCTTCTATTTTTGAACCAAACAACACTTCAAGAGTGTCATCAGCTAGATTTAGGGTGTTTGCATCATTTCCTATATTTGGGACCTTTAACACTTGAGATTTATAAGAGCTTTGGGCGATAAGTTCAGTGAGAGGCATGGTAATCTTTATTTTGGTGATTTCTCCCTCAAAACTGAAGGGTGCTTGTAGTTTAGATAGGTTTGCTTCAGTTTTTTCAGCCATGACTTTCTTTATGTTCTGAGTTTGCTGACTTTGTTTCGGGATTTTGTTCAAAACAGCGATCTCGGGAATCTTGGAAGAGGTACTAGGAAAATCTGGGCCAAGCTTGTCTGAATAGCTTTATCTTTGCTTTGGTCAATTTTCTTGACCACGATTTTGTTGCTATCCACTGCTCTTTTAAGGATGGTATCAGGGGTTTTAGCAGTGTCTGACCTACCTTTCTTGGAGTTGTCTTGGTTTTTTTAGCTTCTAAGATCATACTGTCTGTGAGCTTCTATTATGGCATTCTAAAAATCTATAGCAGGATCTTCGGGATCTTCATAGTTGGTTTCATTTTGATTCGGAGAGAAGAAAGTTTTTTCTTCTTCTGTAAGGTAAACCTCACTCTCGTTATCAGAACCTATTAGGTTCAAATGACTTTCATCAATGGGTTTTGTATCCCTCTCATCCTCATTAACATAATTTTCATTAAAGGGTGGCCTAATTTGTTGGTCAGTTTCCCTTGGTTTGTTTTGAGGCTGTTCTCTCCTAAAGTTTTGGTTCCAGTTTCTGTTTGGAGGGTTTGGTTGGTTGTCCCTAAAATGTGTCTTTTCACTTATCTTTTCCCACATTTTCGCCATGGATCTAACCAAGTCATCTATTCTAGGATCTAAGGAAGGGGCTGAAAGGGAGACCTCATCCCGGTATGTGACTTTCCTTTCTGATCTAGTCCTAGCTCTCTTTTCTGCTAAGTTGGCTTATGCACTTATGGTCATTTTTTGCATTTCCTCTAAGGTTGGGGGGTCATTGTCTCTTAGTTGATAAGTCATGTCTGGGTTGAAGCCTTCGAGGAACTTTGCTAAGGTTGAGCCAAGTGGAGGTTTGAAGTGAGGCGGGAGGGCGTTATAAACACTGTTTAACCTAGTGCAGTATTCCTGGACACTTTCCCCATTTTCCCTTTTTAGATTGTTATACTCTGACAAGATTTGAATATGGTTCTTTCTGATTTCCCACTTATTTATGAAGGTTTGGTAGAGTTCCGGGAGATCGTGTATGTTGTTTGGAGTTAAGTTCTTAAACCATTTTTTGGGTTCTCCGCCCAGGCTTTGGGCGAACATCCTTATTCTTATGGTCTCGTCCTCTATTTCCATGTATTCAAAGGCATCGCTAATTCTATCTACATGTTGTTGAGCGGTAGTAGCCTCAACTCCGGTAAAGTGCGGAATTTTGGATTGATAGTCATTTTGTAAAGGAGCCAAAGGGTGTGGCAACACCAAGGGTGCATACCAAGCTACCATAGCGAGAGCTAATGGATGATTTCCAATATGAGGGCTTGTAGGATGAGCTGAGGTGATTTGAACAGTAGTGGTTTGGATGGGTGTGGCGGATGTACTTGGGCTAGTGACCTGATTTTGAGCAGATCTGGGGTGGTAGAAGCCAAAGTGATAGAAAAGCTGAAAGTCGGGAGGTGTAGTAGGTGAGGCTTCTCTACTGGCACTCTGTTGCAAATCTAGGGGCTCAAGATCGTCAAAGTTTACTTTACTTTGTGACTTGCTTCTAAAAAGGGTTTTTGCTGATTTTAAGTCAAATGGGGAATCCTGCAAGGATGTGAGGTGTTCAGGTACTGATCGTGCTTTACGGATGGACCTATCGGTAGCTAAATTGCCATTTTCGAAAGCTTGCCACAGAATCTTCTCTAAGTTATCAACTATGATAGGGGGATTTGGGTCTAGATGAGATCTGGTATTGATTCTTCGTGAAACCAGATTTTGAATTCAGAGTTTAGAGAGGATGGTATTTGTGATTTTTTTGGATGGATGGCCTCTCTAGGGGTTTTGTTAATGTGAAGGATGGTCAAAACAAAAATGAGGACTAGTGGAATCACCAGGTGGATTTCTTTAAGATCTATGGTCCACCACCAATACTATCAAAGATTCTTTCAGGAAAAAAAATTTCTAGCAAACTTTGAGGTGAAGACTTGCAAAAAAGAGTTATTACTTGGTTTCAACAGTTTGCTAGGCTGTTTGGACAAGCTGATGGTTCTATTTGCAAGTTTATTTCTGTTTATCTCCTATGTTTAGGTGAAGTTTTCTGAATCGCTAAGTTATACTTAGTTTGTCACTGATCACAGAGTTTGCACCATGAAATTTAAGTTTTGGAAATGATGATACAATAGAAAGGTATGGTTTATGAAATTTTTGGTTTTTTATGGAGTTTTTAGGCCTACTGGAGGCTAGTGGAGTCACCAAGTGGAACTTGGTTGTTTTTATAGAGATGTAGCTATGGTCCACCACCAATAACTAGGAAAAGCCAATTTGGGGATGTTTTGGGGTTTTCTGAGTTTTTATGTGCAGCCTATGGTTTATTAGAGTGTTCTAAACCTGATTCATCACTTTGCTAGGGTGGTGAAAACGAAAAGAGTTTACTCTAAATGATTCTATGGACTACTTGCCCGTTTAAATTTTGAAAGATTAATGAATCTACAAGAGTTTGCTAGACTGTTATGTACTCAGTTAGTCCCACTGTGATCCCCATTATGTTAGTGTGGCGATGAGGTGGCTAAATTGGCAGGTACTCTTGAAGATAAGGGATTTCTAGAGTCCTAAGGTGTACTTAGATTGTCACTAACTCAGAGTCCCACCGTGATCACCATTATGTTAGGGTGACGATGAGGTGGCTAATTCACTGGATATTCTTGAAGATAAGGGATTTCTGCAGTCCTAAAGTGTACTTAGATTGTCACTAACTCAGAGTCCCACCGTGATCGCCATTATGTTAGGGTGGCGATGAGGTGGCTAATTCACTAGATATTCTTGAAGATAAGGGATTTCTGGAGTCCTAAGGTATACTTAGATTGTCACTAACTCAGAGTCCCACCGTGATCGCCATTATGTTAGGGTCTCGTGATTTGACTGATTAGCAAGCCAAGTGACAGGGTAACATCAAACCAATCTTTGGAGCCCAATGACCTAGCCTTCCTGGACTCAGAGAGGACTCTCTCTATTTGTGTAAGGGATATCTATGTGTTTGCTTCTTGTGTTTCTGATTTTAGGCTAGTTATGAAGTAGACTTTTGGTTTTGTTTTTAGGTTTGTGAGGGATGAACTGATCAAAGACTAAGATAGGTAAAAAGATGTCAGATCAACTGGGCTATGGGGTCGAAAAGGTCAAGAAAGCTTTAGATGGTGATACAAGGTATGTTGAAGGGTTGATTTGATCAAGGTAAAATGGATTTTTGGGTAAAATGGAGTGGGATGGACACTAAGTTTGTGAAGAACAAAGGCTTTCAAACATAAATAGTTCAATAGCTGACATAAACATGGTAGGGCTAGCCATTAATCATGAGAAATATAACTAAAAACTGATAAATGCATAGAAATAAACATTCAAGCAATACATAGAGATATATGACTATCTAACTTTATGAAATTGCTATCAGACTTTGGGGAAAGACAATTAAGACAAACAAATAACTCAAATCACTATCAGGAAACGCCTAAGCATAGTATTCCAATCTATTGGGCACTTTGAAGTAAGATTGCATAGTTTTAGGCAAAGGGCAAGATCAGTACAAGACCTCCTTGGTTCAACTAAGACAATCAAACAATCAAAGAAAGGTTTCAGAGGTGGAGCTATGACTAGCCATGAGTAAGCAGGGCATACCGTGAATCATACTTAGCATGCATAAAACCATAAATGAAACAAGCAAGCAATTTCTTCAGTTATTAAAGAGCAATCAAAGATTATTTGATATGACTAAGAAGGAAGAAAACATAGAAGATATAATGAAACAGGAAATCTGAGGTGCCTCCAAGGCCATGTCTCAAAAATAGTCTTTACTGTCTTATAGCAAGAAAGAGCATGAAATATGAATGAAAACTAAGAAGCATAACAGAGAGGGACATTATACCATTTTACCAAGTCAACGAATCCAACAGCAGTCATCTTTCATCATCCAAAAACATTCAAGAAACTATCCAATGCATGAGCCAAGTGTTTCTTCCAAGCTTGTATAACCATATATTGCTCTATATCATCAAGTTCAGCCTTATTTACAATGAAGTCTCTTGGAATATATAGGCCAAGATAAGGGAAAACCTCCTAGTGCAACTTGCAATCTCATTGGCCCATCAAAAATATCTGATTTTGTCCTTGAGGCTTTGTAAAGCCCAAGGCACAAAATATCTATAGAAATATCCTAAAAATGCTAAAAAAGGAAAATATATTGACTTTTCATAACTAACCATGGCCAAAAATAGTTAAACGTACATGAGGAAAAGTCACTTTAGAAAAATGTATTTTTCACAAAAATACTTAAGAAAAATATCAGCAGAAAGTCTTATGTCTTGTGGGCAACTTTTGGAAACCTTCTCGATGTCGAAACGAGGCCCGTGACGGCTCGTTGGAAAGCTCCGAATGTCTATTTTCTGAAAATGCTTACTTTTCTCTAAACTGATCACTGGAATTCTGTCAAAAACTGACCTTTGTGTAAAAACCCAGAAAATAGACTTTGCTGATAAACGGGGCAGAGTGTGGAAAAAGTGACTGTTTTTCGCCATTTTGGGAGACCAAATCATCTTCAATTGATCTGAAAATCGCTGAGTAGATGCCCCTGAAATTATGGCATCCAATGATACCATTTTCATCCTTTGAGGATGTCCCAAACAGAAATGGCGATGCCCAAGATTTTTAGCCAAAAGCCCAAAAATGACAAAAAACCAAAACTTGTTGAATTTCGCCCAATTTTGGCGAGCATGACCCTCAAGGGTTTTCAGAAACATGTTGAAACGCTGAGGCCAAAATTTGGAGACTTGATGTGTCTTTCTTCATTTTTGGTGTCGGGCGCCTCTTTTGAGCTTCCTTGAGCTTTTCTTGTGTGGCCTTCAATTTCCGTCGGGCGAACTGATTAAGCTTCTTATAGTGCCCGGTCATCCTCCTTTGAAGGTCCAAATCTCTATTGGCCTTTTCCAACTTCTTCTCCAAGTGATCATTCACCCTCTCAAGCCATGCTTCTCGATTGTTTTCTATCTCTTGGGTGAAGAAAGTAGTGAGAGGAAAAGATTGAAAAATGGCAGCTTCTTCCTCCTTTTGTTTCTCTAAGGCTCTTTTGAGTCCCATGGTCCTTGGCTGATCTTCATCTTCGCTATCATTGAACTCGCCCATGAGTTCTTCCAACTTAATTTGCGCCTTGGAGGCCTCTTTTTGATGTTTGATGGCCCGTGTCTCATATACCACCATGTGGACACTCATTTGTTTGTTTTGTGTTTGCAAAAAGTGAATGAGGTTTCTAGACCTCTCTAGATTTGCCCTCAAATCATTAATTTGTTCTTCTCTATTGATCAAGAGAGACTCTAGGATTCAGGCCTCATTGTCGCTATCATCACTTTGGATCTGAATTATGTCAAAGTCCCTCTCCTTCTCATGGCTTCTTTCTTCTTTCTCTTTTCCCTTGCTTTGGGTGGCCTTCTTGGTCTTCCTCCTCTTGGGTAATTCGACAATGGGTTGCTTGGGCAACTTACCCTTGCTTCGGAGGGCCCTAGTAACATTTGGAGTTATAGTTTGAGGCACTCTTTTCCTTGATGTCCGGGGCTTTGTCACTTTTGGAGAAGAAAGCATGGCCCCTTGCCTAGGAGAGGCAGCTAGCACATCCTCTATTTTCTCTTTGCCCTTGCTACTTCCTTCATCATCCTTGCCACTGTTTTGAGTTTCTTCATGAATGCTTTGACTGTTATCTTGCATGTCTTTTTTAGGGCTGCCCTCTTTACTCTTGTTCTTGCTTTCTTTAGGACTTTTAGGCTCTCTCCTCAATGTTTTGGGCTTCATCTTCATCATTTTTGCTGTTGTGAGAGCTACCAATATCGTCATCAAACTGTTCAATTTCCTCATCATTTCCCTCCTCAATGTTTTGCTCTTTTTCATGGCACTTTTCTTCATCACTGTGCTGCATATCATCACTGTGTTTTTCTTCACTTTGTTGCCTTTCCTCACTGCGTTGCTCTTCCTCATCATGCTGCTCTTCTTGACTGTGCTACTCTTCTTCATCATGTTGCTCTTCTTCATCATGCTCTTCTTCTTCACTATGTTGCTCTTCTTCACTAATCATGGGAAATTTTAGCTTGTTGGGAATGGGCTTACTTGAAGAAGGCGAAAGATGTTGAGTGGAAGGTGAAAGAGATGCATAGGATGAAAAAACAATGGTGAAATCGGGATGTGCAACGAAAGTGTCCCAAGAGATTCCCTTCTTCTCAAGTTGATGAAGAATGACAATCTTGATGAGGGAATGATGGAAAAGGCAAGCTGACTGCTGAGAAGGAGGTCTTTTTTGAACAGTGGAGGCCATCTTTTCAATACTTCTATGGAGGACGAAGGAAAGGTTTAACAATTGGGCTTTTGTGAAGTGCATGAGCAACCGGAAAATGGTAAGCATAGACCCGGGAAAACCATCCCTCGCATGTGAAATATTTCATGATTATCTTCATGAGGGAAGCATAACTAGTTAACAGATATGAGAAAGAAAAGATGGATGGACATATATCCCGATGCTCTGGCTTCAAAAAGGGTTTGTATTGTTTTGAGTCTAGGTAGCTCTTTTTAAACTATTTTTCCTCGACATAAGGGATTTTGGTAGCTTTAGAAATGGATATAGGAGAAAACTTGAAATCCAAGCCTGCCAGCTGAAAGTGTTTCCCTTGCAATCTCAAAGCACATAGATGTGTCAAGGGGAGATAGCTTTTCACCTCCTGAACCCTTTGACAAAACTCTAGACATACAACTTCATGAAAGTTAAACAGGACTGATGGATGAGCATTTACCTCTTCAATTGAAACAGGTTCAAACCTCCTGTGAAGGCCACTTCTGCTATCTTTCCTGGGAGGCATTTTGTTTTGGATACTCTTTGTTGGTTGACTAAAACAGTCTGTTCCAAATGGTCTTTGAAATGGTTTCCCAATACTACACCTTGTCCATCTTTGCAAGTCATTGTGCCTCTTTGATGCCAAAAAACAAGTACTTGTCAAATGAAAAACAAAAACACCTTGATCATTGTGCTTGGGCAAAGGTATTGAAAAGATGTGTTTGTGGTTTCTTGTTGAAGAAATAACTCTTTTGTTTGGCACAAAAGATCCTACCCTCAAGCAATGCTCCTTTGCTATTTATTGCCCTTTAAAAGGTAGACAAAACATCTTTCAACTAACTTAAAAGACCTTCACAACATACTCTGTTTTTGGAACCCTGGGGGCTGCACAAAGTTCACTATTTCACAACACAAAAAGGGACACTTTATATTGATCAGACCTTCATCTTTTAACCACTGTCTAAGTGATCACTTAAAAATGTTTTGTGATCTCTGCACCTTTGTTTATCTGTCTAGAGCTTTCAAATTTGGTCTAACAAACCTCCTCTTTATTCATTGTTTTATCCTCTGCTAGCCATGACCAAAGAGACCCTTTTCAATTTGACAAATAACCTATCTCCCTTAACCACTGTTTTTTAGTAAAAGGTTTAAACAAGATATCTTGGTGGTTTTTGTTTGAAATGGAAACTCCCTTTCTCATGGCACAAACACCCTTTCCCTTCAAACCCTGCTCCTTTGTTATCACTGTCTTTGAAAGGCAATTAGGGATTTTTAAGACCGATTGAAAAAGTTTCCTCTATTACTGTATTGATCTTTGACACCCACAGCTATAAACAACTTTGATTTTGACCCAAAACCCCACCCTCTTTATCATTGTTTCTCTCTTGAAAACATAACAAGCATACACCACCTTTTAACCTCAAAATTCATCACAGAGTGAGAAAAATACCTTGAAGAATGCTTAAGGGATTTGTCGATCCTTGATTCAGCTTTCAAAGGTGTTTTTTGAGGGCTTTTGTGTGAGTGGCACATTTGTAGAAGAGAGCGTCGCGCAATGGAGGTAGTTGGGTCTTGTTCGGGCACCGGTGAACGAAGATGCACAGGCGCGCCGCGCAGTGGTGTAAACACTGTGTTCGGGTGCTCACAGGCGCGTCGCGCACACTTACAGGCGCGTCGCGCAGGCTTGGAGCCCTGAAAACTTTGAAATTTGCCCGAAAAACAAGTTTCTCCAATGAAACAACTAGGGGAGCGTTTGCTTCGTGTTTTGAGAAATGCTCTTAGGCCTTTTAAACGGTCACTCCTGCCTTAATATTTGAAAGAAACACTTCAAATGCCTTCATATCACGTTTTGGAGGGTTTAGATGTTTTTGAAAAGGTTTATGTCATGTCAAAACATAATTCTCTGTCTTTGTTATTCCATTACTTTTAAAACATCATAAATACCCATATTTGATAAAGTTATATAACAAAATGCCATGGTCAGCCTCTTTTTGAAGACACCATAGTCATGGCTTTCGTTGAAGTAAAAAGGCCTCCTTAAGACATAAAACCCCTTTCACTACCTTTTCATTTAGGAAATAACTCTGTCATTGTTTGTCCATTTCTATCCTTCAAAAAGGAACATTGCTACGGAGCAATATCAAAGACTGCTGATGCATCCTTATAATGATATTTCTCTTTGATTGTGGGTAAAACCTTAGTTGCATTCACCGAGGCTTGACTTATATCTGTTGATCAAGGAAAGAGGCCTTTAGAGACCCTTAATGCAATCACATACAACAGCAGGGCTTGTTCATATGTATATAAAGAGGTCTTTGTCTGTGACAGTGATATGCCTTGTTTCTTTGAGTGTTGTCTCTAAATTTAAAACATTTGTCATACCCTTTCCTCACACATATTGTCTCTATGTACTCATTTGCAAAAGTCTCTTTCAGAAGCAAGGCTTAGACTATCTTCTTTGTCATTTGATAAGGTTTTTCTAAGATTGGGCATTCTAGCCTCAGATTACACTTTGAAGGAGGCCTTTGATAGAAGAAAAACAAAGCTTCTTTGAATACCATAATATCATTTCTTGGCCTATGTTTAACACCAGCCCTCAACTCATAAACCTTGAATTGTTTTCTACTGATTTCCACTCTGTCTTTCAAATAGTGAAACCATGTAAGCATTCCTTGAAACACCATTGTTGTATCAGTGGTTTCATCCATTGGAGAAAATGGTGTAACAAGTTTTCAAGCCATTTGAAGCATTGTTATCCTTGTGCTCTTTGAATGAGATTATACCTCTGTTGTTGACCCTCTGCTTGTTAAATGAAGGAGGTCTTTATCATATTTCCAAACTATCTGCTTTTAAATGAAGGAGGTTTCCAACAAATGACCTAACCATCTGCTCATGCTTGGAGGAGGTTAACACAATCACCCAACCATCTGCTCATGCTTGGAGGAGGTTAACAACAAGTGACATTTCATTCCTTTCTCAAAATGTGTCATCTTTCCTTGTAATGTCTATCTCTGCTTGGTATATCACAATAAGTAATAAGGTGCAAATTTGACAATATGCTATGAGGGGCATGCTCTGAGATATGTATGCTTTTTTACGGTGTTTGCAGAAGTTTATTGAATTACCTCTCTGACTAGTATTCTTATCCTAGGCTCGAGAAAACATGAGAAGCAGTTGTCTTCTCATGTTTAGCTTGACAATGTCTGCTGGAACACTTGTACATCTCTGCTTTTTGAAAGAGACACTGAAACACTGTAAATCCACCTAATATCAGTTTGGCTTTTGGCATATGTACTACTAAGACATCAAGACTTTTTCGCGGCACAACCTAAAGGTGTATCAAGCTTTGTTTACAGAATAGGAAGGCCATCTATGACTGGTTGGTATTAGACAGAGGTTTCTTTGGCTTAGGATAGTTTACCAAGGGAGGATTTCCTAAAGCGCCACTACCTAACTTAGGGGAGATCTTTGACAGATTTGGAGTATTCTCTTTGGTATGACCAGATCTTAAGATGACATATGACCATAGGTAGGGTGGCTGACATTCTTATCAACAGTTGGTTAATGAATGACATATGACCAGATCTTAAGATTACATATGACCATAGGTAGGGTGGCTGACATTCTTATCAACAGTTGGTTAATGAATGACTTGGGGATGAGGGTGAATGACATCATATGACTTTAGCTTATGACAGCTGATGGACAAGCTTATATGACTGAGACTAGATAGGGCTTGACAACTAGGCTTTTTCTCATCATACGCTGATTGAAAAGGTAGGAGGACAAAATGTTTAGGGGTGTTTTCTAGCTGACGAATTTAACAAATGAGAGATCAGATTCTAGAAAACTTGGCTTTAAAAACTAGTCATCATCAACAGGTGAAAAATACTGATGACTAACATTAGGAAGAGATCATCCACATAGAGCACCAGAATGAGAGGCTTTTCTCTATCAACCTTGAAGTAAAGGTTCAGATCAGCATTACTACGAGTGAAGTCCAGCGTCATTAAGTAGCTATCTAACCTCTCGTACCAAGCTCTGGGGGCTTGCTTCAACCCATAGAGGGCTTTCTTCAACCTGCATACATGGGTGTCTCTATCCTGGACTTTGAACCCTATAGGTTGCTCCTCATACACCTCTTCCTATATCGAACCATGCAGAAAAATAGTCTTCACATCCATTTGATGTAGACTCCATCCTTACGTAGCAGCAAGGGAAATAATAGATCGGATGGTGGAATATCGGACTACAGGTGCATGTATATCATCATAGTCTACGCCTTCCTTTTGAGAGAAGCCTTGAGCAACGAATCTTGCCTTGAACTTTTCAGCACTACCATCAGATCCATGCTTGATCTGATACAACAATTTTGAGGTGACAACAGCTTTTTCCTTCGATCTTGAAACCACATCTCAAACATCATTCTTCATAATGGACTCCTGCTCTTCGTGTATAGCATCCTTCTAGACTTGATGCTTTATAGCTTCTTCAAATGATCCAGGCTCATATTGTACTCATGGCTGCTAGATACCCTTGGTATCTATACGACTTCTTGTTTTCCCGGAAGGTCCCCCTTTGGGGCCATATGTCTCTTGGCATCCTTGAGACTGACTCTGATCCATGAGGGTCTCTTCTTCTTTCTTTCAGCAACGTTATTTTCTCAAGAGAATATACGGTTGTGGTATCCCTCTTAATGCCAGCTCCTCTGCAAAGGTGCCATTATCAGTCCTTAGAATCTTGATCTTCTTCTTCAAGAAATATATCCAGATGGGAAACATATCAGATAAATCAGAATGTATCAACTGCCAGACATCAGATGTCTTTGTGATACTTGAGGGAAAAAGAAAGTCCCCCTTTTATGCTTTCCTTCGGCACAACTCTGATATATTCCTTCAGGATTATTTCGAATTTGGGCGTCCGAGATGTTGAGATTTTGTGTATTTGGGGTAGCATCAGTTGTGCTCTAGCTCCCAAATTTTGTAGAGGGACTAGAGTACACTTGATCTACAAGACCCAGATATTGATTTGGGAAATTTCATCTGGTTTAGGAGATATTAAATTAATTAATTATTTTAATGTATTTCCTAAGTTAAAACTTAGGGAACTTAAATAATTAAAGTGAATTTAATTAAACATGTGATGAAATTGTCTTAAGTCACACAGATCAAGCTTTCTTTTAATCATAGCCATTGATTCAAGATCTGATCATGGCCGTTGATTTTTCAACGAGAAAAGTATAAAGGAAAGGCTTGGGGTTATTTGTGAAGACACACAGAGGCAGAGCACTGAAGCTAAGCTGAGATTCTAGGGCAAAGTTTGCTAAGAATACTCAGAAGTGTTTCAGCTACAGAGAGGGGAATTTAGGCCAAGGGGATGATCTGATCCCGGGGTCTAGAATACACAAGAGGCAGAGATCAGCTCAAGGACAGTGCAGAAGAAGAGAGCAGCAGCAGCAGTAAGGACAGCGTGATTTTCAACAGGAAACCCTCAGAGGGTTACGCAGAGACCCTAAGGGGCAGCGTAGTGACTGTGTCACTCAATCTATGGTAACGCAGTCTCTTCCACAGCAGCTCCGAGAGTTTGAGGGGCTTCAAAGGCTTACGTAGAGCCTTTCAGGGGTAGTGCTGGGGTTTCTAGGCCCTAATCTTGGCTGAGTTCTATAAATCCCATTTGAGGGTGTGGATCAATCATTATTTTGGCCCTATATCAGTCAGTGAGTTGTAGATCTAGTATATTCTCTGTCGAGATTTCCAGATTTGTGTATTTAGAAAAATTCTTAATAATAAAACCCTCCAGTAGCCAGAGACAGGTTTTCCCGCATTGGGTTTTTCCGGGGGCTATTTCTCCAGAAATAACTGTGTCACTTTGTGTATGTGTGCATGAACCTGTTCTAGATCTAGATTGGTAGAAATATGTTATGTGTTTTCTTTTGATTTTAACTAGAATTTATTTGGTTAATAACTTGTCTAAGTAGGAGGAGAATAACCAGATTAACAGTAATAATTTCTGCATAAAGTGTAAAGATTCATAAATTTCTATATGGTATCAGAGCAATTACATATCTAGGAGGGTCACCAGTAGAAGAGACTGAAGGTTCTAACTGCAGAAAGCAGCTGGAAAAGTAGCAGAAACGCAGATCTGAAGGGACAACACAGTTTTCAGAGGCAGATTCACGCAGAGGGAAGGGAAACGTTGTCTAACGTTGTGTCCTAGCAAACCCACGCAATTACTGCGCAGAGGTAGCTCAAAAACAACGTTGGATGGGTCTGAAGCCAGCCAATGTGATTCAGATCTGAATCTGTCAGATCCAAAAAAGACTGCAGAAAAGCTGCAAAAATTCAGAAGGTGTTGGTGGGGTTAATTTTTTGAAGTTTTCAGATTTTTAGCCTTAGCACAAGTGACAAAAAGCGGGAGGAGATCAGCTTCTCAGAGATTTTCTATCTAAAGGAAACTTGCAGATTGATCAGAGGATCAAAGAAGAAGTGGAGTCATAATTGATTTGGTAGATTTCCAAGGAGGGAAATCAGTTGTCAAAGAGAGCAGAAGGTGCATGTTTCACCAAGGGCCTTAGATCCATTTCTCTAGCAAAGAGAAAAGGAAGTTCCGACACATTCTGAGCAAATGGCTCCTCATGGACTGCATGATCAAGATAGGTTGGATGGCCTCTCAAACTTTTCAGTTTGGAAGGCAAGGATCCTGATAATCCTTGATGCGTACAATCTAAGAGACCATGAAGAGCAAACTCTAGCCACACCGATAGATCTGGATCTCCTTTGGAAGCATAAGGAAGCTGTTGGGCATGCCAAGCCGCTGATTATGGATTGTATCAAGGACCATATTGTACCACGCGTAGCTGAGAAGAAGACAGCTAATGAGATGTGGAAGGCCTTGACTTCCCTATATGAGGGAAAGTTTGTCCAAAGAAAAATGTTGTTGGAGACTCAGATGATCTCATTCATGATGACCAAGGGAGAAGACATGGAACGTTTTCTTTTCAGATTGCAATCAATCAGAGATCAACTGACTACAACAGGTGCAACGGTGGATTATGATGTGATAGTCAGGACTGCCCTCAATGCAGTCACAAACGAGTGGAAAACCTTTGTCCAAAGTATCTTGGGCAGAGAGGACCTCCCACATTGGGATAGCTTGTGGTCAATGTTGTGTCAAGAACTCCGCAGATTCACCAAGAGGCAGCACAGCCCTAGATTGAGCAAAGTGAAGAAGGAAGATTAGGAAGATGCAGCCTTGGCATCAAAGAGACAGCCAAAGAACAAGAAGGATCTTTCAGAGATCAAGTGCTTCCAGAGTGCTGAAATGGGACATTTTGCCAGCAATTGTCCTGAGAAGAAAAGGGACAAGGAAGCTTCTTCTTCCAAAGCATCTATGGCAGATGATGGTTCAGGAGATGATGCAACCATGAGTGCTCTGAACCACGGAGGTGGGGTGACATGGATATGTAGAGGAGCTACATAGAAGTAAGGCGGGATCCTTGAGTAGCTGATCTCTTGGATCACATGCGAGCTATGGCAGCCTTAAGACAATAGCGGGACAAGTGAAGCAGTGGGTGCATGGATCACAGATGAAGCAGGCAGAGGCAGATCTGAATACTAGAAGGAGCAGCGTAGAGCAAGGCAGCAATAGCGTAGAATCAGTAGCAGCACAGAGGTTGATGTGACTTCAGCAGCGCAGAGCAAAGTTACTTACGTAGTTCAGAGCCGCAGCAGCGCAGAAGGCTTCAGAGGGACAGCGCAGTGTAGCAGCAGCATGATAGATTTCAGCACAAGGGGTTGAAGTGACTTTAGCAGTGCAGAGGGAGTCTGATTACGCAGGCAGCGCTGTAGTTATGCATCGTTCTTTAGATGTCAGCACAGATCTGTAGCCTATGGAGCTTCAGTGATGAGGATGCAGCCCATTTGACTTGTCTGTCAAAGATTGGGCAGGAGATTCAATTGTTTCTCTCAACAACTGAATTTGCACAGTAGCAAATCAGCAGTGGCAGTGCTATAAGCAGCACAGATGCAGCATATTGAGAGGGAGTTGCAGTACAGTGGTTGTAGTGGCAGTGGCAAAGTCATGGGCAACAGTACAGAATAGCAGCAGCAGTGCAGAGTTGAGTGGCAACAGGCCAAGCTTCAACAGCACAAAACCAGTACTTAAAGTCATGTAATGCATAGTGTGATATATTGCTAGATCACACACTTGATGATAAGAGGGAGTGTTGAGATTTTGTGTATTTGGGGTAGCATCAGTTGTGCTCTAGCTCCCAAATTTTGTAGAGGGACTAGAGTACACTTGATCTACAAGACCCAGAAATTGATTTGGGAAATTTCATCTGGTTTAGGAGATATTAAATTAATTAATTATTTTAATGTATTTCCTAAGTTAAAACTTAGGGAACTTAAATAATTAAAGTGAATTTAATTAAACATGTGATGAAATTGTCTTAAGTCACACGGATCAAGCTTTCTTTTAATCTTAGCCATTAATTCAAGATCTAATCATAGCTGTTGATTTTTCAACGAGAAAATTATAAAGGAAAGGCTTGGGGTCATTTGCGAAGACACATAGAGGCAAAGCACTAAAGCTAAGCTGATATTCTAGGGCAGGGTTTGCTAGGAATACTCAGAAGTGTTTCAGCTGCAGAGAGGGGAATTTAGGCCAAGGGGATGATCTGATCTCGGGGCCTAGAATACAAAAGAGACAGAGATCAGCTCAAGGACAACACAGAAGAAGATAGCAGCAAGGACAGTGCAGTCCCTCCAAGGACAGCGTGATTTTCAGCAGGAAACCCTCATAGGGTTACATAGAGACCCTAAGGGGCAGCGTAGTGACTGCATCACCCAGTTTGGGGTACTGCAGTCTCTTCCAGAGCAACACTGAGAGTTTAAGGGGCTTCAAAGGCTGAAGCAAAGGCTTTCAGGGGCAGCGCTGGGGTTTCTAGGCCCTAATCTTAGCTGAGTTCTGTAAATCTCGTTTGAGGGTGTGGATCAGTCATTATTTTGGCCCTAGATCAGCCAGTGAGTTGTAGATCTAGTATATTCTCTATCAGGATTTCCAGATCTGGAACCCAGATTTGTGTATTCAGAAAAATTATTAATAATAAAACCCTCCAATAGCCAAAGACCAGTTTTCCCGCATTGGGTTTTTCTGGGGACTATTTGTCCGGAAATAACTGTGTCACTTTGTCTATGTGTGCATGAACCTGTTCTAGATCTGGATAGGTAGAGATCTGTTATGTGTTTTGTTTCGATTTTAACTAGAACTTATTCAGTTAATAACTTGTCTAAGTAGGAGGAGCATAACCAGATTAACAGTAATAATTTCAGCATAAATTGTAAAGATTCAAAAATTTCTACACCAGACACCAACTTCCTTTCCTCAGAAAGTGCTTTGTAATCACAGACCTGAATCTTACTCACTCACCATACATCTGTCATACATCCATACGTTGTCATACAGTACTGAAGATATCAACCTTCATGGTCATATATATATATATATATATGCCACTGAGAATACCACAGATCAAGTTCATATAGACTCGGCCATATGTCATATAGTGTGGTCACATATATTTTGCTATATGTCATATTCAACAAACAATTTCTAGTGGGGTTGGTCCTCCATTACTGTTATAATCTTGCACACCTTTCATATTTCCATATGCATCAATCTGTCCAAGGTTCCCAATTCCATCAGCACTTCCAATTTCCACTTCCAAGTTCTTGCACCATTACGATTAATATCTCACAGCCAATATTATCTTATTGTCCACATACCACTGTCAATACGGCATACTTACTATAATGCATCACTATAATGTTTACGTGATCCATAAGAAAATACCACGGATTTCAAACTTAATTAATACAAGTCTCCAATGCACCCATTTGACACCCATAATGTTGCATCAAGGTATAGGTCATAAAATTATCAACAAGCCCTCAGATTGATCTACCAAACCTCCAAGTCTTCATTGAATTTGTCAACATATGCTTCAGGATTTCAAGTTTCGTGGTCAGACTGATTTGGTCCTCAACAAAATAAATTTACGTTGCCTGCCATGCCTCGACTAAGATCGATTTCGCTCAATTTATACACATAAATATGCTCTAATCTTCGCTAATCTCCTTTCAAGGAAGCGGCTTCCTCCTGGTTAAAACGCAGCCTTGGTTAAAACGTATACTCAGCCAGAAAAACCTCCACGCCCAGTCAGCCACACGAAGCACGTTGGACACAAACGTAGAGAACAGAGATTTTGTATATGTCTGGCCTGGGTTTTAAGAAGGGAAATCGACCCTGCTAACAATTTCATTAACGGCCCTCTACCTCCAGACCACCGATCGATGCATGCACAAGAGACTGCACCCTACCTCGACTTCCTTGGCTCACAGTGCCACTCTAAAATAAAGGCATCTGATCCACTACATCAAAGTCAACAATAGCAGTGACAAAAACCTATGTTTCCACAAGGAATTCGGGAATTCAGATCACAGAATTTCAGAACTGTGTTATGGCCAAATCCCCGCTTCTTGCCAAAATAAAAAAATACAACAGCACAATTCAAACACAAAGTCGTGTGGTCGGTTGAATCGATCCAAGGTACCGACTTAGACCGTTGCGGCACCAAGTTGAAATAATTTTCCATCACAGACATTAAAAAATGTCTCGCTTCAGCTGACGTGGAAATCGATAATTAAACACACTCACTTTTAATCCACCGCATCCGGTTTCGTGAACTACATCGCGCCGACCAAAATTTCTCAACTTCCGTTGATACATGTTACAACTGGCACTGAATGTCCGTCACAGATTCTGACGATGCCAAAAACCATTCACGGTGCAAATTCACGTTTTGATATTAGACAGGGAATTCTGCATTTAAAGTTTCCTAGAAAACTGAGGTCATCCATACGTGCCAGATTCTGACGGCAATTACATTTCACTGTCCATGAATCCAATTTACAAAGAGGCCTGCGACCTAGCTGAAGTAGCCTGGCTCACGTTGTCATTCCTTGTTGCGGCTAGGTATCTTGAAAACTAATCTCGGCCTCCTGCTCACAGCAATTCGGACCTTAAAGTGACCTTTAGATAGATAAAAAAACGTGTTGAAATGGTGTTTGTGACAGCCCTGGTTAGGGCACGACATGCTGCTCTCTCCGCATAGTTCAGCACACCAGCCTCTATAGGTTGCGATCCACCTTAGGAGAGGTCCTCCATGCATACACTGCCCTTACGCTGACACCTCCAGCACTTAAAATGCATGCGTTGTCCTTCAATATTCACGCTATCACTTGTTGTGGTGGTATGCCCTTCAGACTACCACACAGCCTTGCTGTGGCTAATGACACCCTTATTTTCCCTTAGAACAACCCTCTTTTCGCTGCCCTAGATTCTAGACATGAGTTGGGCATTGTCTTCTCCTAGCTCTGATACCATGTAAATTTCTGAAGATGTTCTATGCTAGATGCAAATATACTTTAAATTTCTAGGGCTCAATGAAAGTAAGATGCAGATAGAACATACCTGTTAAATTTGGACAACTAGGTCCAAACTCCATCTTGTGATGCTCAGATGAAGATTCCAATATTTGTATTGGATTCCTCTTTCGGAGAGATGTAAAATCGATATAAAATTGATTTTAATCTGATGAGCAGAACATTTATTTTGAATTTATTATTTATAATAAATTAAATAATAAATTTAAGTGCAGGTCGGCCTTAAGGTTTTACACCCCCAACAGATGTGTCACACACCTCAATGATGGATATAAATACACTCAACGTTGGAGAGCTTTTCACTCATCTCATCCACACACTTCTCATTGGATACGAGCATCTAAGAAGCAATTCTCACGTGGGAAAAGGACGAAGTAGCTACAGCTAGAAAAAGGATGAAATTTCTGCAGTTAGGGTTTCTAGACGAAATTTTCTGCAGTTAGGGTTTCTGAGCAAGTTTGACCAGTGTTGACTTTGGTCAACGCATGGTCCATTTGAGCTGAAATTTTGTGGAGAGTTCGATTTTTGAAGGTCGTACTCATTGGCACAAAAATCGAGGTCAAAAGGTTGACCGAAGTTGGAGCTACGTTGACTTTATTGTTGCTACCCTGCGTTGACTTTTTCTGGACTGCGTTGACTTTGAGTTGACTGGATGATTGATTTGAGGACTGTTGTGACACATTCTGGGTTGGCCAACCAAGAAGACTTTGCTGGTTGAAGCATCCTGCTGACCGTCGTAACGCACCAACACATTCTCCTGTTTCTGGTTTGTCTTCTATAGATCCATTGGTATGTTCTATCAGCGTTTTACTTAACTATTTATGTGATTGCTGTTATAAAAGTAAAATTGCATCAAGCATAGAACATCTACAAAAATTTACAAATAGATCGATGGAAGACAAGCCAAAACAGAGATAAAGAATGGTGGCTTTACGGCAGTCAGCAGGATGCTTCAACCAGCAAAGTCTCCATAAGGTCAACTAACCCAATGTGTCACACACAACCCCAAGACATCTCATCAAGAACGCTCCACCAAGACGTTGTACCAAGAAGCCCTAAACACAGAATCAAAAACGTTGCTCCATCACCATCTAAGAAAGAAGAGAATGCCTCCACAAAAATGTGTGTGTAATGAACTCCAAGTCTCTCCAATATATAGTCATCTGTGGGGGTGTGTGACACATCTCTTATGCATATGGGATAAACCAGGCCGACCTTGCACATGTGGAATAAATTCAAAATACATGTTCTGTTCATCCGATCAGGATGATCTTTAGATCGATCTTGCACCTCTCCGAAAGAGGAATCCAATAAAAATATTGGCATCGCCATTTGAGCATCACAACAAGGAGTTTGGACCTAGTTGCCCAAAATTAACACATGGGGACTCACACACCTATCCCTCTTCTACATCACTTACAGGCACAGGAAATTTGGTTGTTTTCCTTTGACACTATGGGCATGAACAGCAGGGGATAGGGAGCTCACCCGAGATATTCGGATGACACTCAACACACCATGGAAGAGGCTTCTCAGTGGTGGCATTAGGTCGATGCGCAAGTTGACAACCAGAAGTTTGGAAATGAGGTGATCATCTACAGGGGTGGTATATCATTCATCATTAAGCCTACACCTAGGGAGTTGGTCATGAGGGAGACATGTGTCACTCTTTCATCAGAATAGCACAACGACAGCATGTTGGCACTTTTCTAAGACGAGCTTGGGATTCGAGGCATCGCAGTACTAGACAGGTCAACGACCTTTAAGGTTGATCTGACTGCCACAGGGGAAGATCATCGAGGTCCTCCATTAGGCTTTTGTGACTCGTTGAAGGCATGGGGGACTTCAACAACATGGCAGGTTGGTCTCCAGGAGGATATCAGAGGAAGCTCATGTGAGAGAGACTTTTCCCCCACATTGGTTAGGGTATCTTCAGGAGTGTTCTCTTGGAGTGCATGAGGTGGACTACTCGGTAGAGTAGTCTCATGGGGAGTTGGAAATAATCTTGCATTATCATAATGCTCTACTTATTGAAAATATGCAGAGGGTTTATGGAACTTACACCTGGTTGGATAGTGAGTGGAGAAACGAGTGCTTCACGTTGATCAAGGTGGCTCGAGATCATGGTGTCAAGGGATTCCTATGTGACAGGATAGTACATGGAACAGGGATGAATCAATGGCACATTTGGGACACCAATATTATTTGCATTGACTGTTTGGTCCATCAAATATTGGGAACACTTGTTCTGGGATTGCTTGGGGACAAGAAATTTTTGGTGGGGAGGACTGTAATATCCTCAATTTTCCTAAGCCACTTAGGAAATATTACACATTTTGATAAATTCAGAATTAGAAACAATTTTTGGTATTTTGGCTTAAGAGTGGGAGAAAATCAATTTCTTAGTGGGTTGGCGGCCACATACAAAAGGAATACGCACGCACTTATGGAGAGTGAAGGAAGGAGAAGGAAGGCATACTAGTGGAGAGTAGGGCCCACGAGGAAAGGAAGAGGACAACAAGCATAAATAGAAGAGGAGGGGCCATTGTTTGGGGGCTTTTTATCAATCTGAAAATTACACTATTGTTTGCTTGCGCTGTTGAGCCAAGTCAACATTGTGTTGTTCAGCACATGAGGTTTTCGAGGGGAAATCTCAACTCCTTCGGTTGACTCCGAATGCCACCCTAGGGAAGCCATAGCTACACTTGTGAGCTGATTCGAAAGGATTCTATAGGTGATATTGAATTGTTCTTGGGGTCTACGAAACTTTGGGAGAGGGAGCTACGAAACCGTTTTGGACCCAG
This sequence comes from Pinus albicaulis, assembly GCA_034641835.2. NCBI lineage: Eukaryota > Viridiplantae > Streptophyta > Pinopsida > Pinales > Pinaceae > Pinus > Pinus albicaulis. The sequence continues at coordinate 731,468,560 of CM076571.1, read as the reverse complement.
GCTTTTAGGGTCACATTACTTTGGTATTTTGCAGCCATTTTGTGGGAGTTTGGTGGGTTGAATCAGTGGTTATTCCTCAGGTCGAAATTATTCTTCCAGTGCACATGTCGAGGAAGTCTCATTGTGTCTGCGTAGTTCCTTGGGGAGAGACTTAGTGTGGGAGGATTGGCTGGGGGTTTTGAGCTGAGATTTTCCAAGAGGCATAAGGGGAATTTTGGGGAACATTTCTCAGCATTTAGGGGCTCATTTGCAATAGATTTCTAAGTGGTGCGAATTTTCCAGTAGGTGGAAGGGCTCACTCTAATTGGGGGCAAATTTGGAAGGTTGGAACTAGGCCCAACCCTTTCTAGGTTTATTGAGAGTCCAAGATTAATTTCGCATAATTTTCTGAGCACTTCTGAGGGCAGATTCCTAGTTCCCCTCAACAGCTAGAAGAAAAAATTGATAAAGAGGGCGCAAATTATTCCAGGGCCATTTCCACCGCTTGGGTTCGCGAGACATTTCTGGGTTTTGTTAAGCTGGTGGGGTAGCACCTATGGCTAATTTATCAAAAAAATTGGAGCACTCTAAAGGGCCCGAACAACATCTTCTTTCTATCCAGCAGTTGCAATTTTCTAGGGTCGACACAGAAATAGAAGGGGAAGTACTTCCTAGCAGTTGGGAAACATACTTTCTCACCTAGGGTTGTCAAGCTTTCTTTAGCAAGCCCAAGTGCACACACTCCATTCAGATTTGTACTTTCCACCTGCATATATATATATATATATATATGGCTTAGTTCTACACATTTCTTGGCTAAATTCGTGGGTCACTTACTACATGTTGGATTTTTTGTGTTGCATGTGTATTTTTACTTTGTTTATCATTCCTAAGTAGGAATATTACACTTTGGTACTAAAGATTCGCTCACTTGCACTACAAAGCATTACCTCATGTTAGAAATGTGGTTTCCGCAATGTCGTAAATCAAATCTAATCATGATGGTGATTGCCAAGGATGCGCAAGTGAAGGGACCATTCCCTTCAAGAAAAAGTAGAACTAGACAGGTATTGCATCCTGTACATTATGATTTGTGTGGACCAATGCCTATAACTTCTCTTGGTGGTTACATGTATTATATTATCTTTGTGGATGATTTTTCTCGCAAAATATGGATTTATTTTCTAAAAAATAAAAGTTAAATATTTAACATGTTCAAAGATTACAAAGCTCTACTAGAAAAACAAACTGGAAAGCAGATCAAAATTTTCAGATCCGACAATGGAGTAGAGTTCACTTCCAGTGATTTCATTGACTTCTACAAGGAAGTTGGAATCAGAAAAGAGAACAGTGTACCATATAACCCAGAACAAAATGGTGTGGCCGAGAGAAAGAATAGAACTATCACGAAAGTGGTCAAAGCTATGTTGCATGATCAGAAATTGCCAAAGTTTCTATAGAGAGAAGCTGCGAACACAACTATCTATGTCCAGAATAGATCTCCTCACTGTGCCCTAAACAACAAGACTCCTAAAGAAGTCTTCATTAGAAATATCCCCAAAGTTGGGCAACTAAGGATATTTGGTTGTCTTGTCTACTTCCAATGTCCCAAAAGAGAAAAGGAACAAGTTGGAAGCTTTAGGTAAGAAAGGTAAGTTTGTTGGTTATTGTGAGAATTTTAAAGCTTACAGAATATACGTACTTGGTCAAAGAAATATAAAATTTAGCAGGGATGTAACATCTGATGAAGATGCATCTCTTGGAAAATAAATAGACACTCCTCTTCCTCCTGCTAATGTTGATAGTCAAGATGATGTATTTGAAATACAAGAAGATCCTGAAGCTAAAACTGATCTTGTTGATGAACCCATGGTGCCCATGGATCCTTTGGATCCTCATCCATGTGATCCTCCTTCTAAAAGGATACCTTTATGGCTTTGTGACACTCTTCAAGATGCTGATAAACATGTTGGCCCCAGAGGAACTTTCAAAGAAAGCAAGAAACCTTGTCAGTTCCAAGGATATGTTTTATCCATGAACAACATTATTCAAGTTGAACCGTGCACTTTTGAAGAAGTTGTAAAGGCCCAAGTGTCAAAATATGCAATGGTTGAAGAATATGAATCCATCATTCATAATGATGTATGGGAAGTGATTCTAAGACCCCAAGGTAAATATGTTGTATCTTTTAGATGGTTGTATAAAATTAAACATGGTGTTGATGGCAATATTGAAAAATATAAAGCTAGATTTGTGGCTAGAGGTTTCTCTCAGAAAGAGGGAATAGACTACGACAAAAAAAAAATCGCAACTATTTCCACCACCATCCGATCTATTGTAGCTCTAGTTGCTATCCAAGGATGGTCTCTTCAACAAATTGATGTGAAGATAGCTTTTCTGCATGGCTTCCTTAAAGAAGACGTATTTTTGGAACAACCACAAGGCATTGAAGAACATGAACCAAAAACTCATGTGTAGGTTGAAGAAAGCCCTCTATGGTTTGAAGCAAGATCTAAGAGCTTGGTGTGCTCGCATAAATAGCTTCTTAATGAAGCTTGGTTTTACCAAAAGCAATGCAGATCCAAATATTTACTTTATGACTGGTAGTGAATCTCTTATTCTCTAGTGTAAGAGGGAGTTAGCTTTTGAACTTAAAATGAAAGACCTTGGTTTGATGCACTACTTTCTCGGCCTAGAGGTATGAAGAAATTTGGTGAGATTTTCCTTTCTCAATGAAAATATGTTGTCAAAATACTAGAAAGGTTTGGCATGACTGAGTGTAAGTCCATGAATACACCAATGGAAATGAATTTCAAGAAGCTTTGTGGTAAAGTTGCAGGACCTGATTTGGCTAATCCTTCTGAGTACGATCAACTAATTGGGGCACTGATGTTCTTAGTGAACACTAGACTAGATCAAGGTTACTTGGGAGCGGGAGCGACATTTTCAGAAGCTCTCGGTTAAGGAGCAAATTAGGGAGTGAATTTTTATATAATATATATTTTTATATATTTTGGTGCATATATGTCAACAAAAGCATGTATTATGATGAATTAGATATAAAAAATGCATAAAAACATAGATTGAACCATATAACATCAATCATCTAGAAGTTATAATCTTCGTCAACCACATCCACAAGTTAGTAACATACAACATATCAAGTCTCATGATTCATTAGTCTTAAAGCTTCAAGATTTCAAAATTCAATACATAACATTTATCATCATTGATCACCAAAATTATATAAAAAATCTAACATTAAATGAAATGTTATAAAATGAAATGAAATGAAATGAAACAACTTTCAACTTTCACGAAGCATCATATTCATAATTCATTGCTAATGAGTTATAATTGCCAACTTCAAACTTCAAAATTAAATTGTCATATATTGTTTAAAAAATATCATAATAAATATTAAAGAGTCAACAGTTATAAAAACTACTAGAAACTAGAAAAGACAAGTAAATCTATTATCTATTACTAATGTTTGGGCCTCTTGCCACCACAAGAAATGTCTAATTTTTTAGTCTTGTTGGAAAATCAGGATCTTTGTCATTAATATCACCCTCTAAGCATTACTATCCAGAGGTATCTTTGTCATTACCTCTAGAGTTGTATAGGGATTTTTGTCATTAATATCACCCTCTAAGCATTAACATAAGATAGAAAAAACATAGCATGTCAAGTCAAGATTTTGTTAGAGTGATGGGTACATTTTTAGTAGGGTCATGATAAAGGAGTTCGACAACCAATAACACTAACATCAAGGTACATAGAGGGATTGGTGCTCTTGATTAAATACGAGATCCATACCCAAATACATGACAAAATCCAATGGAAACATTGCAATCCCCCCAATCCTGAAATCCTAAAAAACTGATAAGTCTGTTGATGAGAAATTCTGGAAACCTGTGTATTTTTCTCAAAGAGCCTGATGTTTTGGGTGAACACTTCACCCATCTTCACGGGCAAGTAGTTTGCTGGATTTTGAATGAGATCTAAAATTCTAATTTCTCCATAAGAAATCCAATGAGGTAGGAACCACTCTCAAACATCCTAAGTCATTTCATGGTAATGTATTTAAGTATAAGGATGAAAATGAAGATTAAGGAGAATGTCACTTTTACTTTAAGAATTTAACATTACCATGAATCGCATATCAACGCTAGGGCCATAGGCTTGATCATTAGGATGCCCCACTAAAAAATTATTGTTTCTGAAAAAAAAAATTGCATTTGGAATGTTCTTGCAAAAAAAAAATTGCAAAAAAGGCTAGGGAGTGAAATTTTCGGTCTCGAGGTCGCTCTCGAAATTTGCTCCCTACGGGAGCAATTTTGGGAGCGCGCTCTCGGGGTCGCTCCCGAAGGGAGTGCACTCCAAGAGCAGGTTCAAGGGGAGGGAGCCTCTCCCTCGTAACCCTAGACCAGATATATGTTTTGCAGTCAATACTCATAGCCAATACATGATTAAGCCTGCTCATGCACACTATATTGTTGCACAACATATGTTGAGGTACCTACATGGGACCATCAATCTTGCATTGATATATAATGTCAAAGATGTAAGGCTACATGGATACTCTGATGTTGATTTGGCTCGTAACTCTACTGACAAAAAGAGCACATCAAGGTGTTGCTTCAGCTTAGGATCTTTCATGATATCTTGGATAAGCAGAAAGCAAAAATTTGTTGCCCATAGCACGGTTGAAGCAGAATACATTGTTGCTAGCATAGCTAGCTATGAGGCAGTATGGCTAAGGAATCTCTTTGGAAAGTTGTTTGAGCAAGTATTGGATACTACAATAATTTACTTTGACAATAAGAGTGTGATTCGACTTGTTGAAAATATTGTGTTCCATGACAAATCCAAACACATTGAGATCAAATATCACTAGGGATATGGTAAAGAGGAGCAGTAAGATTTCATCATATAGCGATTGATGACCAGAACGTCGACATTCTTACCAAGCCTTTGCCGAAAGGAAAGTTCTTGGTTTTCAAAGAGCAGCTTGGACTGACATATGTGACCCTTTCTAGAGAGGGTGGTCATGGATGATAAGCCTTGGATGTGGGAGATCCTTGTCATGTGTTAACAACTAGATCCCCCCAAGAAGTGATAAGCCTTGGATGAACGACATCCTTGTCATGTGTTGACAAGTGGATCCCCCCAAGCAGTGATAAGCCTTGGATGTGCGAGATCCTTGTCATGTGTTGACATGTGGATCCCCCCAAATGTGTATAGGGTGATGGATTTATCTCCCCTATGATGATTCTTCTTCATTAGATTGTAACATCATTGTTCCAAAGCAAAGATAGTGGAGATCCTTGTATCAGAAAGAAATTCCTCCCTAGCTGAGAGGGAGTGATGAAAATTGGCATCTATGGGATGAATTTCCTTGAATAAAATTTCATTTTTAACCTTTCTAAAGTGACTTTCTAAAAATAGAAAGTCATGTCTATCCTTGCAACCATGAATTTCCAAAAATAGTAAATCACCTTCCATCAATTTGTAATATATGATGGAAAATCACTTAACTTGTCCTTAAACAATCTCAATTGTTTAATTTTTAACTTAATCATCAATATTATTATTATTATTACTATTATCCTCTTTATGATATTATTATATTATTATTAAAAATAAATTCAAGTCTCTCAATCATGTCATATGTAACTCCCCTCAATTAATGCATATGTTACTCTCTCTTAATGGAATCATTCATCTCTCTCTTTAATGCTCTTACACACCTCTTACACTCTCTTACACACTTTAATGACTCGTCATAAAAAAATTCCTCTTACACCTCTTTAATGCATAAGTTACACTCCTCTCCTTTATGGCATAAGTTACACTCCAATTTTGGCATATGTAACTCCTCCTCAAGGCATAGGAGTTACTCCCTCATGAATTCGACCTCCTTGCTCTTCCTATATATTTGTGCCTCTCATCCTCACTTGGCATACTTGTGCTTGTGAAAAGAAAATTCAAACTTGAGAAAGAGAGAGTTGGGGAGTCTAGAGGAAGATTGAGAGAAAGAAAGAGAGAGAGAGAGAGTCTTGAAGAGCAAGAGCAAGAGCAGATCTTGGAGATCCAAAGTGATTCAGTGTTTGCATCAGCTACTACTATTAGAGATCTTCAAATTTCGGTGAACTTCTTCATTCTCTCATTGTACTTTGTATCTCTGTTGAACAATTGATTTCTAATAGAAGAAGAATCTGGTTGGATTTTTCCCTGGTCATTGACCTAACTTCTTTATGTCTCATTGAGTTCTTGGTTGTTTTCCATTGTGCATATGGTTTATATGGCTTATGTTCTATATACAATTACTTAACGTATTTTGCAGCATAAAAAAGTTTTGGATTTAAGTGGTTGTAACAACATAGAACATAAGAATTTCAACAAAACATGTTAGTGAAATAACAATAATTTAGATTAAAACAAGTAGAGCACTATGGAAAAAAATTAAAAAGACGTCACCATAGAAGATAGAAGAGGAACACCACCATGAATTAACCCCAAAGAATTCTTTATATTATTCCAGAAAATATTATAGATCCAACAGAGTTTCACTTAACCAAGAGTTCGATTACAATGTGTTACAATGAAGAGCTTTGAACTCAATTTATAGAAAAAATGAGAGATCTAGATCCCTCTCCAAGTGAAAACGGTTAGGTCCAACAAACTGCACAAATTTGACTTGATCCCAAAAGAAAACGGCTAGTTGAAAGCTTATCCACATCCAATTAATCTTGTCCCTTGATTGTTTGCGTTGATCTTGAGGAAAGAATTTGATTTCCTTGAAAATGGAGTTGGATTGACCCAAACATTTGATCCCAAACCAAAAAAAAATCCAAATTTTCTCCTCCAAAATTTCTCATTCAACTTAACCCACTTGGCCCATCTCATTAAAAATTTGATTTTTCTGGGAAATTAATTCCTTTTTTGGACCAACAAATTTCTTGTGGGACTTTTCCTTGCTTGATTTGTGGATATTTAACAAGCTTTTTCTTGATTCAATTCTTGGGAAAGTACACATCCATTTTTAATTATTTTTCACTTGGAGAGAATTTTATTTCTCCCTCATTTTGATTTTCTAACCAATTTCCAGCTAATTATTTGCCATTTTTTTGTCGGAAATTTAAAAATATGACTCTAGAGGGGTATGAACATTTTTTCCACTCTCAAAGTGTGCCTAGATAGAAAGTTGAGGAGTTGAGGTGTAGTTTTGAGTACTCATACCCCTACAACTTCTATAGACAATACTTTTTACATTTTAAATCAAATATTACATAAAAAAATCTTATTCAATGGGAGAATTTTGACAATTAAAAACTTACCTTTAGGCATAACCAAATTCCGCGAAACTTTAGACATGATCTAGCATGATAATTTACATCGACTCTATACACTACGACTCACCTTAGACTTCACCATCGATCCCTACTCTAGCTTTGGGGTATATTTGGGAGAAAAACTTAACCAATTATTTAGTGTTTCTCAACACTAAATAATTAGTTAAGGAAAAAAAACTCCCTAGAGTGAAAACTCTCTAACAAAAATCTTAAGCTACCTAGATATCTTACATGACTTTATATTCAACATACTAGAATCATTTTTACATCATAACTGCACATGGTTACAGAATTTGGATTACAACATGATGACTACAAGTTGCATGATGATGATGAAGTCTAAAAATTTCGATTGATCTAAACATGATGGAATGCTTTGAAATGTACTTTGCTCATGGGGTGGTTGACACTTGAGTGGTCAACAGGGGGAAAACTCGAAGTTTCCACTTTGAAAACCCTTGCTATCATTCAATATGGGGATAAAAGCAAGACAAGAGCTCTCTAGGAGGTACTCAACAAATGTTCAATATTCTTAATTAAAGCATGAAACATTTCACCAAAATTTTCATTTAGAGATATGCATTTAGACAAGGATGAAACTCTAGCAAGATATATTGCATACAATAACCATAGAAAGATATTCCACAACAAAATTACTCACAAGATATCAATCAAAAATCCTTCATTATCCCCAAATGACGTCTCTGCAACAAGGACTAGTCTCCAATAGCAAAATATCTACAAAGATCACATCTACACGAGAGTAGCGAGGTACAAGAGCTAGGCCAAAATCTTCCAAGCGGCCGAAATAGTCCACAAGTGATAAACAAGTTTAGAATGAGGTGACCTTTATTTATATCTGGTCTATCTTGCATAATTTTAGCTAATGAAGCCCCTAAACAAGTTTGATAATGAGTGAACATAAAATAATATTTGGGTTACAAGCCAACCCACCAAATCAATGTGAAAATATGCCAAAATGGATGATTTCATTCCCTTTTTGGGATCCAAATGCCATGTCATGGTGAGATAAAGGTTGAAAGTGTCTCCAAGCATCATGGCCATCCATTATTTGAGGAGTAATCCTCAAATCCATCATCAAAGTAGCTCCAAAGGTCCCAAGGCTAGTTGGGGTGTCCCCACATCATCTCCATGGGTGTCCAATGGTCAATGTAATGCTCCTCCCCACTAGCATTAGTGCTCCATCAAATCCAAGAAGCCCTCCCTAATCATCTCATGGAAGAACAACCTCATCTGGGCTTTGAATCATGGCATGCCCGTCATGTAGTATCAAGTCGGCAACACTCTGATGTAAGTGGACAAGGGCAACACTATGATTTCAGTAAGCAACGTTGGATCTGCTTAGTCATCAACCTCTCTGAAAGGCTTGGGTACCTGTTACCACAAAATTTACCAAGCCTTGGAGAGGGAAACCCTACGAGACAAGAGCCAGACTAATTGCTAACAATGGGGTAGAGGCCCAATGTCACCTCAGCCAAAGACCTCTACTCTTTATGGACTTTCACCAATGGGAGGCATCCTGGTAGGAAGGAGATCACTTAGAATAGATAGGCTAGGTATAGGGTACGAAGTGATCAAGCTAGATCTCATTCGAAAGAGGGGCTCAATAAAGGTATAAGGCTTCCAAGAAGCAAATCGCTCTCTAAGAAAAGCCCTAGAAAAGAAGGCACAAGAACTAGGGTTTTGAAGTTTTTCGATGGTGATAGGTATTCACAAGGTCAGGGCCCGAGAGAAAAGGCTTCTTATGATCTACTTCAACAAGTACTAATTTCATACAACCTTCAAGGAAGTCCTCAAGTTGACGGGAAAAGACTAGGGTCTCCCTCTTGGAGCAACACCTAGGGCAAGAGATTTTTGTTAATTTTTCAGTGTTGTATGTTGTAACAATCACTTATAACAATTCTTCTTCCAATAGCAACCAATTAGCTAATATATTTTCAATCTCCCAATAACATTAAGAAATTGTAGATAGAACATAAAACCATATGCACAACAAAAGATAACCAAGAACAATAGAGACATAGAGATTTGGTCAATGACCAAGGGAAAACCTCACAAGGGGGAAAATCCTATCCAAATTCTTCTTTTATTAGATTGTCATCAAATGTTCAACAGAGAGATACATAGTCCAAGTACATCAACAACTAGTCAACGGTCAAAGCCTTGTCCAACCAATAAGCATAAAATTCAAATTTGGTCAAAAGTCAAATCTACAATTTTTTGTCAAAGTCAACAGCAATCAACGCAGCCCTAACCAGTCCAAAGTCAAAGGTAAAAAATTCTACAAAAATTTCAGTCAACTTGTCAAAGAATGCGGCCTTCCTTTCTTGGTGAAAATTGGTCAAAGCAATCCCAAAAGGTTGCCCACAAAATCTAGTCTAAGTCAAATTTTGACCTGTGAAAACCCTAGCTCGGAAACTGCAATCAACCTTGGTCAAGATGCCTAGAAAATTTTGGTCAAAGTCCCAGTCAACTCATCCATCCAAAATAGATCCAAATCCAAGTCAAACGAAGTCAAACTTCCTTAAGTCAACACTAGTCAAACAATCCCAAAACAGAAGTCAACGTTGGTCAGTAGAATTTCCCTCTCTCCTTTGCATGTGTGAACTCAAACCTGCAATTTCAGAACAAAACGAACCAATGAAGAAGAGATGAAAGAGTGATGTGATGCCTCCAAGTGATGCCAAGTGATGTCTATTTATATGTGGTCTTGGGGGTCGCATTTCCTCTTCCAACTCGACTTGTACTTTTTGTGTTGTCATGGTTCCACATTAAAAATAATACTTTCCCATGTGCAAATTAAATTCTTTCAAGGGATAATAGGATCTCCAAAGGTGAGAAAGGCTTCCCCAAGGAGGGAATATTCCCCTAAGCTACCAAATTTCAACACTCCCTCTCAGCTAGAGAGGAATTACCGACTGCATCATAAGTCTCATCTCAAATGTCTCGTCGTCATTATCGTTGTATCATATCATTTCTCGTCTATGCTCATCTATTGAACACTCAATCCAAAAAGAAGAATCATCTTAGGGGAGACAAATCTTCCACCCTACATCCAAGGACAATAGTTGAGATACTACTTGCCATGAGAGGTAAGGATCACAACCATCCTAATGTCCAATGACAATAGGTGAGATACCACTTACTTGTTGAAATTCTGATGTTCTATGTTGTTACAATCACTTAAATCCAGAACTTCTTTATGCTACAAAATATGTTAAGTAATTGTAGATAGAAGATAAACTATATAAATGATATGCACAATGGAAGACGGCCAAGAAATCAATGAGACAAGGAGAAGTTAGATGAATGAAAAAGACAAAACTCACAAGGGGAAAACCCAACCATATTCTTCTTCTATTAGGAATCAATTGTTCAGCAGATATACAAAGTACAATGAGAGAATAAAGAAGTTCACCCAAATTTGAAGAAGATCTCTAATAGCAATAACTGATGCAAACACTGAAACACTTTGGCTCTCCAAGATTTGTTCTTGCACTTCAAGACTCTCTCTCTCTCTCTCTCTAGACTCTCAAACTCTCTCTTTCTCAAGTTCAAATTCTCCTTTCACAAGCACAAGTGTGTCAAGTGAGGTTGAGAGGCACAAATATATAGGAATAAAAATGAGGTTGAATTCATGAGGGGGTAACTCCTATGCCTTGAGGAGTTACATATGCCAAAATAGGAGGGTAACTTATGCCATAAAGGAGATGAGTACATATGCATTTAGGAGAGAAGTGTAACTTATGCATTAAAGAGGTGTAAGAGGAATCTTTTTATGACAAGTCATTAAAGTGTGTAAGAGTGTAAGAGTTGCGCAAGAGCATTAAAGAGAGAGAGGAATGAATCCACTATAAGAGAGAGGGAGTAACATATGCATTAATTGAGGGGAGTTACATATGGCATGAGTGAGTCTCAAGATTGAGAGATTTGAATTTCTTTTTATTAATAATATAATAATATCATAAGGAGAATAATAGTAATAGTAATAATAATATTGATGATTAAGTTAAAAATTAAACAATTGAGATTGATTAAGGAAAAGTTAGATGATTTTCCATCATATATATATATATATATATATATATATATATATATGATTACGAATTAATGGAAGATGATGTACTATTTTTGGAAAGTCATGGTTACAAAGATAGACATGACTTTCCATTTTTAGAAAGTCACTTTATAAAGGTCTTAAATGAAATTTTATTTAAGGAAATTCATCCCATAGCTGCGAAATTTCAACACTCACTCTCAGCTAGGGAGGAATTTATTTCTGATACAAGGATCTATGTTATCTCTGCTTTGGAACAATGATGTTACAATCTAATGAAGAAGAATCATCATAGGGGAGATACATCCATCACCCTATACACACTTACGGAGATTCGCTTGTCAACACATGACAAAGATCTCACTCATCTAAGGCTCGTCACTACTTGGGGGGATCCATTTGTCAACACATGACAAGGATCTTGCTCATCCAAGGCTCATCACAGCTTGGGGGGATCCACTTGTCAACACATGACAAGGATCTCCCACATCCAAGGCTCATCGCTGCTTGGGGGGATCCACTTGTCAACACATGACAAGGATCTCGCACATCCAATGCTCATCACAACTTGGCGAGATCTACTAGTCAACACATGACAAGAATCTCGCACATCCTGTTGAGAAATCTAGGGCAGCTAGATTAGGGTGATTTCTCTTTACTTTGATGATTGTTTGTGATGTTCTTTTACTTAACTTGATATACTTGTAGTTAGCTTCTTCCTTACTTGATTACTATGGTGTTATTTATCATCAAAGAGATACCAAACTATGAAGATCAATAAAACAAGGGAACACAAAATATAGGTTGCTAGCCAGGACCAAAACCTCTCCCCTTGAGAGGAAAACCCATAAGAATTTTTCTCTTCTTATAGAATCTTCAAATGACGAATTCTAAGACCTAAGACCCAAGACAGAGATCCCTCCAAGACCAAGTCAACCTCTCCTTAGATGAACTTTCTTCTGTTGAGAAACCTAGGGCATCAAGTATTAGGTGATTTCTTTTCAATTAGTAACTGCTTGTGAGTGCTTTTTACTTCTTTAAATTAGGATCTTCTTTTACTTAGGTTATTAGTGATCTTCTTCATCAAACAGCGACTAATGCATGAACCTAAATAGACAAGAGACACAGAATGTAGGTTATCAGCTAGGGCCAAAACCTCTCACTCTTTGAGAGGAAAACCCACACAAATTCTTCTTATAGAGATTCCAATTGACGAATACCAAGACCAAGACCCTTGACCTATTTTCCACTCCAAGACCAAGACACTAGTTCTCTTGACTGTCAACTTTCTGCTCTTTTCCTCTTCTTGATTCCTCTTCCATTTCGACCTTCTTAGCACCGAGACATAGTTACAGTGGTAGCATCAAAACGAACTGTGATCACACTGATATTATATCCTAGTCGAGCACACTGAGACGGTCACCAAAAACTGTGATAGCAACAAACTGTGGTCACACTAAGATGGCACCGAGACTACAGTTACTGTAGTCACTATAACAACATCCAAGATATTCACTATAATAACATCTCACTACAATTGCATCCAAACTGTTTATTGTTGTATAACTGAACTATCCATTGTTATATATCTGAATTGTTCACTGTAATTAACCCAAGTTCTTGTACCCTTATCTGAGCTCCTTCACCGAACTTGTCTTTGCAATTAGCCACAGAATTTCAAAGATGATCCGAACTGTTTTTGTGGAATAGGCCGAGCTGCCTATTTATAGTAGTTTGTCCATGTATATTAGCCGACATGACCATATGAAGAGTTGTGTCTCAATTTAGGTGAGCCGACATGAGTTTTATATTTTATCTTGAAGTCGACTTGAAGAAGGATAACTTGTGCTTGTCTTGAAGGGCTACTTGACAATCCTATTGACTTATATACATTTGTAGCATGCCCAAGAAGGGTTCTTCATACATGACATTGACTCTCTTTGACTTTTATGACTAGATGACAAATCCTAAAGGCTCACAATGGGAGCCATCTAAAACTAAAATTCCTTGCTCATGAAACCCATGAGGCAAGCATTACAATAATATTTTTATTTTTCTTCTTTAAATAAATTACATAAAATCACAATTACACATGTCATTATGAAGACAAAACCTAGTTACTTTCCAACACTCCCTCTTAACTAGGGGGGTATTCATAATGGTACTTGGTCATTCTCAATCTAAAGAATTTCTCATAAGAAGAATCAGATTGGTAACCCATCTGTATAGCATCATATCAACCAGCATTGTCACATAGCAAGGCCTTGACTAACAGCTCTATCTCTCCACGAGATCTGAGCAGAATGCTGGCGAGACCAATGATGTATAGACACCCTCATCATTGTCTCTCTCGAAACATACCCTACTCGGGTTCTCAGGATGTGTTCCACCAGGACTATTCTTAACTTGGATTCTCAATCCTCAAAGAATATCAGTCCTCTATGATTACTCTTATCTTGGATGCCCTAACTCATCCTCAAAGAGTATCTGATGCCAGATGTTTACCCAATCCTCCAGTTTGTCTTCCCAAGTGAAGACAAGAATGATGTGTCTATCTCTCCCTCTTAATTAGGGGGGACATATCTATTCCAATAAAGGAATGTACTCATTCCTATAGAACGAATGTACCTAAGCTCCCTCTTGGCTTAGGAATTTTCAAGTTTCTTCCAAGTAAGAAACTTGTTTCCAGGCTCCCTCTTAATTAGGGACCTATAGCAACGTCTCAGGTGGAGATGATGGGACAACCAGCTGCTTGAAGAACTCCTCTTCACGATGTCATGAATTTCTTTTCGTTATCTAGGAATCTTCATGTTTGCGACTTCTACATAGGGCACCAACCATCCATCACTTTCATCAATGAGTTAGCCTTATCAACGGAAAGTGATCCATTAGTCCATATCTGGCCTTCCTTTATGCCACGTTGCTTTCTTCATGCCATGTTAACCTAAGGATCTTTTATCCTCCTACATGTGCATCGGTGGTGGAAGACATCCATAGATCTTCCCTAGGCAGCCATGCATAAACCCATCCAGATATTTCATAAATAAATGAACATTACATTACCTTTGTGATGGTCTTTCATCGTGACATTTTCTAATGTGCATCAATGTCCTGTATACATATCGATACATCTCCCAAAGATATATATTGTCAAGGGTCTTTTTCTTTTTTTTTCAGACTTCATCAGAGTCTTCATATCTTTCATGGAGATATTTAGTCAAATCTTCTTGGTCTTTCAAATGTTGATTTCCTTTACCATGGTTGTATATTCCACGATTTCTTCCTTCCTTTCATCACACATCTCATTCCCAGGAGCTTCCATTTAGAGTTCCTTAATTGTTGTCAACCACCTCATACTTCATATGAGAACATATTATGTTGATTTCATCTAGTGAATGTGTGACCCATGCAGTCCAAGATAGAGCATTGATCCATAATAATTGTAACCATATGACATGACTTCCATCATACATACCTCATTTTTCTTTTGGGTCATCCAAGCTTCCTGCAGCAATTTCCTTGATTGAAAGAGCTTCAATCCCTTGATCTGCTTCACTTTTATGTCACTATACCACCATCCCATGAAAACACTTGCTTTCCCTCATGATCGATGAACCTTTGAATGAATATTCTATCAGAGAATCTTGAGGATCTAAAGTATCCCCATCAGTAGATGTTTCCTTTTGACAGATGTATGATGAACCTTGTACTAGATGACCTTGCCACTTATGTTTCCAATGAGATTCCTACAAGCTATAACCTTGACTTCCATAGATTCTAACCATCTTTCATGCTTTTCTATGATGATGTCTCGAGCTCTTGTTCCTAATGCTTTTATGATGTCTTGATGCATCCCATTTAATGAATCATGATATCCATATCTTACAATAGAAGACTTAGGAATTTGAAAAGAACTAAGGTGAGGAAGACTATCTCAATCATAGTAGAGATCTCTTACTTCCTCTATCTTGGACTTCTTCTTTTTAGCTTCCTCCACTACATCGGTGATATGAGCTTCTTCTCTTCTGCTTTTGTTATTGTCCTTCTTGATCTTAGGACAATCTCTTTTGTAGTGTCTATATTCCTGACACCCATAGCATTGAATCTTAGACATCCACCTTTTCTTTTTCCGAGAACCAGAGTTTCCAAATCTTCCCTTACTTCTTGTCATTTAAGCATAAGCTTGATTTTGCTCTCCTGCTCCCACATCGAATTTGGCCTTTAGTCTAGATTCTTCAATCCTGCACAGTGTACATAGATCCTGGAATGGAGTAGCTTCTTCCTTCCCATAGATGCTTGAAGTAAAGTTACCCCACTCCTCATTTCAGATATCCTCATAAAGTATGAGGTTATTCCATCTTCTCTTGACATCTTCAGCTTGTAGAGTTCCTACCTTAATGAGATGATGTTAGGTCCCTATATTACTAGTATAGTCCCTTATTGTTGTTAGTGTAACCTCCTTATTGTTATTGTTGTACCCTTGTAACCCCAATATTGTTATTATTGTGCCCTTACATTATTATTGTTAGGTCGGCTAGGATTATATTGTGACCCCATGGACTCCTATATATATAAGGAGGTTTTGGTCATTTGTATCATCCAAGAATTGTTCATTTATGTAATATATTAGAGGTTGCCCCCTTGATTCGCTGATTTCTAAGGCGTTGATCTCTTTTTTCTTCTATTTTTAGAGTTGGTTTCATAGCAATTGGTTTTAGAGCTTTGGATTCTAGGGTTTCGCTGCTCCAAACAGGTCATTGTGGTATTTTCACTATAACTTTTTTTCTACAAAGGTTTAGAAGCTGAAATTTTTACGTAGCGACGCTGAAATCCTAAGGAACGTCGTGTAAAAATTTCAGATCTCGATTCGCAATATTTTCGAATATATGATTTGTGGACATTAGGTTTTTTTTAGGCTCCCGAATTTCACATAAAATAGGTCATCGTGGCATTTTCTCTATAACTTTTTTTCTACGAAGGTTTAGAAGCTGAATTTTTACAGAGCGAAGTTGAAATCCTAAAGAACGTTCTATACAAATTTCAAATCTTGGTTCGCAACATTTTCGGAGATATGATCTATGGAAGTTAGGGTTATTTCATGCTCTCGAATTTCATCTCAAAGATGTGACTATGGGAAAATCGTCATAACTCTCTCTAAGCGTCGGATTGGAATTCTGTAAAAAGTGACAGCAAGTACATGGACTACAGTGTCTTGAATATCAATTTAAAAGCCAAAGGAGGAAACAGTGACATGTGGCACGTCGTACAAGTTCGCTCTACTAAACCAATCCATAATTAGGTCATTGTGGGAGATTGGGCATAACTTTTCCTTGAAGAATCCAAATCAGGACAGACCTATGGCATTCGAAAGAATATTCAGAGTGCTACCACAGGGCCGAATTTCAGATATTGAAGATCTGAAATCACAGAGATAATTCAATTTCAATGTCGAGCTCCTCAAAAGCAAGAAAAATGTGTGCATTTTTTTTTTCAAATTGCATAAGTCTTGTTTGAAGAATCAATTTGAATTGATTCCAAGGGCATATTGTATAATAGATATCATTATTGGGTTCTAAAATTCCCCCCTAAAAAGAATTCAACACCCATTAAGCCTTCAGAAGGCTCTACTATGGCTCATGAAGATGAAGAAATGCAACATGATGTATCAAAATTACAAGAGCAAGTGCACCAAATTTCGCTCTCGTAAAGATCAACAAAAAATGAAATGGATGTTTTGAAAAAAAACATGGAAGCTAAGATGGATGGTTTGAAGAAAGGCGTGGAAATTAAGATGGATGATTTGAAGAATGGTATGCAAGAAAAAATGGAAGGTTTGAAGGAAGACATGGAAGTTTTGAAGGCACGTTTGTCAAAGTTGATACAAGAAATGATTCCTAATAGCGAAAAGATAGTAGAGGAAACTCATGATGGAGCAATATTTTGATCTCAATAATGTGCAAAACACACAAAAGGTACGCATTGCAACTTTACATTTAAAACAAAATACATTTGTATGGTATCGATGGCTTTGCTCCCGTAAAAAAATTGTCACTTGGTCAATTTTACAGAGGAAATGATAGCACATTATGAGGATACAAAGAGCAACACCTTCTTTAGCCAATTGATAAATCTCAAACAAAAGGGTTTAGTGGGGCAGCACATTGAGGACTTCCAAAAATTGAATATATGGGTAACTAATATTCCAGAGGAACACAGGATTGATCTCTTCTTAGGTACTCTAAAGGATAACATCCAACATGAAGTTCGTGTTTTGGAACCTGATTCATTTGAGAAGGCATTCAGGTTGGCAAGAAAAGTTGAATGTAAAATTATGGCGACAAGGAAGCCTACCACTCAATTCTATAAAGAAGGAAGTGTTGCTACGCCTAGATTTCCACAACCTACAAGGTTGACACCACAACAATTGGAAGAAAAAGAGCAAAAGGGCTTTGCTACAGTTGTGATAGTAAATACACTAAAGGTCATAAGTGTGCTGAGAAGAAATTATTTTACATAGATTGTGAAGAGGAAGAAGAAAATGAACAAGAAGAGGATATACACCAGGAACCAGCTCTAGAAGACGAAGAAATAAATCCGACCATATCGTGTAATGCACTGGCAGGAATTACCACTCCTCAAACTCTCAAGATAGAAGGACATATCAAAAAGAAAAAGGTAATAGTGTTGATTGATTCAGGAAGCACCCATAATTTTATTCATTATAAGGTAGCCAAGGAATTAAATTGTTTCCTATACCCAGCACCAGAATGTCAAGTGATGGTTGCAAATGGAGGAACTATAAATTTCTCTGGAAAATGCCATAATATCAAGCTGACCATGGGGGAATATGTATTGAATAGTCCAATGCTTTCCATTCCTATGGGAGGTGCTGATGTTGTACTAGGAGTACAATGGTTACAATCTTTGGGGACGGTAGCTTTTAATTTTCAAGAACATTTCTTGAAATTCTTTTCAGAAGGAAAGGAAGTCGAACTACGGGGTATTGAAGGGAAGCCAGGAAGGATAATAAGCTCTAATGGCATGACAAAGCTTCTCAAGAAAGAACAACGAGGCGTAATTGCACAATTATGCTCACTAGAAGTTCCAACATCAAAATCATCTATTTCTGCAGATCTCCAACAAGTCTTGGACAATCATTCCAAGGTGTTTGAAACTCCCAAAGGACTCCCACCTATTCGTGATCATGATCATGCTATTCATTTGATTCCAATAAGTGTTCCTCCAAACATCAGGCCTTATAGATATCCTTACGTCCAAAAGAGCGAAATTGAACGTATGATTGCAGAAATGTTAGAGGCGGGTATAATTCAACCTAGTCAAAGTTCTTTTTCTGCTCCTGTAGTATTGGTACACAAGAAGGATGGATCATGGCGAATGTGTCCGGATTATAGGGAGCTCAATAAGCTCACCATTAAAGATAAATTTCCCATTCCTATGATTGATGAATTATTGGATGAATTACATGGAGAAATTTATTTTACCAAGTTGGATCTTCGTTCAGGATATCATCAAATTAGAATGAAGATCGAAGATATTCCAAAAACAGCATTTCGAACTCATGAAGGTCATTATGAATTTTTGGTCATGCCTTTTGGCCTTACCAATGCACCTTCTACATTTCAAGGGTTGATGAATTATATTTTCAAACCCTTCCTTAGAAAATTTGTGCTAGTATTTTTTGATGATATACTAATCTACAGCAGGTCTTGGAAGGATCATGTTGAACATGTTGACAGGGTGCTCAAACTATTGCAGGAGAAACAATTATATGCAAAAACATTCAAATGTTTCTTTGGAGTACAAGAGGTGGAATATCTGGGTCATATTGTATCTCACGAGGGTGTTAAGGTAGACCCTAACAAAATTAAAGCCATTAAGGAATGGAAAGTCCCCACAACCATAAAGCAATTGTGAGGATTTCTCCGGTTAACGGGGTATTATCGCAAGTTTGTTAAGAATTATGGGAGAATAGAAGCATCTCTAACAACAATATTGAACAAAGATGCATTTTCATGGACTCCTGGAGCAACTAAGGCCTTTGAACATCTTAAAGAGGCAATGTGCCTAGCACTAGTCTTAGCTACACCAGCCGTCACAAAAACCTTTATTGTGGAATGTGATGCCTCATGAAATAGAATCGGTGGTGTTTTAATACAAGAAGAAAGACCCAATGCATTTTGAAAGTCATCCAATAAAAGGAAAGTATTTACAGAAAGCTATTTATGAGAAGGAAATGTTGACAATACTACATGCACTAAAGAACCGGCGACCTTACCTAATGGGAAGACACTTCAAAGTAAAAATTGATCATGATAGTCTTAAACACTTTTTGGAACAAAGACTATCTTCAGAAGAGTAGCAAAAATGGGTCACAAAGATGTTGGGTTATGACTTTGAAATCATCTACGAAAAAGGGGAGTTAAATGTTGTTACAGATGCACTCTCAAGAAAGGATGAAGAGGTGGAAGCATTGTGTTGTGCCATTTCTATTATCCAACCATATTGGACAACCGAAGCAAGGGATGAATGGAAGAAGGACGAAGAAGTGTGGACACTCATTCAAAAGTTGCAGCAAGATCCTAGTACATCTGATACATTTAGTTGGAAAAATGATTCATTATGGTGCAAAGATCGCTTATATATTTGCAAGAATTCACAACTAAAACAAAAGATTCTTTTGGAATTGCACACTTCTCCTTTAGGACACTCGGGATTTTTATAAACTTAGCACAGGGTGAAGAAATAACTTTTTTGGGATGGCCTTAAATCTGATATTCAAAAGTTTGTGGCAGAATGTTTGGTTTGCCAGCGAAATAAAGTTGAGACAATTAAGACCCCGGGTCTTCTACAACTTTTATCCATTCCAAGTCAACGTTGGAAGGAGATTTCAATGGATTATATCACAAGTTTACCTAAGTTCGAAGGAAAGAGTGTAATAATGGTGGTAGTTGATAGACTTACCAAGTATGCACACTTTTGTGCATTATCTCATCCATTTAAAGCAAGTACAGTTGCTACTACATTTATGGAAACAATTCAAAATCTACATGGAAACCCAAAGATTATTGTAAGTGACAGAGATCCATTTCTACTGGAAATTTTTGGACGGAATTATTTTTTTTTTGGGTACTCAACTAGCTCATAGCTCATCTTATCATCCTCAATCTAATGGTCAAACAGAGATAGTGAATAAATGTTTGGAAGGATATCTTTGTTGTTTTGTATCTGAGAAGCAAACACAATGGGTCGAGTGGTTGCCTCTCGTTGAATGGTGATATAACACTTCCCTCCATACTACAACAAAAATGACCCCATTTATGGCACTTTATGGATATCATCCACAGTCCATCATATCTTCTTTAAGAGAAATTTCTAAGGTTCAAGCAATGGAAGATCACATTGAGCATCAACAAGAAGTTGTCCAACTCTTAAAGGATAACTTAAATTTGGCACAAAATCAAATGAAACAACAGGCAAATCAACATCGCAGCGAGAGAATTTTTGATGTAGGAGATTGGGTATTTTTACGGCTGCAAACATACAAACAAATGTCCCTTAAGCAAGCTAAGAAGGATAATAAATTATCGCCAAAGTACTATGGTCCTTACAAGGTTCTGCAAAAGATTGGTACTATGGCATACAAATTGGAGCTTCCTACTTCGCGAGTGCATCCAGTTTTCCGTGTTTCATGCTTAAAGAAGTTTATAGGGGACAAACTTCATGTTCAAACAATATTGGCAGAACTTAATGAGGAAGGAAAACTCATATTGGAACCTGAAGCAGTCACGGAAACAAGAACTCGACAGCTACGAAATCGATCAATTTCAGAGTATCTCATCAAATGGAAGAACTTACCCACCAAAGATTCTAAATGGGAGGATGAGAATTTTATACAGAAGCATCTGGAGCTACTCAAGCGTTGAGGACAACACTTTTTTGAAGGAGAGGGGCATGTTAGGTCTCTATATTACTAGTATAGTCCCTTATTGTTGTTAGTGTAACCCCCTTATTGTTATTTTTGTACCCCTGTAACCCCAATATTGTTATTATTGTGCCCTTACATTATTATTGTTAGGTCGGCTAGGATTATATTGTGATCCCATGGACTCCTATATATAGACGGAGGTTTTGGTCATTTGTATCATCCAAGAATTGTTCATTTATGTAATGTATTGGAGGTTTCCCCCTCGAAGTGGATGATTTTTAAGGCGTTGATCTCTCTTTTCTTTTATTTTTGGAGTTGGTTTCATAACAAATGACTTCTCCGGCAGTGCTTATAGAATTCAACTCTACCAATTTGTCATAGATTTCTTTTGAAGTTTCGAGTTTAGATACATATAGGAAGAAGGGATCCTTGATGGATTCTATGAGAATCCTTTGAGCCCTCACTTCCCCTTTCATGAATCTAGCAAGTGCTTGAGCATCTTCTTTTGGAGGTTTAGTGATTGAGCCCTTATCATGTTCCATGACCTCATTCTTAATAAGATTCAGATCTATCCTTTTCTTCCATGCAAGAAAGTTTGAAGCCCTAGCCAATTTGTCGATTTCCTTTGCAAAAAGACATTTTGATAGATTCAGATGAAGTCATAAATATACTTACTTATGTACATGCTTCTTTCTCCACTTGCTTCCTCCTTGAATTTGATGATGATATAGATAGTAGAAAAACTCCTCCTTGATTAAGATAGTTTTCTTCAAGAGTGATACAAGGAGATAGATCACCTTAGACCTTTGATGATAAATGTTCTTGATGATGATGATTAATGATGGCTTGATGATGTCTTCAATGATGGTGACCTTGCTTCAACAAGAGGGAGACCTTGCTTCAACAAGAGGGAGATCGCCTTAGAAATTTTTGAAGATAATGATCACACCCTTGATCTTGCTTCTCTAGGAAGTTACTTGATGTATAAGTCCTTCAACTCAAGTAGGGTATTTGTTGTCTCTTGAGATGGCTTGAGGGTTCCACCAACTTCTTTGTAGACTTCTTCTTTGATCTAGGGTTATGATTTTTTCTTTGAATACCTTGTCTTCACGATGATCTTTGCTTTGATACCTTCCTTGAAACTTGATCCTTGAGTGTCCCTTAATTAGATGCCCTTCCTTGACTTAGTCACCTTAGCTCTGATACCATGTTGAGAAATCTAGAGCATCAAGTATTAGGTGATTTCTCTTCAATTAATAATTGCTTGTGAGTGCTTTTTACTTCTTTAGATTAGGATCTTATTTTACTTAGGTTATTAGAGTTCTTCTTCATCAAACAGCTACCAATGCATGAACATAAATAGACAAGAGATAGAATGTGGGCTATCATCCAGGGCCAAAACCTCTCACCCTTTGAGAGTAAAACCCACACAAATTCTTCTTATAGAGATTCCAATTGACGAATACCAAGACCAAGACCCTTGACCTATTTGCCACTCCAAGACCAAGGCACTAGTTCTCTTGACTGTCAACCTTCTGCTCTTTTCCTCTTCCATTTCGACCTTCTTAGCACCAAGACATAGTTACAGTGGTAGCATCAAAAGGAACTGTGGTCACACTGAGATTATCTCCTAGCCGGACACACTGAGATGGTCATCAAAAACTGTGATAGCAACGAACTGTGGTCACACTGAGATGGCACCAACTCTGTAGTTACTATAGCCACTATAATAGCATCTGAATTCACTGTAATAACATCTCACTGCAATTGCATCCAAACTGTTTACTGTTATATATCCGAATTTTTCATTGTTATATATCCGAACTATTCACTGTAATTAACCCAAGTTCTTGTACCCTTATCTGAGCTCCTTCACCGAACCTGCCTCTGCAATTAGCCATCGAAATTCAAAGATGATCCGAAATTTTTTTGTGGAATAGGTCGAGCTGCCTATTTAAAGTAGATTGTCCATGTATATTAGCCGACATGACCATATGAAGAGTTGTGTCTCAATTTAGGTGAGTCGACATGAGTTCTATATTTTATCTTGAAGCCGACTGGAAGAAGGATAACTTGTGCTTGTCTTGGAGGGCTACTTGACAATCCTATTGACTTATATACATTTGTAACATGCCCAAGAAGGTTTTTTCATACATGACATTGACTCTCTTTGACTTTTATGACTAGATGACAAATCCTAAAGTCTCACAATGGGAGCCATCTAAATATGAAACTCCTTGCTCATGAAACCCATGAGGCAAGCATTACAATAATAATTTTATTTTTCTTCTTTACATCATTTACATAAAATCACAATTACACATCTCATTATGAAGACCGAACCTAGTTACTTTCCAACATCTTCTTCTTAAAGTCAACCCAAGTCAACTTGCTTCTGAAATCCTTCAATTAAACAAATTCAGACTTGCAATTCTTTGACTGTAATTTCGACCTAACAAAAGAAACCCTAAAGTGGCAAGTGTGGGAAAAGATGGTGAAAAATATCTCTTGCTTTTCTTGGAGAGTTTTTCTTCCTTGACAACTCGGCCTGCAAACATGATCCTTTGCGCACCTGATTTTGGCTCCTTTGATGATTGTAATTTTCTGCGGCAAATGATGCCCTAGAATTTTCGAATGTGTGAGAATTGGTAGCCCAAAAACAGTGCTTAAAAACTTCGTTCTTCCTTCCTTTGTTTCTCTTCTTCTTCACTCTCCTTCTTGATCTCTTTCTTATTCTTCAATGAGCTTCTTGGATGATCTCTTAATGAGGTCGAATGCCTTGTATATATACCCCTTCCTTGGAGTTTGAACTGTCATCATGAGGCTAACTTGTCCTCTCTTGTAGGCCGACTTGTTGATGGCTATGCCGACTTGATCTTGGAGGGAATTTATGACACAAATTGACTTACACAAATTCTTTTGACTTGATACAAAATTCCCAATAGGGTTTTTTACATATAACAATGACTCTTTGACTTCTTTGACTCTATGACAAAGCCCTAGAAGCACACAATGGATGCTTGACCTAAAAACATATTGACCTTAAGCATGAAACCCATACTAAAAATAATAATAATAATTTACTTTTTCATTTTAGAATATACAAGAATCAAGAGTACATATCAAGACTGAACCTAGTTACATATTTCAACACTCCCTCTTAACTAGGGAGGTATTCATAATACATACAAGGTACATGGACATTCTCATACAAAAGAATTCTCATAAGAAGAGTTGCATTGGTAAGCTATCTCATAAGCTATCCTCTCAACTTACGTCAGTGCTATCAACCAACATTGTCATATAGCAAGGTCTTGACTAACAACTCTATCTCTCCACAAGATTAGAGCACAATGTTGAGGAGACAAATGATTTATAGACACCTTCCTCATTGTCTCTCTAGGCACATACCCCATCTGGATGTTCAAGATATGTCCTTTTAGGACCATTCCCATCTTGGACTTATACATCCTCATGCAATTTCCTCTTCGACTACTCTTACCTATTGGATTCCCTACCCCATCCTCAAAGAGTATCAGAATTCAGATGCTTACCCAATCCTCCATTCTTTCTTCATGATGAAGACAAGAATGATGTGTTTGTCTCTCCCTCTCAACTCGGGAGGATCTATTCATTCCTATAAAAGTGTAATGTCCCCAATTTTGATTTTTCATCTAAGGGAGTTAATGGAGTTTATTGGGGAGGTGCTAAGCATAACACAATTTTCAAATTGAGCATTGGAGACACTTTTGACGTATGGGACTTAGGAGAAATAGAAAATTAATTTGATAGTGGAATCTCGGGGCCACACCCACAAGAAATACGCACCACTTGGAGAAAAAATATAATTGATAAGGGAAGGAGGTCGAAATATTGAATGGAGGGACTCACATGAGGCAAGAAAAAATTATAAATAGAAGAAGCATAGAAGATATTGGGGTCTTTTGTTCACTCATCTATTTCCTTTGTTGCTCAAGCTGTTTAGCTGGGTCACAAGTGTTGCTTAGCACAGAGTTCTCCCCTTCTTCTTTCGGTGGACTTCGAGTACCACCCTAGGGAGGCAAACTATTGCTACTTTGGTGAGAGGGTTTATGGAGCATTGTTGCACATTTCTGCAAATTCCTTCATCCAATTCATACTCTAGGGAGGACGCAATAGAGAAATCGTAACACTCATTTCAGCTAGCTTCCAAGAGTGTTTTACTGGGAGAAAATTAGTGGATTTGCTTGAGGGGGAGTCTAGCTTTTGTGGAAATTTTTGGAGCTAGAGGTGACTGTTATTGAGGGGAGCGAATTTTCTTCCTAGTGCCTACCCAGGGAGTCACTGGACAACGTTTTGTGGAGTTGGGTTCAGTTATCTTTTGTCAGGATTTGATGTGAAACCTCTCCCCTACATCTGAGGAAATTTCCTATATCATTCCTATTGAAACTTGAGGAGGAATAAGGAGGAATTCAGCATATTTCATCACTGGGAGATGCAGTTTTTGTTCAGGAGGGCGTAGTGCCAAAATAGGGCAATTTTGGAAGTTTCGAATTAGCCAAAACCCTTTCTGGGTTATTGTGGGTTTGTTGAGATGAGTCCATAGTTAAATTTATAGAATTTTCCGGGTAGTATTCAGGCCATAAATCCCATTTTTCTTTAGCAGTATGTTTTATTATTCAACCGGTAATTGCACAGTTTTGTGGGTTTTCTGAGTGGTTGGTTTGGGGCAAATTGCTTAATGGGTTTGGTCAAGTATTTTTGGGAGAAGCTACAGCTGCATTTTCAGGCGATTCTGGGCACCATAGAGGGTCATTCTCAACATTTCTAGTATAGCAGCAGTAGCGAATTTTTGGGTCTGCGCAGAAGAATATTGGGTTGAAGTTTCCTAGCTCTTGGGGTCATCTCTTCCACCTGGGTTGCTCCAGCTTGCTTATGCAAGCCTAGGTGCACTTGTTCCTTGCTATATGTACTCCTTACAGTTCATAATTTAATAAAATGGCTCAGCTTATTTGCCTAGATTTTTTGGTGTTTTTGATGGTGCATGCATATTTGTGATTTTATTTGCTATAGCCTAGTTCATGTGTTTGTTATTAGCTGTAAATAAATTTGCAACATTACAGTGGTATCAAAGCATGATCTTGGCCCAGCTGTGGGTAGCTGATTCGGGTATGTAGGCACAGTGACTGGTGAAACCGTAGACAAACTCATGGCTCAAGGGAAATTAAGTATGCAGGAATTCTGGGGTGTGATTCATTGGAACGATGAGAGGTTGACCCAGTTGAGGAGGGTAATAGACCAGACCCATCCTCATTCTTGCGGCCAAATTGACTCACATTGGGGAGCGATTGGATTCCCTACTGGTGCAGCTAGAGTGCACATTGGAGCGTCAAAGCAACCCTCTTTAGGCATACATAGATGAGGCTGGTAGAACTGTTAGGCTACCTTTGCCCATTGGAGAGAGAGAGACAGAGCTACCCAATCAGATTTCTTGTGTTGACCAAGATAGCGGGATGAGACAACCTGAGTTGCACAGGGTGCAACATCTGCATGTTGGGGTTGTTCTATGTGCGGGAGTTCGTGCATTTGATCCCTCTCTTGGGGTTAGATGGCGAGAGATTCTGAGTTAGTACCCGGTGGAGTGGGCTATGGAGATGGTAGTGGGTGTAGCTCAGCGGGAGCTTCCAGGCACTGGGAATATTGGAAGCCTGGACTGGTATTGGGACCCGAGAGGGACCACCTATCATTTCCCAAGTATATCGGTTGACTACAACCGAGATGATATAGTTGACCTAACAGCTGAGCATGTGCATTCACTAGGGAAGTTTTGGTCAGTACCAGTGTCCAACTAGTTTGTGAGCAGACTCCTTGGGTTGGCTTGGTATGACGGTTGTGCATGGGATCACAAGGTGATCAGCATACTATGGCAGGATTTTGTCAGAAGAGGTGGCATTGGTAGGTCACCAGACAGTGCCTTGTATAGAGTTGGGGATTCTTCACATTTGCATGGGGTACAGAGAACACAGAGGAACAGAGCAGGGGTGGCATCTCTATTGTTACCTAGGGAGATTCACTTATTGGGTCCCTCATGTAGGATTTGGAGGGGAGATCCATTCATCAAAGGGTATGGTGATGCGACAGTGGAGGTGATGATACTGGTCGGGTGCAGGCCGACGCATATGGACACATCTTTAGGCCATCACATCCAGGGATGGGTAGGAGCATCTAGCGTGGAGTAGTGGTCTGTAGATGGGCATGGAGACACATGGGGGTGTGTTGTAGTATGATGGATGAGTTGTGGAGTAAGGGTGCCTCACATCGCATGGAGTACATGCGGGGAGTGACAGGTACAGTGACACAGGCGGGACACAAGACGGTACAGGATGGTATAGTCGTAGTCGGGGGTATCTAATGGTGTACAGGGACAGGTTGCAGCATAAAGTGGCATGTTGTGGAGTGGGGTGATACTTGGTGGTATGCACTGACGCATGATGCAACGCACCAGAGTCTTGGAGTGTTGCCTCCAAGGAGACTATGGACAGGGGAATTAGGTGTACCATTGGATGTAGCTCACCTAGGATCGATAAGGACATTGTTGTGCATCTCAGGACACCATGTTTAGTGGAAACAGGGATTTGAGGGGGTTATCAGCAGTTTCGAGGCGGAGAGAGGGTCGTATGTAGAACTACTCTTGAGCATTCTAGTAGACTCTTGATCACCCATCATTCTCCGGTGTTGCTTACAGTCATTGAGTGTTTGGTTGTTGGCCCTTGACACTCTCCATTCAGGGAACAGGGCATGGGAGGCTCACCCTACGCAGTTGAATGAGACTCTGCATGTCATGGGCCGGGAAGAGGCTCTCCAGTTGAGACACTCGGTATGTGCACGAGTCGGCAGATACAGGCTTAGGGATGCTATGGTTGATTGTAGAGGTAGCATATGTTCCACCCCTGGGCTCACACTTGGGGAGGTGGTCGAGAGGGAGTTGCATGGTGCTTTTTCAGCTGGAAAACTCAAGGAATTAGGTGAGCATGAGGTGCAGGGGACGATAGTCCTTGATGGCAGGATGATGCCTAGGCTTTTGGCAGTACCCGAGCACATCATCAGGAGTTGGTTATTTGAAGCACAAGTTCCTAATGCTCAGTGCCTACCTATTGGATACCTACAAGAATCAGAGATGGGCCACAGAGGGGTCCCAACACAATAGCATGCAGAGAGGATTGGGGGTTGTGTATCTCCAGTATGGTTATGGGATCCAGGGATTCGGTGGATTGGTGGGATACTCCACTCCTCAGTGAGCATGGTCAAGATAACAGGCAAACTAATTCATTCACAGGCAGGCACATGGGGGATCACTGAAGCCCTCACTGTAGAGCGAGGTAGATTGTTGCTCAAGATTGGGGCTAGCCATGGAGTGATAGGTGTTGGCACTATTGAGTTGCTTTGGCAAGTTGGGCCTAACCTCGATCATCACATAGATTGTGGCCGAGAGTTATGGGAGGAGGCTTTGGTACGAGCATGCTAGATAGTTAATGATGACCAGGGTGTCACGGGGTCAGCAAGACAGTTTCTTGTTGCGATGAGCATGGGACCCTAGTGTCACAGTACTTAGTGGTTTAGCTACCCATAGGGGTGAGTTGGTTTCTACAGGGGAGGGTCATCCACATTCTCCATTGGGTTTCAGTGATTCGTTGATGGCTTGGAGGACTTCATCAGCATGCCAGGTTGGCCAACAGGAGGAGCTCATGCAAGAGATACTTTCATCCGCATAGGGATTGAATTGTACCTTCAAGATCCCACAATCAAAGTGCATGAGATGGACTATTCAGTAGGACAGCTTCATGAGGATTTGGAGAGAGTTTTACATTGTCGATTTGCTCTACTTATTGGTGGTACACAAAGGATTTCTAACACCCATATCTGGCAGGATAGTGAGTGGAGCAAAGGGTGTTTCACATTGATCAAGTTGGCTTCGGATCCTAGTATCGAGGGACTCCTTCACTATAGGGTAGTACAGAGATTAGGGACTACCCAATGGCCCATTTGGGACCCTGGTGAAATTTGCAGTGACAGTGGGGATCCACAGTCAGAGAGGGAGATTTTGCAGGCATCGCTCAAGGACAAGCAATTTTTGGTGGGGAGGATTATAATGTCCCCAATTTTGATTGTTCATCTGAGGGAGTTAATGGATTTTATTGGGGAGGTGCTAAGCATAGCATAATTTTTTAAATTAAGCATTGGAGACATTTTTGGCGTATGGGACTTGGGAGAAATAGAAAATTAATTTGCTAATGGAATGTGGGGCCCACACCCACAAGAAATACGCACCACTTGGAGAGAAAATTGAAATTGCTAAGGGAAGGAGGTCAAAATATTGGATGGAGGGACTTACATGAAGAGGCAAGAAAAAATTATAAATAGAAGGAGCATAGAAGCCATTGGGGTCTTTTTTTCGCTGATTTATTTCCTTTTTTGCTCAAGTTGTTTAGCTAGGTAACAAGTGTTGCTTAGCAAAGAGTTCTCCAAGAGGTGAACTCACCCTTCTTTCGGTGGACTTCAAGTGCCACCATAGGGAGGCAAACTATTGCTACTTTAGTGAGAGGGTTTGTGGAGCATTGTAGCACATTTCAGTAGATTATGCCTTCATGTATTATATACATGGAAGAGTTCTTTCTTCTTCAATAATGCTCATGAGATAGAGAATTCTGACCATTCTATCTGCAATTGAGTGATGACATGACTTTATCCATCTATCAAAGTTAAATATATGCATACCTATCTCTTTGTGTGGTCACCTAGGCTTCCTTCGACAGCTTCTTTTCCTTACTTGAAGATGAAAATGCTTTAACCAACTTGACATGATGCACTTCTCTGTGATCACACCTTCATCCTTTTAAACTGTAGATCCCACACAAGGTGGAATTTGTGTTAGAAAATTAGAAAGGCAGAAAGATTTATTTATCTTAATAATTATTTGTGATGTTCTTATGATCTAATTAACTTTCTTGTGTTCTTTTTTTATCTTGGTTCATCAAGCAATTACCAACCTATAGCACAAAGATCAAAGACACCAAATGTAGGCGGATAGCCAAGGAAAAACCCCTCTCTAAGGGAAAACCCAGTCAACAACTCTTCCTTCAATAGTGTTACGAGATAATCCAAGACTCCTTGACCTAGACACGAACTTCCTCCAATCACCAAGTCAATGTTTTCCTTCTTCTGCAGATGATAACCTTCCAACACTATCTTCAACATAGAATAGCAGCAGCAACAACAACAACAACAACTTCGTTTTAGGAGCGACTGGCAACAATAACTGCACTTCGACCTAGATGCAACACTTCGACCCTGAAGTATCACTTCGACCCTGAAGCAGTACTTCGACCCTAAAGCAGTACTTCGACACTAAAGCAGCACTTGGACCCTGAAGCAATAGCCCAGAACTTCGACCTTGATGCAGTACTTCGATCTTGTAGCAGTAGCCCAGAAAATCCACACGTGAGAAAGATAGATTCCCTAGAAACTTCGATCCTGCAACTCCTTGTCTTCTTCTGCAACTTCGCACTTTTTCGTTGCTTCTTCTTGGATATCGAAATTGTGTGAGTGATTGTCTCCCAAATTAATCAAACTGCACTTATATATACCCTTTTTTGGAGTTTGAATTCCCTTCATGTAGGTCGACTTGAACAAGTAAGGGCCGACTTGGTGTGGAGGTGACAAAATTCATTTTTGACTCGAAAACTAAGTTGCAGGAAACGTCCCACCCCCACCCGTTTTAGGCAAAAAATGAAACGAAAACAAGGAAACCCGTACCGTACGGCCGGGAAATGCGTTTCTCGAACGTACAGCGGCGTTTCCTCCCAAAACAACATTTTTTTTGGGGATTCGTGCAATGTATTATTATTTTATTCATTTTATTTGTGTCTTGGATGCTTATAGATGGCTTTCTAAAGTTATAAAAAGGGGATTTGCCTTATTCTCTCATCACACGAATTGAGAAAGTCATTTCAATTGGAGAAGAGCGATTTTGGAGAGGAGAAAGGTGGAAGAGAGTAGTGCTTCAGCTTGGGTGCTTTCACCATTGAGCAAAGGAGATTTCAGCAGCAAGAGAAAGAGATTTGAAAAGCAGATTTGGAGTGTGAAGTTTCCAACTACGGCATTCTTGGTTTTTGGCTTAGCTACAACCATATTTCTCTTGTTTTTTCTGGCATTTTGGGGTAGCTTCAGCGATAGAAAAATTAATTTGGGTAAGAAGCATTCAATTTATTGGTTGTTTCTCATTGTTTTGTCTATTTTTTGAGGGTTTATGCTACCAAAATTATAAAAAACGTTTTTTTATTTATAGATTTATTTTTTTATTTTTTTGCGCCCATGGCTTCTTCCATCCAAGGTTCAAGTGAAAACCCCAAGGCCAACCCAAGGGCTGAATATTATCCTCTTTGGAGGCATGTTGGGAAGCTGCAAAGATGTGGAGGTGGTGGCTCATGGGAATGGCGGTGTACTCTTTGCAATAATTCTTACAAGGACTCTTACCCAAGAGTGAAGGCACATCTTTTGCATGGAGGAGGACCGAGGATTGCAAGTTGCATGAAAACATCAGACCCTATGGCAAGGAGAGAATATCAATGAGAGCAAGATCAGGCTGATGGAATCAAAAGAAAGCACAGTGATTTTAGTCAAGCAAAAAATTCAGCAAACATTGAGCCAAGGATTGTAATTGAAGCAAGGAAGAGGAGAGGCA
This sequence comes from Pinus albicaulis, assembly GCA_034641835.2. Taxonomy (NCBI): domain Eukaryota; kingdom Viridiplantae; phylum Streptophyta; class Pinopsida; order Pinales; family Pinaceae; genus Pinus; species Pinus albicaulis. The sequence goes on along the minus strand of CM076571.1, from coordinate 731,436,479 downwards.
CTCGACAACCAGAACCACCACTATCCAGAGGGGCATCTGGTACAGTTCAAGATAGTAGAATTGCTAAACTCGTGAATGTGCAAGGAAGAGAAGAAGTTAATTCCAGAGTGGCTCGGTGCATCTATGCATGTGGTATCCCATTCAATGTTGTTCGCTCCCCTTACTGGCAAGATATGATAAGGGCAATTAACAAAGGTCCTCAAGGGTACAAGGGGCCCAACTATGAGAAAGTTAGAACTCAGCTTCTCAAAAATGAGAAGGATCTTATGGAGGATGTGTTATCACCAATTCGTTCTTCTTGGAGTAGCTCTGGAGTTACCATAGTCTCAGATGAATGGACAGATACAAGGCATAGACCATTGATAAATATCATTGCCACTTCACCAAAAGGAGTAATGTTTATAAAGGCAGAAGATTGCTTGGGAGAGGTAAAAGATGCACAATTCATTGTTGATGTCATTATCAAATCTATTGAACACGTTGGTCCTAACAGGGTGGTGCAAGTTATCACGGATAATGCATCGGTATGCAAAGCTGCAGATTTTATTATTGAGGGGAGGTATGACCACATCTTTTGGACACCTTGCATTGTCCACAATCTGAATCTACTCTTAGAGAAGATCGACAATAAATTTCCATGGATAAAGGAACTCACAAGGGAAGCAAGGGAAATTGTTAAATTCATCACCAACCACCACCAGTCTCAAGCAATATTTTGAGAGTACTCTAAATTGGAGATGTTAAAAGTTGTGGAGACAAGATATGCCTCAAACTTCATAATGTTGGGCCGCCTTGTTGATGTTAAGCAAGCATTAGTGTCTATGGTGGTGAGTCAGCTTTAGGTTGAGTGGAGACGAGCAGATTCAGAGTGGGGATCTTCGGTGCGTAGATTGTGCCTTGATGAGGATTGGCGGAGCAAGATAGATTTCTTGCTAATGTTCACAACCCCTACATTTGAGCTTCTTCGGAATGCTGACACCGACCAACCTTTCTTAGGAGAGGTATATGATGGCATGAATTCCATGGTTGAGAAAACTATGGAAATAATTTCACAGGAGTCTCCACAGCTTTTGTTTGTAGATGGTCAGTTTGCCTAATTAATCAAGAGAATCATTGTTGACAGGTGGAACAATTTCAACGCTCCATTGCATACTTTCGCACATGCCTTGAACCCAAAATTTTATGATGAAGAACTTATTGCTCAAAGCAATGGGAAGAGGAAGGCACCCCATAAGGATAGAGAGGTGACTAATGGGGTGAAAAAAGCCCTTATGAAAATTTTTCCAGCTCATCTACACAGGGAGGTGAAGTAAGAATTTGCCAGTTTTGCTGCGGAATAGATGATTATTCAGATATATCATCTTTGGAGGAGAGAAGCACAATGAATCCAGTTAGGCGGTGGATTTTTCATGGAGCGAATGGTGTACACTTGCAAAACCTTGCCATCGCCTCCTTTCACAAGTGGCAAGCTCTTCATCAGCAGAAAGGAATCGGAGCACCTATGGTTTTATTCATTCTATGAAGCGCAACAGGTTGAGCTCACAAAAGGCAGAGGATCTTGTTTATGTGCACTCCAACCTTCGTCTTGCATCTCGTAGGGGTCCAGAATATGGCAATGGTACTTCTAAGGAGTGGGATGTGGATCCGAAAAATCCTGATTTGGATCTCTCTCTTACTGCCTTGAATATTGAGGACCAGGATCGTAGAAGTGGAATTGGCCAAACATCTTCTTCAGCTACACCATCCACTGTTGAGCATGCTTTTGCTGCTATATTTGATGAAAATCCTGATAATGAGTATTAGTCTTTTGACTTTATTGTACTTATAGCCTCATATATATAATAAAGGCTAATTTTGAGGTTTTGATATATAATAAAGGTTGGTTTTGGATATTCTGATATTGCTATTTTCATTATGTGTTTGTTATCAATGATCATTCATGAGTAAATGTGTTGTAACTTGTAAATTTGTAATAGTTTATGCTTTGAATTTATGATTTATCATGTATGTTTTAAACTTGTATGATTTCACATAACATTTCTTAAATGTCCTAAATTCTAATATGAGTTTAAATTGTATATATATATCGTGTTTCCCCATTTCCAAAATTTGGGGAGGTCGCGTTTCGTATCACTTCCCATTTCGGAAACTCGTTTCCATTTCCCCGTTTTGTGCAACTTAGCTCAAAAACAATTCTTTCCCTTTTCTTGCATTGAGCAACAAATGCAAAGGGTTCTCTTTCTTCATGTTTTTGAATTCTTCCTCTAAAAATCATCCTAGTCTCCTCTTGAGTGCACTTTCCCAATAGCTCATCAAATGAAGTGAACTTGTCATTATTGCTAATAGTGGTAACAAATGTCTCCCAAATTGGAGGAAGACCTCCAAGTGCAATTAGTACCAGCACTCTATCAGATGTAATTTCTCTAGTAGACAACAATTGATCCTTGAGTTGGGATATCCTAATGAAGTATGACTGCACAGTCTCTCCATTGTTCATCTTCATGTCCTTGAGTTGATTCTTCAAGGAGAGATTATGGTACAAGTTGTTGACCTTGTTACCCACCATTTTGTTGGCGATATCCCTAGGAGAAAATTTTCTCCAAGATGGTCCTTAACCGGCAGCCAGCAACCCCTTGCAGCCACCAACTAGCTCGTTGTGCCATTTCTCCGCCACCTGAGCCAGCCATGTGGTCCCTCACCCATTTGTCATGATCATATGTTTGAAGGTGGGCCTCCCGAACCTGAAGGTATCCCTTGTCATTTGGTAATTGAGTGTTGTAGTTTACTTATCATGAAAACTTTTGGGAATGAATTAATGGGGGGATTCGGCGGAAAGAGTGGGCTAGGTCAGTGCTTTTGTCCCTAGACCTATTTTGGATGTTACCCTTGGATCCTAGTCCCGTGGGATCTCTTTTATTTACCTTTGGTCTTTAGGGATGGTACTAAATGGAAAACCATAATTTTGGTTGGGTGGTCCCGTTCCCTCATCCACATATATCACTCCCCTTCTGTTCATTACAACCCCATTCATCATTTTTCCCGCCTAGGTCCACATAGGGTTAGCCTCCCCTTCACCTTGCCCACACCTTGGGTCGGGGCTAAAACGATGCCCCGGAGGTTGATGCAGCTAAAAAGAAAAGTAAAAGCATAATTGGCCACATCCAACAAGAAAATGTACCCTGAAATGCAAAAGATGGACAGGACAAACACATTTTTCACATGGGAAAAATCCAATGCATGAGCTCTACCCCATTCCCATTTCCATCACCCTGGTTCCTATAGGCCCTAGATGAGCCTCCTTATCATTCAAGAACCCATGATTGCCCCAACCCCTAGTGGGAAATGATCTGCCCTACCTTCAAGGGGATATCCATTGCTATACCTTACACATCATGCTCTTATACCTTTGAGCCCTGAGCGGTTAATCAAAGAAAATCATAAAAGGAAAAAGGCATATGAAAAAAGGTGGAAAAATCAAGGCAAGAGTATCTCATTCACCATGATTGTTCCATCATATACATTATATACCCAAGGGTGGGCTTCCCTTTATTAGCTACCCTTGTACCCCGACATGTGGCCTGGGATTGCCCCTTTCATTCCCTATTGCATTCATGTCTTTATCACATGCCACCAGCATTTGAAGGATGTACCTTGGACATATTGTCTGCTATAAAGGTAGAAACCACTTAATAGGGTACTTGGTTAACCCCCCTTGGAGCTTGGAGACATTAGCACATGCCAAAGCCCACTATGGAATGCCATGCCATTATGAAGTTCCCACCTGTTGTCCATGTTTTGTAAGCTCTTCAACTTGATTTCTTTAAATCACTTGTTGTACTCAAAGGCGAGGGGACGCATTGGATTTTATGTAGGATTGCAGATGGTCTCCATTTTTGGTTTGGTCTCCCTATACGGGGTCCTAATCCTACAAAGGGCTACATTGGCACATGGACGGTGTGTGTAGAGAGCCATGGGCCTCCACAGCAGTAGAAAACATTCCATGGATCCCCAGAGATGTTCAGAGATTTCTCTAGATTCACCTATTGGATGAGGAAGATGCACCTAGTTCACCAAGCCTAGTTGGCCCAACAGTTGTACCATGCATTTGGCAGATGACCCAAGACTTGTATGATGATGTGGCATCACATACACCATCATCTAAGCCCTTGCAGATGATCTACAGGCATCTTTGATCTAGTTGGAGACCCATGAGGTTTCTTGTGTGCCCCCACACCTGTTGGGAGCACCATGGGTTTATTATCTGGAGAACAAGGGGCCAAACCCATGTCCACTACTTTTGGGAGTCCTATTTCTCATTATGACACCTATGGACTTCATCATGCTTCTTAGAAAGCCCAACGACATGTATTATTGATGATTTGACCTCTTGAGAGGCTTATTCTTTTGTTTATGAGCTAGTTGGTGGGCTTGTCACCAAAAGTTAGTTATTTTGCAGATTATTTTATTCTAGGGGCTAATGTAGGCCTAATTAGCTAAATCAAACTCATTAGAAGTGTATAAATACAAGTGATGTGAGTTCATTTTAGTATCATGACTTGGATTGGACTTGTCTCTCTTTAGAGAACTTCACTATCCTTCTTGGAGTACGAATTTTTGGAGCATGGAATGAATTTTGATGTTTGGATCATTTTCTCTTGTCTTGGAGCTTCTTGATTGGCAAAGTTTTGATGGTTGGATATACTCTTAATACATGTGAGTGAAATTTTAATGCTATTCTTTCTTTCTATTTTGTCACATACGTTGTTGTTGGGATTCCGCTATACTAGGGCTAATTTACAGCATCCATTTATGCTAAGTTCTGGAAATTTTGTTTCTAGATAGTGATGCTTCATGTATGGGTCATGTATTACGAGTGAATGTTCCTAGAGATGCTTCATCGTTGAAATTCATTTTGATAAGCCATTTATTTTGCAAAACAAAGTATAAAGTTCTTGAAGTTGCTGCCCTAATGCTAACCGAAGTTGTCTTTGAGCCCTCCTTGACATAGAAAACCCGAAGTCTATAGTCATAATTCTACTTGACTCCAATCTCCCCAAAAGGACTAGCTATTGGTCCTCCATAGGTGATCACCTCAAATCTTATTTATTTCACCTTCCCCTCGTTTCTAGGCCTAACCTACATAGGTCACCTAGGGCATCAATTATCTCACAATCTAGCCATCCAAACACTTCGATTTTTGGTCCACAACTACATTGGTGTGTCCTCAAGGAGCCCTCCAAAATTTCATGAGATTCCAACAGTGGGATCTTGAGATATCGCAAGCCCTAGCTTGAAGACCGATTCTTGCCCCTAGTTTCCTTAGGCTAGAAAGCTCACTGGGATCATTGCATTATCTTTCATTAAAATTCCTTTCTGATCCCCTTCTCCTCCGTAATTAGGTCAAGTATATCATTGGTTGCTAAACCCTTCCCCCTTGACCTAACCCCAGGTCCACTTGGTCTCATGTGGTCTGACATACTATTAAGGATAATTCTTCAAAGATCGCCTGGAATCCGAGCCTTCACAAGAATTTTAGGGTTTAGGGACCTCCATTATAAGATAAATACCATAAACCTAAACCTTGAAATTCTCCTTGGCCCCTTCCTTGAGAACCTTCAACCTTGCCTTCCAAAGCAAGCAAGCCATACATTTGAGCCTCTCTTGTGAATAGGCCCCCAGGATCACCCCTTCACCCTATCATTGATCCATTCATTTCATGGTCCTTATTATAGCGAGTCTCCTCCCATCGATGAAAATTCGTAAAGAGTAGGGAGCCATAGCCGAGGTGACGATAGGTTATTGCTCTAATGTTGCCCTTGACCTAGTAGTAGCCCTCTAAGGATCCCCTTTTAGGACCCCTGCTAGCTTGAGCGGTAACATTTTTGGCATCATTGTCGGGGAAACAAGACGTGTGTCTTGTTCCCCATATGACATATTGACATATCATTATTGTCGACTCCATTGGAAGAACGAAGCCCTACTTCTTCAGTGAACTTTAAGGTTGATGCGTGTAGGGTGAAGCAAGCATTTTTCTAGGCATCTATAAATTCACCCTAGCGACTTCTACAGAATTTACATGTATACCCAAAGAAGGGTGTTTTTCTTTGATGATTTTCCCGCTTTGGACATCACTAGAATCCCTAGGCATCCTAATCATGTCACAAGAAGGATGGTGCATGGGGTGCCCGTGTTTGATGGTAATCCACTCTCCGCAATTGACCATGTACAAAAATTTAATGCACATACTTCAAAAGAGAAAGTGGGTCACCAAGATGTCCTTATGTTGTTGTTCATGAGATCTCTCTCTGGTCATAACTCATGGTTGCATAATCACGAACTCGAGCATCTCATTTATTGAAGAGTTCGTTGATGACTTTCTTAAACATTTTCAAGTACACCCTACATTAAGAATTCAAGAGGAAGTCTTCATCGAGCATCATCAAGACATTGAGGATCTAGCTGATGAGCAGGAAGACGAGTCTTCCGAGGTCCACATGATGAAAAGGATGATTTTGAGAACACGTGTTGGGAAGGATAAGTCTATGGAAGGCGAAGTTCAGACTAACCTTACCTTTCTCGAGGATATTACTCCTGATGATTCTCCTTTTGAGAAACTTGGGGAAGGTGATCCCATTAGCCCCTTGGAAGATGACATTGGAGATTAATTCCACATTGAAAGAGAGAAACGGGAAATTGTTGGTCCTCAATTTGATTGTGCTCCCATTTACGACACCGACAAGGAGGATGAGGCTGAGATTGGTCTTCCCTTTCTCTCGGGCACTATTTATGATGACATATCCATTAATACCGTTGGGAAGGGGAATCTTTATTTTCCCTTGCATAAAGAGGGGCAGTTGGAAGTGATCAACTTTCCTTTTAGAAGAGACCAAATCTTTAATACTAAGGAGATCAATAAGGCTCCCACTTCTCCTGAGTATGATTCTATTTTCAAATCACTTAAGCCTTTAGGTCATGAATTTGGGGAAGAAAAACCCGTTGAATACAATACTTCATCCTCCCTTTTGCCTTCTCCTCTTGGTCATCATCTTCAGTCTTCGTCAAGTGATTCCCTCACCCCTTGTCATATGATCTCAAGTGGTAATGAGCCCTTTCCCCCTTCCAAGAATATTGTGAAGGAAAAGCCCCTCATTGATTATACTTTACCTCCTTAGACACACCCTCAGGGTTTTGATCACTCCATGACCTCCCCTCTCTCCAATGTGACCATGAACAACCTATTTTTTGCACTCCTTTCCCTTACCCATCATTCCCCTCTCATCACAACCTTGTGGCATATACAAAGCACAATACTATGAGAAATGATTGTAATAAGGAGTTCTTAAGGACAATCATTCATTACACCATTGTGTGCTTAGAAGGATGGCTTCGCACTTCTACGTTGACTCAAGTTCCTTCTCTTAGGGATTCTTCCCACTTCACATGGAAACCATATTTTCCCACCTCTCACCCACATCATCTCCCATGATGGGTTTTGATCACTCCATGCCCTCCCCTCTCTCCAATGTGACCATGAACAACCTATTTGTTGCAATCCTTTCCCTCACCCATCATTCCCCTCTCATCACAACCTTGTGGCATCTACAAAGCACAATACTATGAGAAATGATTGTAATAAGGAGTTCTTAAGGATAATCATTCATTACACCATTGTGTGCTTAGAAGGATGGCTTCGCACTTCTACTTTGACTCAAGTTCCTTCTCTTAGGGATTCTTCCCACTTCACATGGAAACCATATTTTCCCACCTCTCACCCACATCATCTCCCATGTGCTTGGGTTTGCATTTGCTTTGGAATTTGTTGCATGAGTAATCATATATTCAGGTATATTTATATTGATTTGATGATACGTTGGTTGCACTGGCTTTATGATTATACTTAATATTAGCTCTATCATATGCATGTTAGGGTAGGATGCATTGCATGATGATTTTCACATTAGAACTAATGTCATATGATATTTCGCATGGTAGATTAGCTACATTTAGATTAAAATTTGCATATTTTATTTTTTGTTGATTTTACGACCTAACACCAAGCATGGTTGATCATAAGACATTGTACAAACATGTTGCCCCATGGGTTTAGTCTTTGATATGCATAGGCAACAGGTCTACGGTAACCAAGAGGTGTTCTCGTGACCTTCCATTCGAGTAGCTTCACCCACTTCTCGAGAGATCACGTCCCAATTGGAGCCAAATGTTACCCACCATTTCATTGGTGAAATCCCTGGGAGAAAATTTTATCCAAGATGGTCCTCAGTCGGCAGCCACCAGCCACCCACTAGCTCGTTGTGCTATTTCTCCACCACCTGAGCCAGCCATGTGGTCCCTCACCCATTTGTCATGATCGTATGTTTGAAGGTGGGCCTCCGAAACCTGAAGGTATGCCTTGTCATTTGGTAATTGAGTGTTGTAGTTTACTTATCATGGAAACTTTTGGGCATGAATTTATGAGGGGATTCGGCAGAAAGAGTCGGCTAGGTTTGTGATTTTCTCCCCTAGACCTCTTTTGGATGTTACCCTTGGATCCTGGTCCTGTGGGATCTCTTTTATTGACCTTTGGCCTTCAGGGATGGTACTACATGGGAAACCCTAATTCTGGTTGAGTGGTCCCGCTCTCTCATCCACATAGATCACTCCCCTTCTATTCATTACAACCCAATTCATCATTTTTACCACCCACGTCCACATCCCTCCACTGGGTCCACATAGGGTTAGCCTCCCCTTCCCCTTTCCCACACCTTGGGTCTGGCCTTAAACGATGTCCTGGAGGTTGATGCAGCTGAAAAGAAAAGAAAAGGCATCATTGGCCACATCCAACAGGAAAATGTACCACAAAATGCAAAAGATGGCTAGGACAAACATACTTAGCACGTGGGCAAAAGCCAATGCATGAGCTCTACCCCATTCCCATGGGGATCACCATGGTTCCTATAGGTCGTAGATGAGCCTCCTTATCATTCAGGAACCCATGATTGTCCCAACCCTTGGTGGCCAATGAACTGCCCTACCTTAAAGGGGATATCCACTGCTATACCTTACACATCATGCTCTTATTCCTTGAGCCCTAAGCAGTTAATCAAGGAAAAATCATAAAAGGAAAAAGGCATATGAAGAATGGTGGAAAAATCAAGGTTGGGGTATCTCATGCACCACGATTTCTCCCTCTTATACACTATATACCCAAGTGTGGGTTTCCCTTTATTAGATACCCTTGTACCATGACATGTGGCCCAGGATCGCCCCTTTCATTCCCTATTCCATTCATCTCTTTATCCCATGCCACCACAATTGAAGGATGTACCTTGGACATAATGTCCCCTTTAAAGGTTGAAAACACCTAATAGGGTACTTGGTTAACCCCCCTTGGAGCTTGGAGACATTAGCATATGCTAAAGCCCACTATGGAAGGGCATGCCATTATGAAGTTCCCAACTATTGTCCATGGTTTGTAAGCTCTTTAACTCGATTTCTTTAAATGGCTTGTTGTACTGGAAGGCAAGGGAACTCATTGGATCTTATGCAGGATTGAAAATGGTCTCCATTTTGGGTTTGGTCTCCCTATACGGGGCCCTAACCCTCCAGAGGGCTACATTGGCACATGGAGGGTGTGTGTAGAGAGCCATGGGACTCCACAGCAGTAGACAACCTTTCATAGATCCCTAGAGACGTTCAAAGATTGCTCGAGATTCACCTATTGGATAAGGAAGATGCAATTGGTTCGCCATGCCCAATCTGCCCCACGGTTGTACCATGCTCTTGGCATATGACCCAGGACCTGTATGATGATGTGGCACCACTTACACCATCATCCGAGCCCTTGCAGATGATCTACAAGCATCTAAGATCTATTTGAACACCCATGAGGTTTCTTGTGTGCCCCCACACCCGTTGGGAGCACCACGAGTTTATTATATGGAGAACAAGAGGAAAAACCCATGTCCACTACTTTTGGGAGTCCTATTTCTCATTAGGGCACCTATGGACTTCATCGGTCTTCTTAGAAGGCCCAATGACATATATCGTTGATCATTCTACCTCTTGAGAGACTTATTCTTTTGTTTATGAGTTTGGTGGGCTTGTCACCAAAAGCTAGTTATTTTGCACATTATTTTATTCTAGGGGCTAATGTAGGCCTAATTAGCTAAATCAAACTCCTTAGAAGTGTATAAATACAAGTGATGTGAGTTCATTTTAGCATCATGACTTGGATTGGACTTGTATCTCTTTAGAGAACTTCGTTATCCTTCTTGGAGGACAAATTTTTGGAGCATGGAATGAATTTTGATGTTTGGATCATTTTCTCTTTTCTTTTAAGTTGTCGGAAACCCCTAACAAACACCACGGAAACGTCATTTTACGTTTCGGATCCGGATTCTGGTACAAAACGCGTGAAAAACAGCTGCAAAACGTTTTTGAAGCATTTTTTTCCCGAAAACGGCAAGATGGTAGATGAAACATTTTTCTTGCGTTTTTCAATCAAAACTTCCCGTTTCCGTGAACAATGAAAACGTTTTGGCATTTTAGGAAACATATCCGGCTGGGAGAAAAACGTTTCATGCATTTTTATCACTTCAATCCGCTGCGAACGAGGGTTTCTATTTGATTTTTTTAGTGAGCTCGACCATCGACGTCGACCTAACTTATTTACACTGACAGTTCGCCTTTTGGACAGTTTCTGCTTGTTGTGACTACAGACACTGTGAGACTGAGTGTGTGCGTGCCTGACACTGTGAGACTGAGTGCGTGTGTGTGATTATGAGACTGAGTGTGTGTCCATAGTTTGAGACTGCCGAGACTGAGTGTGTGTGTTGAGACTGTGCTATAGCTTGTGAGTGCATGTCGTCGGCTGAGACTGTTGTGAGACTCAAGTGTGACGTTCGTGTGAGCCTATGACTACCGAGTCCCAGCTGGTCCTGTGACTGCCGAGACTAAGTGTCGTCGACCTACTACTCTCTGTGAGTGCCGACTCCTGACTCTCAGATCGCCATTTTTGATGTGAGTGTCGAGCCGACTGTTTTTATTGTTTGCTTATTTTTAACTTTTTTACCTTCTATCTTCAAAGTTAATAAAATTGCAGGTGTTGTTTAGAGTTCCATAAGAATCACTCTGTTGGTTTATTTTACAACAACAAGTGTTTGTAGGTTAGAGTACAAAATTTTGATATGTGGGGTTTGTACTTGGTCGAACTTGTAGAATCTGTGTCTTGAGACCTAGTACTTCCCTCTAAAACAAAGATGGACACCTCTTGTCTTTGTACCTCCTTCAAATATCATAATGCACTGGGCACCAAAAGATAAGTTGGTCCTTTTACTTAATGTCTTGTAGGTGACAAAACTGACAGATCCTCTTGGGCCTCAGAATGTGGTGGTTTGGACTCTTGGTCCTTGGAGCCAATGTGAAGAAAATTGTATAGGCCCCACTCCTTTATTCCTTCCTTATGCTACCTTCTTATTGCTTTTCTTGTCAACTGCAAAATGCCTTTATCCTTTGAAAATAAGATCCAAGTGTGGAGTATGTGGACTATGTTTTGTAATATCACTATTGAAAAGCAAATTCTTATTTAATCTAGGAATCCACAAAACATTCATGAGTTCAAATAGTGAAAGTTTGAAACACTTGACTTCACCTTGTAACAGAGGGACCAGGGTATGTGGCCTAGATTGTAGAAACAGTGAACACAAACAGAAGTTTAATTGAGATGTACCCAGAACTCTTTCAATCAAAGAACACTATCAAATTGAGAGAGAATAGTCAAGACATTAGAACAAAAGGGAAGGAAGACAACCAATGACTATTTTAGATATAATCTAGATTCTCAAACTTCAAATATGAATGGTAATATGAGTTTCATATATGTGTGTGTGTGTGTCATTTCCTGTCGTATCATATATAGATTTTTTGAAAAATTTTCGTATATGTTTCAAACCCCGTATCCATATCCATTCCTGTATTCGTTTTAGTGCAACTTAGCTTTTTTTGGAGCTTCTTGATTGGCAAAGTTTTGATGGTTGGATATATTCTTAACACATGTAAGTGCAATTTTAATGCTATTCTTTCTTTCTATTTTGTCACATACGTTGTTGTTGGGATTTCGCTATACTAGGCTAATTTACTACATCCATTCATGCGAAGTTGTGGAAATTTTGTTTCTAGATAGTGATGCTTCATGTATGGGCCATGTATTATAAGTGAATGTTCCTAGAGATGCTTTGTCATTGAAATTCATCTTGATAAGCCATCTATTTTTCAAAACGAAGTATAAATCTCTTGAAGTTGCTTTTGTTGCTGCGCTAAAGCTAATCGAAGTTGTCTTTGAGGCCTCCTTGGCCTAGAAAATCTGAAGTCCATAGTGATAATTCTACTTGACTCCAATCTCCCCAAAAGGATTAGGCACTGGTCCTCCATAGGTGATCACCTAAAAGCTTATTTCTTTCACCTTCCCCTCTTTTCTAGGCCTAGCCTACATAGGTCACCTAGGGCATCAATTATCTCACAATCTAACCATCCAAACACATTGATTTTTGGTCCACGACTACGTTGGTGTGTCCTCAAGAAGCCCTCCAAAATTTCATGAGATTCTGACTATGGGAACTTGAGATATCATAAGCCCTAGCTTGAAGACCGATTCTTGCCCCTAGTTTCCTTAGGCTAGAAACCTCACTAGGATCATTGCATTATCTTTCATTAAAAATTCCTTTATTGATCCCCTTCTCCTCCCTGATTAGGTCAAGTATATCATTGATTGCTAAACCCTACCCCCTTGACCTAACCCCAAGTCAACTCGGTCTCGTGTGGTCCCACACACTATTAAGGATAATTCTTCAAAGATCACTTGGAATCCGAGCCTTCACAAGAATTTTAGGGTTTAGGGACCTCCATTATAAGATACATACCCTAAACCTAAACCTTGAAATTCTCCTTGTACCTTCCTTGAGAACCTTCAACCTTGCCTTCCAAAGCAAGCAAGCCATACATTTAAGCCTCTTGTGAATAGGCCCCCAGGATCACTCCTTCACCCTATCATTGATCCATTCATTTCATGATCGTTATTATAGCGGGTCTCCTCCCATCGGTGAAACTCCATAAAGAGTAGGGAGCCACAACCAAGGTGACAATAGGCTATTGCATCATTGTTGCCCTTGACCTGGTAGTAGCCCTCCTAGGATCCCCTTTTAGGGCCCCTGCTAGTTTGAGCAATAACAGACCTCATACATCCTAACCATTGTATCATATATTTCCTTAGACTTCTTCAACTTTGCAACATAAGTGATCAAATGATCTTTCAACAAATCAATAACAATTTTCTTAGCTTTGACCTCACATTTCTTGTAATTGGACTTGGCAGTAGAAGCATTTTCAAGAGGCTCAAATACCTTTCCTACAACATATTCCAAAACATCATTCTCCTCCAAAGTCAAACCAACCCTAGCTCTCCAAATAGCATAGTTAGATGAGTCATCCATCTTCTCTTCAATCTTGAAGTATGAGGTAGTAATCTTGACCAAGTCAAATATTCTTCAGCAGCATATAAAATATCTTCAAAGGGTGACTGCTCTTGTCTCCTTGGGCTTGTCTTCACCTCAGCTCTGAAACGATGTTAATTTTTCAATGTTCTATGTCGTAACAATCACTTATAACAATTCTTCTTCCAATAGAAATCAATTAGCCAATATATTTTCAATCACCCAATAACAATAAGCAATTGTAGATAGAACATAAAACCATATGCACAATAGAAGACAACCAAGAAGAACAGAGACGCAGAGATTTGGTCAAAGACCAGGGAAAAACCCCACAGGGGGGTTAACCATTTCCAAATTATTCTTCTATTAGATTATCATCAAATGTTCGGCAGAGAGATACATAGTCCAAATACATCAACAACTAGTCAAAGGTCAAAGCCTTGACCAACCAATAACCAATCCAATATGAGCATAAAATTCAAATCTGGTCAAAAGTTAAATCTACAATTTTTTGTCAAAGTCAATAGCAGTCAACACAGCCCTAACCAGTCCAAAGTCAAAGGTCAAATCTGCTCCAAAATTTTCAGTCAACCTGTCAAAGAAGGTGCCCTTCCTTGTTTGGTCAAAATCGATCAAAAATAGTCCCAAAAGTCTGCCCACAAAATTTTGTCAAAGTCAAAGTTTGACCATCAAAAACCCTGGCTCAAAAACTGTAGTCACTGTTGGTCAAGATGCCCAAAACATTTCGGTCAAAGTCCCAGTCAAATCGACTCTCCACAACATATCCAAATCCAAGTCAAATCAAACTTCCCCAAGTCAACACTGGTCAAACAATCCCAAAACACAAGTCAACACTAGTCAACAGAATTACCCTCTCTCTCCTCCACACGTGTGAACTTGAACTTGAAATTTCAGACCAAATCGAACCAATGAAGAAGAGATGAATGTGTGATGTGATGCCTCCAAGTGATGCTAAGTGATGTCTATTTATATGTGGTCTTGGGGTCAAATTTCCTTTTCCAGAGTAATTTGTACTTTTTGTGTTGTCGTGGTTCCACATTAAAAATAATATTGTCCCATGTGCAAATTATATTCTTTCAACAGCTAGTAGGGTCTCCTTAGGGTGAGGAGGGCTTCCCCAAGGAGGCAATTTCTCCCTGAGCTACCAAATTTCAACAATTGTATGGATGAAATTTGAGTGGATGCCCACAAAACTTGGAGAATATGTAGTCTAGACCCTAAGCTTGATGTTTAGGCTCTCAAATCACCAAAAAACCTCCCTAAAATTTCGCTACAAGCTCTAGATTTTCACCCTAGCCTTAAAAGGACCAATTTTAGGGGAGAAAACTATGGAGAAAATTTAGGTTTGATCACCAATGACATAGACTAGTGCCTTGCCTTTTAGGCATATAGAGTCAAGGATGAAACAGATAAGCTAGATCCTTTCTAAGGGGGCTAAAAATTGATGCCATAGGTATCAACTTTTAGCATTTACCCACTTAAAAATAAAATGGAGTTTGATGGAGATTAAAGATTTCCTCCTCTAGGAACATTCATTACATGTTGTACAATGAATAACATATGCAATACTCAACTAGATAGCCTTTCAAAATTAATTTTCAACAATTAGAGCAAAAAATAACATAACCTAGAAACGGCAATTCCACACATTAGACAATTTCAAGATATAAAATCTTCAACAATAAGCCCTTACAAATAAACTTGTAGTATGTCCATCCATTATCCAAAGAAGTAGCTCCAAAGACAATCAAAAATAGCTTCCAAATAGCAAAATACATCCAAAATATCTCCAACAGCCAAAATAAGTAGTTCCAAAGACAATCAAAAATAGCTTCCAAATAGCGAAATGTATCCAAAATATTTCCAATAGCCAAAAGAAACAAGTGCGAGTACTTTTCAGGAAGTCCAATTCCAAGTGTGATGATGATGAGAGACTCAAATGATGTCTCTTCTATTTATACATGTCCTATCAAGTCTAATTTTGGCCCAAAGCCCCTCTTAGTTGTCAAATGATGGGCAAGAAATAATTGAGGTTACAAGCCAACCTCATAGTCAATGTCATAACATAAGAAAACACCCACAAGAGTGTTGAAATGATGACGTCATCCATGCATTAGCCTCTTGGAGGCATGCATTGAGCTCTCTTGGTGCCAAGTTGAGTGAAGAGGGCTCCAAAAATCATCCTCTAGGTGTTGGCCCCTAGTGTTGAATATGTTGTCATTGATGTCAAAGCGGGTGCAGGATATCGTCATTGATGTCCTCGGTATGCCAATATGTTAGAAAATTATATATTACAGAACAATGCAACACATAAAATATGCGGAAAACACAAGCACACAAAACACATAAAACCAGAGAGACACAGATATACGTGGTTCACCCAGTTTGGGCTACGTCCACCCTGAACACAACCTTCCTTTTTATTATCCAGCAAAATGAAGAGACACAACCTACAGCAAATCTGTTGTAATATCCTCTGTTCTCTCTCACAGTCTCCCTATCTGTTTCTCGCTCTGAGAATACACCTACAATACACAGCCGCAATGCAATACTCTCATACAAAACGAGGGGTTGCCTTCTAGGGCAAAAAATCCTAAATCAAACATAACTTCTACAGTCAGATCATTTGCCTAATGAATGACCCAGATTGACTAGAAATTATAATAATTTTACAAGGCAATTTTACATATGTTTTTAGCTTCGGGGGCATTCCCCTTAAACCCCCCGCTAGGTGGGGCTCCATAAAGTCACAGCCGCCCCCCTGGACCCCCCAGGAGCGTTTAATTACGGGCGGCGTTGCTACCCCATTAATAACAGGGGTCCAATGTTGTGATACAAAATAAATAAGATAATCAAGCTCCACACCCAACATAATATGCATGGATAAGACGATTCATTGATAAAACCCTATCTCTAAGGTTTGGATACCTTGGAAGATTATCATACCCCACACTTGTTGAAGATTTTGAAGAAGACGACCAATAAATTTGCTCTGGAGTCCATCATCATTGGACTCTCCTCGCCATGTCAATTACGGTGATATGTGGAGCGTTTCGTGGGCCGTCGCAATCTGAGAGATATGCCTAATCAAAGAAAATGTCCCCAACTCATGGTCAAAAGCCCCAACATCTAATTCTTGTTTATTGTACACACATGGTCCAAGGAAATATTTTTAAAAGGACCAAGGAAATATTTTAAAAAAGGGGAAGAAGGTAACCCCATGACTAATTTATGGTCCTCAAACACAAGTCAGTTTAAATTAACTTACTTGTGTTAGTTTCTATAGCATAGAATGTGTTTTAGCCTCGAGATTTGGCAAAGAGGTTAGGACACATGCATTCTCCAAAACCCAGAAATCGTTTTTGGAAATTCCATCTAGAGATGACTTAATTAAAATATTTAATCAGTTTTTAATATTTTCCAAGTTTAAAATTAGGAAATATGATTAATTAAAAGGTATTAATTAAGTCACATGTGAATCTTCTAGAAAAAGGCATGGATCAAGTTCTAGTTAATCTTAGCCATCGATTAAGTTTTAATTGTGGTCGTTAATGTCTCAACGAGAGATTATAAAAAGAAACTCGATGGGGCTTGGAAAACACACTTGCAGAGTTCAATTTCACTGACAAATCGATTTCCGGAGTAGCAGCGTTTTGTTGTCGGAGAGAGCTAGTGAGCTCGAAGCAATGAGAGAGGCGCAGGGATAGTAAGGTCGAAGGAATATTTTCCAGATCCGATGCTAGGTCCATATATTACTAGTGTAGTCCCTTATTGTTGTTAGTGTAGCCCCTTAAGGTTATTGTTGTACCCCAGTAACTCCCATATTGTTATTATTGTGCCCTTACATTATTATTGTTCGGTCGGCTACGATTATATTGTGACCCCATGGACTCCTATATATAGAAAGGAGGTTTTGTCATTTGTATCATCCAAGAATTGTTCATTTATGTAATGTAAAGGAGGTTGCCTCCTCAAAGTGGCTTATTTCTAAGGCGTTGATCTCTATTTTCTTCTATTTTTGGAGCTGGTTTCATAACAATTGGTATCAAAGCTTTGGATTCTAGGATTTCGCGGCTCCAAATAGGTCATCGTGGCATTTTCGCTATAATGTTTTTTCTACGAAGTTTCAGAAGCTGAAATTTTTACCACGCGAAGCCAAAATCCTGAGGAAATTCCTGTAAAAATTCCAAATCTTGGTTCGCAATATTTTCGGAGATATGATCTGTGGAAGTTAGGGTTTTCCAGGCTCCCGAATTTATCTAAAAGAGGTGACCTTGGGAAAATCGCCATAACTCTCGCTCTGAGCATCGGATTGCAATTCTGTAAGAAGTGGTCGAAAGTACATGGACTGTAGTTCCCTGTGTATGAATTTCAAAGCCGAAGGAGGAAACAGTGACACGTGGAACGCCGTACAAGTTCTCTCTACTGAACCAGTCCATAATTAGGTCATTGTGGGAGATTGGACATAACTTTGTCTTGAAGCATCCAAATCAGGTCAAACCTGAGGCATTCGAAAGAAGATTCAGAGGGCTACTACAGGACGGAATTTCAAATATTGAAGATCCGAAATCACAAAGATAATTCAATTTCAATATCGAGCTCCTTAAAAGCAAGAAAAAGGTGTGTATTTTTTTCCAAATTACATAAGTCTTGTTTGAAAAATCAGTTTGAAGTGATTCCAATGGCATATTGAAGCACAAATAACAGTATTGGGTTCTAAAATGCCCCCTAAAAAGAATTCAACACCCATTAAGCCCTCAAAATACTCTACTATAACTCATGAAGATGAAAAAGTGCAACATGATATATCAAAATTACAAGAGCAAGTGCACCAAATTTCGCTCTCGCAAAGAGCAACAAAAAATGAAATGGAATTTTTGAAGAAAGGCGTGGAAGCAAAGATGGATGATTTGAAGAAGGGAGTGGAAGCTAATATGGATGATTTGAAGAAGGGAGTGGAAGCTAATATGGATGGTTTGAAAAAAGGTGTGGAAGCTAAGATGGATGGTTTGAAGAATGGCATGGAAGACATGGAAGAAAAAATGAAAGACAACATGGAAGACATGAAGAATGATCTAAAAACAGACATGGAAGGTTTGACAAAGTTGATACAAGACATTATTCCTAATGGAAAAAAGATAGTAGAGGAAACTCGTGATGAGAACAAAATAAATGTTAATCGTGACTTCATGAACTCTAATGTTGGATCAAAGACCCACCATATTCCAAAGATCGATACGAGGAAGTTTGATGGAAAGGATCTCGTAACATCGATACTACAGATGGAGCAATATTTTGATCTCAATAATGTGCAAAACATGCAAAAGGTACACCTTGCAACTTTACATTTAAAACAAAATACATTTGTATGGTATCGATGGCTTTGCTCCCGTAAAAAAATTGTCACTTAATCAATTTTCACAGTGGAAATGATAGCACATTATGAGGATACAAATAGCAACACCTTATTTAGCCAATTGATAAATCTCAAACAAAAGGGTTCAGTGGTGGAGCACATTAAGGACTTCCAAAAATTGAATATAAGGGTAGTTGATATTTCAAAGGAACACAAGATTGATGTCTTCATAAGAACTTTAAAAGATAACATCCAACATGAAGTTCGCCTTTGGGAACCTGATTCATTGGAGAAGGCAGTCAGGTTGGAAAGAAAAACTGAATGTAAAATTATGGCGACAAGGAAGCCTACCACCCACATCTATAAAGATGGAAGTGTTGCTACTCCTAGAATTCCACAACCTACAAGGTTGACACCACAACAATTGGAAGAAAAAAGAGCAAAAGTGCTTTACTACAGTTGTGATAGAAAATACACTAAAGGTCATAAGTGTGCTGAGAAGAAATTATTTTACATAGATTGTAAAGAGAAGGAAGAAACTGAACAAGAAACTTCAAAAAAAGAGGATATACACCAAGAACAAACCCTAGAGAAAGAAGAAATGAGTTTGACCATATCCTGTAATGCATTGGCAAGAATTACCACTCCTCAAACTCTCAAGATAGAAGGACATATCAAGAAGAAAAAGGTACTGGTGTTGATTGATTCGGGTAGTACCCATGATTTTATTCATTGTAAGGTAGCCAAGGAATTGAATTGCTTCCTATACCCAGCACCAGAGTGTCAAGTGATGGTTGCAAATGGAGGAACTATAAATTGCTCTAGAAAATGCCATAATATCAAGCTAACCATGGGGGAATATGTATTGAATAGTCCAATGCTTTCCATTCCAATGGGAGGTGTACAATGGTTACAATCTTTGGGGACGGTAGCTTTTAATTTTCAAGAACTTTCCTTGAAATTTTTTTTGGAAGGAAAGGAAGTTGAATTACGGGGTATCGCGGGGAAGCCAGGAAAGATAATAAGCTCTAATGTCATGACAAAGCTTCTGAAGAAAGAACAACAAGGTGTAATTGCACAATTATGCTCACTAGAAGTTCCAACATCAAAATCACCTATTTCTCCAGATCTCCAAAAAGTCTTGGACAATCATTCCAAGGTGTTTGAAACTCCCAAAGGACTCCCACCTATTCGTGATCATGATCATGTTATTCATTTGATTCCAAGAAGTGTTCCTCCAAACATCAGGCCTTATAGATATCCTTATGTCCAAAAGAGCAATATTGAACGTATGATTACAGAAATGTTGGAGGCTGGTATAATTCAACCTAGTCAAAGTTCTTTCTCTGCGCCAGTAGTATTGGTGCACGAGAAGTATGGATCAAAGCGCATGTGTCTGAATTATAGGGAGCTCAATAAGCTCACTATTAAAGATAAATTTCTCATTCCTGTGATTGATGAATTATTGGATGAATTACATGGAGCAATTTATTTTACCAAGTTGGATCTTCGTTCAGGATATCATCAAATTAGAATGAACACTGAAGATATTCCGAAAACAACATTTCGAAATAATTAGGGTCATTATGAATTTTTGGTCATGCCTTTTGGCCTTACCAATGCACCTTCTACATTTCAAGGGTTGATGAATTCCAATTTCAAACCCTTCCATAGAAAATTTGTGTCAGTATTTTTTGATGATATACTAATCTACAGCAAGTCTTGGAAGGATCATGTTCAACATGTTGATAGGGTGCTCAAACTATTGGAGGAGAAACAATTATATGCAAAAACCTCCAATTTCTGGAATTTTCACATGGTATCAGAGCGCAGGAGAAGCAGAAAGAGCTCAATTGCAGACAGAAAGGGGGAGCTTCGAAGCACTGCATGAGCAGCTGCTCGAAACCCCAGGTGGTTGCACAATCCTTTAGCCAGGAGGGCAAATTTTGGGGAAAAAATTATTTCTCTGAGTGAGTCGACAAAGAATAAATTTCTCAGATCGAAATTTATCAGAGGTAGAGGAAGCAGCAGCGTTTTCCTTGCAGAGCAGATCTTCAGCTAGGACGTGGTTATTCTGCAGCAGTTTGCTAGAGCATAATAGCATCAAAGGGAAAGAAGAGCACACACTGAGGGAATTCTTTCCTCGGGGAATTTCTAGCCTAGAAATTTGATTTCTCACTGTAGAGCAGCAATAGTTGTGAGCATATTTTCCCGCTCCAGTAGGGAGTGCGTAGAGCCTAGCAGCAGTTACGCAGAGAAGAGGAAGAGTTTGACATTTTCGCAGAGATGGAATCAGCAGGGTTGAGAGATCATGATCGGTTGGACGGTTCATCCAACTATGTGATCTGGAAGGCCAAGATTTCCTGCCTTCTAGATGAATTCGATCTCAAGACCTATATCAGTAGCATGGTGGTTGTATTCACAGACCTTGATCAGCTGAAGGCCTACAAAAAGGAGATGGTGAAGGCAAAGAGACTGATTCTCGATGGAGTTCAATATCATGTGGTGTCACACATAGTTGGCAAGGACACTGCCAAGCAGATGTGGGATGCTCTTGCCACGTTGTACCAGGGATCTTCCTAGCAGCGGAAGATGTATTTGGAGAAGAAGTTGAGGTGTACCAGGATGCAGAAATGGGAGCATACAGACCACTTCCATCCTAAACTTTGGGATGTCCGAGATTAGCTATGTGCAGTCAGGTCAACGCCCCAACCCACAGAATTGGTGCGGTTAGCCCTGAACAGTGTTTCCAAGGAGTGGCAAGTGTTCATCCAGAGTATCTGAGGCAAAGAAAACCTGCCAAATTGGGACAGAATGTGGGTTGATCTGCAGCAGCAGGAGATGAGGCGAGGCTTGGCGAAGAGCACCATCAATGGCAGCAGCAGTAGTGGGACGAAGGAAGCAAAGGAAGAGGAGAATGTAGCCCTCACATCAAAAGGGCAGAGGAGCAGCGCAGGAGGAAGAAGGACACTTCCAAGGTGAAGTGCTTCAGATGTGGTGAACTTGGTTAGTACAGCACCCAATGTCCTCTTAGGAAGAAGGACAAAGAGGAGAAGCAAGATCAGTAGGCTGCAACCACGGAGATTGATAGGTTGTCCTCCGGACTGGAGGAAGAGTTTGCCATGATCACCGACATACCTCCAGGAGTGAGGTGGGGTGATTTGGTCTTGTAGCCCCAGAGAGCTACAGATGGGCAAGATCCTTCAGGAGTCCACCTCTTGGATCAATACCTTGCTACGGGAGCTCATAGCAGGAGTAGCAGGATGTACCAGTCGCAGTTGGTGCAGTCAGTTGCCAGAGTGACAGATATAGTAGCTAGTATGTGAAAATTCCAGGATCTAGATCTGGAATCCTTACTGCAACAAGTTGAACTACTTCTCCTACTTGCAAATCCGATTTAAAAGTTATTTAAAGATTACTTCTTAAAATATCGAAGCAGTTACTGAAGCAGCCTTCACCCATTAAAATATTTGTGAAAACAAAAATCTGAGCAAGAAAAATAATGCAAACACAAGGCACTGTTATTTTTGGACAAATGTCCGCGAAAAAACCCAATGCGGGAAAACAGGTGCACTAGATTTGAGGGTTTATATATTATGCAGTAATTTTCTGAATACAAATCTGGGATGCCTTTCTAGCTATCCCTGCAGAGAATGTGACTGACAAAGAGTTAGTGAGAGAAATCTCATACTGATACTGGAAGCCCAACTGACCAATATGATTAATTAAAAGGTATCAATTAAGTTAGATGTGAATCATCAAGAAAAATGCATGGATCAAGTTCTAGTTAATCTTAGCCATCGATTAAGTTTTAATCGTGTTCATTGATGTCTCAACGAGAGATTATAAGAAGAAACTCGATGGGGCTTGGAGAACATACTTGCAGAGTTCGATTTCACAAGCAAATCGATTTCCTGAGTCAACGTTTTGTTGCCAGAGAGAGAGCTAGTGAGCTCGAAGCAGTGAGAGAGGGGCAGGGATAGTAAAGTCGGAGGAAGATTTTCCAGATCCGGTGAGTGCATTGAAGAGAGACAGTGAGTGCCACAGAGAGGCAACGCAGAGCCACGCAGAGGTAGCACAGTGCTTCAGAGGAGAATCTGTATTTTGCTGGAGAGGAGCTGATTCAATGCCAGAAGTCGGAGAGAGAGTCCGGAGGCCAGGAGGATCCATCTTCCAAACAACAGCTGATTAGTTTGTGAGAGGGAAAGTTGTTCCAAGTTGTGGGGACGCAGTTACTGCGTAGAGGCAGCAGAGCAAGCTCATCTTGAGCCAAAATCAGTGTCGGATCGCCGATGGGAGTGAGATTTTTCTCACTAGACTTATTGTCAACCATTTCTCTGTATTGTTAACTAAATTTAAGCAACCATAGTTTTGTTCTCAGATTTACGACTGCATAATAATCAAACCCTCAGTTGCTGCACCGGTTTCCCAAGTTGGGTTTCTCCAGGGACATAGTCCAAAAATAACAGTGTTATTTGAAAGTTGCAGTGTATTAGTTTCAATATTTACTATAGAACACAATAAATAATTTGTTCAGTGTATTTAACAAATAGAAGAAACTTAATCAGTTGCTAACTTAATCAGTTGCTGCAGTGGGATTCCAATTTCTAAAATTTTTACAATTTGTTGGTCCAAAATATTATAAAAATACAAAAATCAAAATTACGTTTCCCTCCAATGGAAGGTCAGTTGTGTACCTTTGTAACTTCTCCTCAAGGCTATATATTGACTGCAAGTCCGTGCTTCATCTGCACGAAAATGAAGTCAGGCATTATCACTGTCTACGGCCTAACGAATATTTGGTGTGAGGTCAGTGAAAGAATTTTGCCTTTGATCCAGCAAGGCCTTGGGCATTCATCTTTTCTTCTTTGATTTTCAGAGCACAGTAACTCTTGGCATTTCTGGAAGACCCGCGAACATTTGAAGAGCATTATTTTTGTGATCTGAAAGGTTTGTCCTTCAGTGGATATGCCTTCTGGGTATTGAGTTTTGCTGGGTCTTTTGTGTTTGTCTTGCAGGTAATTAATCTCTGACGTGTTGAGTCCTGTAGCAGTATTTTGTAGATCGACATTGTTATATTTAAGCTGGTCCAGATCTATACAAGGTCAAGTCTCTCATCTAAGGCAGAAGTTCTGAAGCAAATTTTGAAGGAAGATTCCTATTAAGATTCGAACTCTAATCCAAGACCTGTTCACCATTGCATACGCACTGTTTGGAATCCTTTTGTGAAGTATATGTGCTTTCATTCTATTCAACAGGCATTCTTTTATTTCCTCTTGACTTCATTAATGCAGTACTCATTATGATGCCCTAACCTGAAATGAATACGTAAAATTCTGAACACAAATTCGTGACCCTTTTTGGTTGTGTGAGTTGATAGTGACGTGTTAACATGGGCTGTAAAAGTAACCTGTATCTTGCATTAAGATATAATTGATGATCTCAAGCAGCTGGCACCTTAAGGATGAAAACCTAACCAGAGGAACAACAGACTTATCAAAATCTATTCGTTGGAGATTGCAAAATGTGAAGGACAAGATCATTCAGTAGTATGTTGTTGTGAACAAACCGGAAGTAATTACACCTGAAAGTTCAGCACTAGATCATTTCTCTAAGCCGATATACTAACCAGGCAAATCGCTTTGACTTCAAGAGCACTGTCTATAAGCTCAGCTGGAGTATCATATCTAAGCCTTACACACAGCATGATATCTATGCATATTTCAGTAGTTGTAAGTCTTTTGGTACAAAATTTCTAGCCACAGAACTGAATTAAATTATAGGCACAGTTTTGGAGGTCCTACTCAGGCCTTGTTGTATAAACAGTCCATCCTCTGCGTCAGATCAAATCATATTGTCATCACACTGTTTGGGGAACTCACTTAATGTTTTGGACTAATATATAATCTCTGAAATTGGCAAAGTCCTGAAATTGTTCCTCACTGTGACTTCAGCAGTTCCTGTCATATTTTTGTTGCAAAACCTCTTTGGTGTCTCCTTGGCAAAGCATCTTGGCATCATTTGAATTTAGAGCCCATTTGTTATTACTAAGGAAGTTTGTGGAAGGAGTTCGACCCTGTAATTGGAGCTAAATTGTAGACTTTAAAGACTAGGCAGAATTAACCCAGGTCTGAACCAAAGCCTCTACTTGATGACTGATTTTTTTGCCTGAACCAGAATTTCCAAACCTCGTTTGAAAGAAGTATTGCAAGAGGAAGGTTTGTTACATCAGGCCTAAGTCTGTCCTTGCAGCAATAAAAAGTTTGTTGTTAGCAGCCTCATTATCATCATTCTTGTAGCAGTATGGATTTGGCCATCATATTCCTTTGCAGCAGTGAAGTCCTTGCAGTAAGGTCTTCAGAGAAATCATAATTCAGCAGTTATGGGTACGTTGGGTTTAAGTGACATGATTAAGGTTGGTGTAACCCTACATAGAACATGAGTAGCAGTATGCTTGATGGATCTTATCTGTCTCACTAATATGGAAACAGTACAGATTTAGGGTTGACATACTACTAGAAGGATTGAGAGTTTGACACAGCCAAATCAACATGAGTAGCAGTATGCTTGATGGATCTTATCTGTCTCACTAATATGGAAACAGTACAGACTTAGGGTTGACATACTACTACAAGGATTGAGAGTTTGACACAGCCAAATCACAAGATTTAAGGCCATCAGGAGTTCACGAATTAAGTCCTCTTGCATACTGAACATGGTAGGGTAGTACATTTGAAAATTGAGTATTGTTCTTGTCTTTTGGAAAGTGAGCTATGGCAGAGTTGTGTTGAGAGCAGGCAGTTCTATCGCTAAGCAATATGTATCTCCATCCATTACAGGTTGATGTACTGCCAGCATATGCATTACCTCATGATTGATCTTTAATGACAGAATTATCAGAATT
This sequence comes from Pinus albicaulis, assembly GCA_034641835.2. Lineage (NCBI taxonomy): Eukaryota > Viridiplantae > Streptophyta > Pinopsida > Pinales > Pinaceae > Pinus > Pinus albicaulis. Next base: position 731,410,711 of record CM076571.1, on the reverse strand, counting down.
CAACAATTATCCTGATGATTTTCAGAGACAGGGTTTTGACTGCTAAATGCTTTCAGCGATACAATTATTGTATTGTTATGAATGAATAGTTCAGTGCCTAAACTTGATACAACAGCATCATGGGAGTCACAAATGTGTTCATGTTGATGAAGAGACTGACATTTGTTGAGGTGTGTTACCGCTCAAACTAGCAGGTGTCCTAAAAGGAGATCTTTGAAGGGCAACCACTAGGTCAAGGGCAACATTGGAGCAATAACCCAGTATCACCTCGACTAAGGCTCCCTACTCTTTACGGATTTTCACCAATGGGAGGAGACCCGTTATAACAAGGATCGTGAAATTGAATGGATAAATGATAGGGTGAGACTTGAGAGGTGATGCTAAAAGCCTATTCACAAGAGAGGATCAAATATATGGCTTGCTTGCTATGAAAGCAAGATGAAAGACTCTCTAGGAAGGACTTAGGGGAATTCCAAGAGCTAGGGTTTGAGTATATGAGTTTTCAAGAAGATTCTTAGCTCCTAAAATCCTTGTGGAAACTTGGCTTCCAAGTGGTCTCTATAAAATTGGCTTCAGTAAATTGTGGGACCACACGGGACAAAGTGGACGAGGTTAGGTCAAGGTATTGGGGTTGAGCAACCAATGATTTGCTTGACCTAATTAGGGAGGAGAACGGGATCAAGGAAGGAATTTTCAATGAAAGGTAATGCAATGATCCCAGTGAGGTTTCTAACCTAAGGAAACCAAGGGCAAGAATCAATCTTGGAGCTAGGGCTTGCGATATCTACAAATCCCACCATCGGAATCTCATGAAATTTGGAGGGCTTCTTGAGGACTCACCAGCGCAATTGTGGACCAAAAATTGAAGTGTTTGGAAGGCTAGATTGTGAGATAATTGATGCCCTAGGTGACCTATGTAGGCTAGTCCTAGAAAAGAGGGGTAGGTGAAAGAAATAAGCTTTGAGGTGATCGCCTATGGAGGAACAATGCCTAATCCTTTGGGGAGATTGGAGTCAAGAGTAATAATGACTATGGACATTCAATTTTCTATAGCAAGGAGGCCTCAAAGACAACTTCGCGTGGCATTTAGGGCAACAGCAAAAGAAGCTTCGAGAGCTTTATACTTCGTTTTGCAAAATAGATGACTTATCAAGATGAATTTAAGTAAAGATGCATCTCTAGGATCATTCTTTCATAATACATGGCCCATACATGAATCTTTCACGATCGAGAAACCTAATTTCCACAACTTCACATAAATGGATGCAGCAAATTAGCCCTAGCATAGCGAAAATCCAACAACAATGTATATGAAAAGAATAAAAAAGAAAATAGCATTAAATGTACTTACATGTATTAAGAGTATATCCAACCATCAACAATTTTCCAATGAAGAAGCTCCAAGACAAAAGCAAATAATCCAAACATCAAAATTCATTCCATGCTCCAAAAATTCGTCCTCCAAGAAGGGTACTGAAGTTCTCTAAAGAGATACCAATCCTGTTGGACATTGGGTTCAATGCTCCCAGTGTGTTTCGCGACATGGACTAACCGCCTCTCGTGGATCCAAACTCTGGCGATTGTAGCGAAGACTAATGCCTACAGGTTTTGGTCTAACGGCAATCGTGATTCCAACAAGTGGTATCAGAGCGACAGGTCTCGAGTTTGAAACTCACTCGGCTTGCGTTGGAGGGAGATTGTTGGACATTGGGTTCAACGCTCCTAGTGTGTTTTGCGACATGGACTAACCGCATCTCTTGGATCCTAACTCTGGCGATTGTAGCGGAGACTAATGCCTACAGGTTTTGGTCTAATGGCAATCGTGATTCCAACAAATCCAATCAAGTGATGATGTTAAAATGAATTCACATCATTTGTATTTATACACTTCTAATGAGTTCGATTTAGGTAATTAGGCCTACATTAGCCCCTAGAATAAAATAATGTGCAAAATAACTAACTTCTAGTGACAAGCCCGCCAAACTAGCTCATAAACAAAAGAATAAGCCTCTCAAGAGGTTGAATGATGAATAACACATGTCGTTGGGCCTTCTAAGAAGCCTAGTGAAATCCATAAGTGCCACAATGATGAATAGGACTCCCAAAAGTAGTGGACAAGGGGATGGCCCCTTGTTATCCAAATAATAAACTTGTGGTGCTCTCAATTGGTGGGGGGTCACACAAAAGTAACCTCATGGGTCTCCAAGTAGATCAAAAATGCTTGTAGACCATCTAGAAGGGCTCAGATGATGGTGTATGTGATGCCACATCAGCATACAAGTCTGGGGTCATCTGCCAAGTGCATGGTACAACTATGGTGTCAGTTGGGCATGGTGAACAAGGTGCATCTTCCTCGTCCAATAGGTGAATCTCGAGCAATATCTGAACAACTTTGGGGATCCATGGAATGTTGTCTACTGCTCTGGAGGCCCATGGCTCTCTACACACACCCTACATGTGCCAATGTAGTCCTCTGGAGGGTTAGGACCCTGTCTAGGGAGACCAAACCCAAAATGGAGACCATCTATAACCCTGCATAAGATCCAATGCATCCCCTAGCCTTCCAGTACAAGAAGTCATTAAGGAAATCGTTAAGGAAATCGAGTTAAAGAGCTTACAAACCATGGACAATAGGTGGGCACTTCATAATGGCATGCCCTTCCATAATGCGCTTTGGCATGTGCTAATGTCTCCAAGCTCCAAAGGGGGTTAACCAAGTACCCTATTAGGTGGTTTCTACCTTTAAATTGGATGGTATGTCCAAGGTACATCCCTCAAATGGTGGTGGCATGTGATAAAGAGATGAATGGAGTAGGGAATGAAAGGGGCAAACTTGGGCAACATGTCGAGGTACAAGGGTATCTAGTAAAGCTAAGTCACTTGACACAGGGACACGGGACACGATGGACATGCGGATTCGACTGTCGGACACGGACACGGTGACCCCCGAAACAGGACATGTCCAGACACGTTATATATATATATATATTCAAAATTAGATATTTCTTACACAAATTCATACAAATTCATTGATTCAAACATAGATCTTCATCTAGATGTAAGTTTCACAAAGATTCATCATACATCATACAATCATACAAAGTAATAGACATATTCATCAATGATCCAATAGGAGAAAGACAAGATACTGTAGTTTTCTCATTAAGTCATCAAAATCAAAATGTGTTACATAGGTAGTACAATGTCAATGGCAAATAGAAATAGCAAATACAAAACAACTACAAGTCTACAAGACTACAAGCCTCAAGGTAGTGCCGCAGTAGGTAGCTCAGGAGTCATGAGTCATCAATCCTCATCATCATAATCAGCATCATTGTCCTCATCATGACCATCGTGCTCACCACTGCTCTCCTCTACTGCATCCTCCTCCTCTGTAACCAATGTCATCTCTGCATCTGCTGGTGTGGAAGATGACCCCTCTACTGTATCACCATCATCAAATGTGACAGGCTCTAGCACTGGCTCATTGAGATCGAAGTTGGCCAATGCCAACTCAACATTGTTGTCCAGACCCATATCATTAAGAAAGACATCCCACATCTTTGTCTTTCCCTTCAACCAATCCTCTCTCTGCCTGTAAATAAGACGAAGGTTGGTGTGCACATACACCATTTTCTTTGCCCTGGATATTTGCTTGATGCCACATTTTCCGCACCGACAAATGCCTCTCTGTCCATTTCCTTCCTCTTTGCTAAAGGCACATGTGTACTGTTAATCCAAGTTGTCATTGATGGCAATAGGATGAATGAATGAACATACTTGTTGAAGGACTAGATGATAGATGATGGAAGACTACATGAAGACATATATAAATATGGCATGATGAAGAATCAAACCATAAAGAATCCTAAGACATTCTGTCCTACCTTCATATATGCACAAATAAATGACCAGTCACATTAAGAATTATTTTTCTCTATCTTGGAGGCAGAATTTCTCTATGGAACATTTACCATCATCTAGAGCAGAATTTTGCCTTTCCAATGAGCCCTCACATGCCTCAAAATTCTCGGTGGTTAGGGAGAAATTGAATTTTCAAGTCAAGAAGTATATATTAATTTATTGAGCCGACCTATGCACTATTCCTAATGTCGGCCTCCCTCATAAAGGTCACGTCCCACATCCAATGCGTATTAATAAAGGCCTTAAATCTCATTTTCCCTCAAGCAACTTCGGTGAATATACACAGAGAGGTGCAAAACAGGTTCACAACTCGTGAACCTTCAGGAAGGAGAACATTAAAACAGAAATTAAATACATATCCTGCTCGGATTTCTGTACTGTTTTTTTTGCAGACTTCATTTCAGAATATATACAGTGAGGCAGGGTGATAAAGGTGGTGAAACTTCAGTGAATCTGTGGCAACTATATTTCAGATCATAACATATTAACTCAGGACCTGTTTAGAGCCTAAATCTTACATATTGTCTTGGTGTTGTTGCTTCAGACTGTGATCACAGTGGTTCTGTTTTGGTAGTGGCTCGGTATTCCTGTCGCAATGCAGTGATCTGTCTTAAAGTGGTTCGGATCTCTTGATCAGAATAGCATTGAAGCAATCTCCTCTTCAGTAGCTCAGTACCCTTACACAGCAGCCCAGATTTGTCTTGGAAGGTGATCTAACTCCTCAGACTTCTTGTAGATTATAAACACACTCAAACTATCATCCTTGTGGAGAAGACTCGAATTGCTGGCTTTGGCTCAGTGCTGTAATTTTGAATTACTGTTGTTCGGATTCTGAAGGGCTACTATATCTGAAGTGTGAAGGACTGCCACAAACTCATGTCAATTGAGGATTTTTTCCTGAGATTGAAGAACTCACCAGTGGAGGATGGCCTAAACTCAAATTCACATTCTCAGATCTAGATTGTGATTAAAACATTGTTACAGTGAAGACATAACTACAGTGAAAGCTGGTGGTGGAGACCAATACTAGATAGCCAAGCACATTTTTGGAGCAAATTGAACATATGAAGAATTGAATGGTAAAGAATTTTGTTGGAGACATTCAAAGTACATCATTTATTTTTATCAATAATGAAGGATTGGTGTCCTTGAAGTAGGAGCTCCTAAACACAAGATTGGTGCCTTGAGAATATAGGGTCAAAGCCCTAGAGGTCAGAACCTCATCAAAGTCCAAGTTGGTGCTTGGCAATAGATTGGTGCCTGATTCATTGAAGGGTTGGTGCCCTCACGCACCTATTGTACTCAATTATTTGAAAAAGGATTGAAGTTCTTATTAATCCTTAATAATATTATTATTATACACCTCTCTGTTTTTAATTGTGAAGAATCTAACTGGCAAAAATTAACAATTGAAAAAAAATATTGATTCACCCCCCTCAGTATTTCCAACAATTGGAATCAAAGCCAACGTCTTCATTATCAGCCTAACAACTGGAAGAAGGATTCTTAGGCACAATGAAGAACATAGAAGCAAGAAGGAAGCTGCCATTCTTTGATGGAACAAACCTACTATCTAATTTCTCTTGGTCCTAAAGTATGGCACTCTGTTTTGGATGGGTACAAAGCTCCCTCCGGTCTTCCAACTATTCCAGAAGAAAGAAAAGCCTACATTGCTAATGCCAAAGCTTTAAATTCCATCACTAGTGGAATTACCGATTCCGAATTCACAAAAGTCATGAATTGTGACTCGACCAAAGAAGTATGGGATAAGCCGGTTGCCCTATATGATGGGGACTCCAAAGTTAAGAAGGCAAATATTCAAACCTATAGAAGACAATTCGAGAGTCTGAAAATGGATGATGAAGAAAATATTGCATCGTACTTCCTCCAAGTAGCTGAAGTGGTTAACTCTCTTGAAGGGCTAGGAGAAAATATTGAAGAAAGCACTATTGTTCAAAAAATCCTGAGATCGCTTCCTAACAGATTTGACTCCAAAGTAAGTGCCATAGAAGAAATGAAGTACCTAGATACTCTCAAGATTGATGAACTTCATGGAATTCTCATTGCCTATGAGATGAGGAAAGGTAGTCCAAATTTCAAAGAAGCAGCATTCAAAGCCTGAAAATCAACAAAAAGAGGAAAAGGATGGAATAGCAACAGCGATGACTCTGATGCTGAAACCGAATTAGCTCAATTTGTACGAAGACTTAAGAAGGGATCTAAGCTAAAAGGTAAGTACGCTGCAAAATGGAAGTGGAAGAATAGGTCATTACGCTGCAAAATGTCCTCTTAAGTATGATAGTGATGACGAAGTGGACTCTAAAAGGATGATGAACAAAAAGAAAGGGTTTAATAAGAAGAACTTCTCCAAACAAGATGAGTCTGATGAAGATGAATTTGTAGTCATCAAAAAGAAATCAACTAGAAATATGCCTCATCACAAAGAAAGTGATGATGAATCAGATGATGAATCAAAATTTTGGAGAGAAGCAGTTGGGACAGCAATTTAGACCTTAAATCGAACTCAACTAAGACCAAATAATGAAAAGACTTCTTATGAATTATGGAAAGGAAGACCTACTTCAATAAAATATTTCAGGATTTTTGGAAGCAAATGCTTCATAAAAATAAATGATGACTCACCAGGAAAATTTGATTCTAGGGTTGACAAAGGAATATTTCTTGGATATTCCACAAGGAGCAAAGCTTACAAATGTTACAACAATCGTCTACAGAAAATAGTGGAAAGCATTGTGTGAAGATTGATGAAGGTCTTCCAGAAAAGAGAATTGAAGATCATGAAATTGAGCCTCTCCTTGAAGAAAGTGAAGAAGAACCTGAAAAAGAAAAGGAGGATGGAGAACCTCAAAGTCAACCTTCACAAACTCCTTCTAAGATCAAATTCATTCAAAAACATCATCTGGAAGAACAGGTTATCGGGAATATAGATGAAGGAATTCAAACTCGAAGAAGGATGACAAAAACTTCAAGAAAAGATGATGTTGCTCTACTATCTTTAATAGAACCTGAAAATTTTTCTCAAGCAAGTAAAGATCCTTATTGGATAAAGGCCATGGAAGAAGAAATGTCCAAATCGAAAAGAATAAGATCTGGGAGCAGGTACCTCGCCCAAAAGATAAAAATATAATTGGAACAAAATGGGTATTCAAAAACAAGATGAATGAGGATGGACAAATCATCAAAAATAAAGCCAAACTTATCTGCAAGGGATACTCACAAATTGAAGGAATTGACTTCGAAGAAACCTTTGCACCAGTAGCTCGATTGGAAGCCATAAGAATGTTTTTGGCATTTACTTGCTCAAAAGGATTCAAGGTTTATCAAATGGATGTAAAATCAATATTCCTAAATGGAGATCTCAAGGAAGAAATTTACATGAAGCAACCAGAAGGATTTGATCTTGCCGAAGGGAAGGGCTTTGTATGCAAGCTAAAAAAGGCCTTCTATGGATTAAAACAAGCCCCTAGAGCATGGTATGCAAAGTTGGATCACTATCTACAACAAGAAGGTTTCAAAAAGGGAGTAGCGGGTAGCAATCTTTACATGAAGATGGACAAGGAAAAACTTTTGATCACCCTTGTATACATTGATGATCTAATCTTTGCTAGCAATGATGATAAAATGAGCCATGAATTTGCTCTAAATATGTCCAAAAGATTCGAAATGTCAATGATTGGTGAGCTGTCTTACTTTCTTGGGCTACAAATATCTCAAACCTCTGTAGGCATGTTTATATCTCAAGCAAAAAATCTTAAAGACATGCTCAAAAGATATGGGATGGAAGATTGTGCACCTATGAGCACACCGATGACCACAGATTGTAAATTAAGTAAAGATGATGATACCCCTCTCATAGATCCAACACTTTACAGGTCAATAATTGGAGCTCTCCTATACTTAACTACTACAAGACCAGATATTATGCAAGCAGTGGGAATGGTAGCAAGATTTCAGTCAAGTCCTAAACAATCCCATCTAGCAACTGTGAAGAGAATTCTCAGATATCTCTTATTGTAACAGCTTACTCTGACGCTGATTGGGCTGGAAGCATGGATGATCGAAAAAGTACTAGTGGAAATGCATTCTTTATGGGAAATTGTCTTGTATCTTGGCTCAGCAAAAAGCAATCATCTATATCTCTTTCTACAGTTGAAGCTGAATATATAGTTGTCGCTGATAGTTGTACAGAAATTATATGGATGAAGGAAGCCTTAAAGGATGTCAACATAGAAACTAAGCAACCAATTACCATTTTTTGTGACAACACTAGTGCCATCAGTGTTTCAAAAAATCTGGCGATGCACTCAAACACCAAACATATTCCAATCAAATACCATTTTCTCCGTGAACAAGTTGCTGAACAAAATATCAAGTTGGAATACGTCAATACAAAAGACAAAATTGCAAATATCTTTACAAAACCCCTTCCACGAGAAGCATTTGAGTATCTTCGCCAAAAGATGGGGGTCATTGCTCTTGCATCACATTAAATCAAGCAGCATCTCAGGAGGAACAGCATGATAGGGGGAGCAGCATGACAGGGGAGAACATTGGCACCCCATTGCCACTGATGTCAAAGGGGGAGAGAAGAAAAATATTGCCATCCAATGACAAAGGGGGAGATTGTTAATCCAAGTTGTCATTGATGGCAATAGGATGAATGAACATGCTTGTTGAAGGATTAGATGATCGATGATGGAAGACTACATGAAGACATATATAAATATGGCATGATGAAGAATCAAACCATAAAGAATCCCAAGACATTTTGTCCTACCTTCATTTCTGTACAAATAAATGACCAGTCACATTAAGAATTATTTTTCTCTATCTTAGAGGCAGAATTTCTCTATGGAACATTTACCATCATCTAGAGTAGAATTTTGCCTTTCCAACGAGCCCTCACATGCCTCAAAATTCCCGGTGGTTAGGGAGAAATTGAATTTTTAAGTCAAGAAGTATATATTAATTTATTGAGCCGACCTATGCACTATCCCTAATGTCGGCCTCCCTCATAAAGGTCACGTCCCACATCCAATGCGTATTAATAAAGGCCTTAAATCTCATTTTCCCTCAAGCAACTTCGGTGAATATACACAGAGAGATGCAGAACAGGTTCACAACTCGTGAACCTTCAGGAAGGAGAACATTAAAACGGAAATTAAATACATATCCTGCTCGGATTGCTAACTGTTTTTTTTTTGCAGACTTCATTTCAGAATATATACAGTGAGGCAGGGTGATAAAGATGGTGAAACTTCAGTGAATCTGTGGCAACCATATTTCAGATCAGAACATATTAACTCAGGACCTATTTAGAGCCTAAATCTTACATCTTGTCTCGGTGTTGTTGCTTCAGACTCTGATCACAGTGGTTCTGTTTTAGTAGTGGCTCGGTATTCCTGTTGCAGTGCAATGATCTGTCTTAAAGTGGTTCGGATCTCTTGATCAGAATAGCATTGAAGAAATCTCCTCTTCAGTAGCTTGGTACCCTTACACAACAGCCCAGATTTGTCCTGGAAGGTGATCTAACTCCTCAAACTTGTTGTAGATTATAAACACACTCAGACTATCATCCTTGTGGAGAAGACTCGAACTGTTGGCTTTGGCTCAATGTTGTAATTCCGAATTACTATTGTTCGGATTCTGAAGGGCTACTATATCTTAAGTGTGAAGGACTGCCACAAACTCATGTCAATTGAGGATTTTTTCCTGAGATTGAAGAACTCACCAGTGGAGGATGGCCTAAACTGAAATTCACATTCTCAGATCTAGAGTGTGATTAAAACATTGTTACAGTGAAGACATAACTACAGTGAAGGCTAGTGGTGGAGACCAATACTAGACAGCCAAGCACATTTTTGGAGCTAATTGAACATATGAAGAATTGAATGGTAAAGAATTTTGTTGAAGACATTCAAAGTACATCATTTATTTTTATCAATACTGAAGGATTGGTGTCCTTGGAGTAGGAGCTCCTAAACACAAGGTTGGTGCCTTGAGAATATAGGGTCAAAGCCCTAGAGGTCGGAACCTCATTAAAGTCCAAGTTGGTGCTTGGCAACAAGTTGGTGCCTGATTCATTGAAGGGTTGGTGCCCTCACGCATTTATTGTACTCAATTATTTGAAAAATGATTGAAGTTCTTATTAATCATTAATAATATTATTATTATACATCTCTCTGTTTTTAATTGTGAAGAATCTAACTGGCAAAAATTAACAATTGAAAAGAAATATTGATTCACCCCCCCTCTTAGTATTTCCAACATGTACAACCTAAAATTCCACAACTTGGCAAAACCAACAAATGAGCTTTCACACAGTAATATGTGTTCATGAAATGGTTGTGGCAAAAACTGCATTTCCAAGCAACATTGCCTTCTCCCTTCGCCTTGCTGCCTGGCCCTGGCTCTCTTGTCACATATTTCCACAATGGATATTTGGGGCCTTGAGTTTGTTTTCCCTGAACATTTGAAGTTGTTGTGGCAACCCCACTTCCAATAGATGGAATACTCGCAGACCCTGATGAAATAGGGACATGAGGGGCATCTTCAATGGGGACATTCTTCCCCTTTTTTGCCCCTTCCTTGCTACCCTTTATTGAGCCATGAATGTTGTAAAAAATAAACAAAAATGCACAAATTTGTAAAACATATGCACATGCAAACCAAATGCAAAAAATAGAGAGACAATGCACTTACCAGTTGCTTGAATCTCCTTGAAATCGCTCCCTTGCTCCTTGCTCAACTCACACACAGACAAAGTGAGAAAACTAAAGAGAAATGAGTTATTTTATAACGTTGGACGCTTTTCCGCGCTAAGCGAGTCTAGAAATTCGAGATTCGATTGTGTCCGTACAGGACACGATCGGGACACGATGGGATTCGGTCAAGTGGACACGAATCCGTACGAATCGCGTTTGATTCGACCGATTCAGGACACATGGAGGGTGGAAGACGAATCCGGTTTCATAGTAGTAAAGGGACGCCCAGACCTGGGTATATAATGTATAAGAGGGAGCAATCGTGGTGCATGAGATACCGCGGCCTTGATCTTTCCTACCTTCTTTACATGCCTTTTTCCTTCTATGATTTTTCTTTGATTAACTGCACGGGGCTCAAGGATAATAGCATGATGTGTAAGGTATAGCAGTGGGTACCTTCTTTAAGGTAGAGCAATTCATTTCGCACCAGGGATTGGGACAATCATGGGTTCCAGAATCATAGAGGAGGCTCATCTAGGGCCTTCAGAACTAGGTTGATGGCCATGGGTATGGGGTAGAGCTCATGCATTGGATTTTTCCCACGTGCTAAATGTATTGGTCTCGGCCATCTTTTGCATCTTCTGGTATATTTTCTTGTTGAATGTGGCCAATTATGCTTTTATTTTTTCTTTTCAACTGCATAAACCTCTGGGGCATCGTTCCAAGCCCGACCCAAGTTGTGGGCAAGGGGAAGGGGAGGCTAACCCTATGTGGACCCAGTGGAGAAATGTGGACCCATGTGGGAGAATTTATGAAAGGGGTTGTAATGAACGGAAAGGGGGTGATATATGTGGATGAAGGAGCGGGACCACGCAACCAAAATTGGGATTTCCCATGTAGTACCATCCCTAAAGCCCAAAGGTCAATAAAAGAGATCTCACGGGACTAAGATCCAAGGTTAACATCCAAAAGAAGTCTGGGGGACAAAAGCACAAACCTAGCCCACTCTTTCCGCCATCCCCCCATTAATCCATGCCCAAAAGTATCCATGATAAGCAAACTACAATACTCAATTACCAAATGACAAGGCATACCTTTAAGTTCGGGAGCCTCACCTTCCAACATACGATCATGACAAATAGGTGAGAGACCACATGGCTGCCTCAAGTGGCAGAGAAATGGCACAAGAAGCTAGTTGGTGGCTGCAAGCAGCTGCTGGATAGTAGCTGAGGACCATCTTGGAGAAAATTTTCTCCTAAGGGATATCACCCACAAAATGGTGGGTAACATCTGGCTCCAACTAGGACGTGATCTCTCGAAAAATGGGTGAAGCTACTCGAACGGGAGGTCACGAGAACACCAGCTATCTCTTGGTTACCATAGACCTGTTACCTACACATATCAAAGAAGAAACCCATGGGGAAAGATGTCTATATGGTGTCTAATGATCACCCATGCTTAATGTTAGTCCGTAGAATCAACAAAAAATAAAATATGAAAAATTTTGTCTAAAAGCATCTAATCTATCATGAGAAATATCATATGAAATTAATTCTAATTCGAAAATTAGCGTGCAATGCATCCTACTCTAACATACATATGGTGTGAAACTAATACTAAGTGTAATCATAAAGCCGGTGCAACCAAGATATCATCATATCAATCTCCCTATCAGTATGATTACTCATGTAGCAAATCCCAAAGTGAATGCGGATACAATTATATGGAGGATGAAGCGGGTGGGAGGTGGGAAAATATGATGCCCACACATGGATGATCACATGAGAAGAGGTAAGAAAACGATGTAATAGTCCATGAGATCCTCTCTTCTAACCAAAATATAGATATGTCAATGATTAGGCTCATAAATTTTTGATGGATGAAAACCTCGGGCATATTATTTCCGTTATCATTTATGTCATATTTTATTACCTCTATAGGGTTATGATTAGTAGGAAGGGGAGATTGATGAGATGGAGAAACATAATTAGATTGCCCATAATGATCACACTAGAAAGGGGGGATTATAGATTGATCATGATCCTGAGAGGGTGCCCAAGGAGATAAAGAATACTTAATGAGGGGTTCTTCCTAGACACTGTACTCAAAAAGGGGAAAGGGATCAAGGCCACTTGACATCATATGAGACCAGGTGCGGGAATCACTCTCAATATGATGAACAAGAGTAGGAGGTAAAGAGGAGGGTGGAGTGTTGTATCCAACAGGTTTCTCTTCCCCAAAATCATAAGGCTCAAGGGATTTGAATATAGCATCATACGTAGGAGAGGTGGGAGCCCTACCGATTTCCGTAGTGTCAAAGAATGGGCCTCTCCTAAAAGGAAAATTGATCATGTCCAACTACCCCTCTTTATGCAAGGGAAAATAAAATTTCTCCTTCCCAAGGGCATCAATGGATATGTCATCATAAATAATGCCCGAGAGAAAGGGAGGACCAATCTCAGCCTCATCCTCCTTGTCGGTGTCATAAATGGGAGAACAATCAAATTGAGGACCAACAATTTCCTCTTTCTCCTTTTCAATATGAAAGTAATCTCCAATGTCGTCTTCTAAGGGGCTAATGGGATCACCTTCCTCAAGGTTCTCAAAGTCATCAGAAGTAATATCCTTGAGAAAGGTAAGGTTAGTCTCAACTTCATCCTTCCCAACACGTGTTCTCCAAATCATCCTTTTCATCATGTGGACACGAGGAGGATTCGTCATCCTGCTCATTACTTAGATTCCCAATGTCTTGATGATGCTCAATGAAGGCTTCTTCTTGGATGCTTAATGTGGGGTATACTTGAAAATGTCTAAGAAAGCCACCAACGAACTCCTCAATTGATGAGATGCTCTTAGGTTCATGCTTAGTGAACAACCTCCTCTCTTGAAGCATGTCCATTAAATCTTTCTACATGGTCAATTGCAGAGAGTGAATCACCATCAAAGATGAGCACCCCACGTACCATCCTTCCCGTGACATGATTAGGGTGCCCAAGGATGCTAGCAATGTCCAAAGCGAGAAATTTATCAAAGAAAGAAAACCTATTTGAGATGTACATGAAAAATATGTAGGAGTCGCCACGGTGAATTTAAAGATGCCTAGAAAAATGCTTGGCTCACCCTACAAGCATTGACCTTAAAGTTCAATGAAGAAATAGGGCTTCATTCTTCCAATGGAGTCACCAATAATGATTGTCAATATGTTGTATGGGAAAAAAAAACACACATCTCGTTTCCCCGGCAACGGCGCCAGAAATGTTACCGCTCAAACTAGCAGGGGTCCTAAAAGGGGATCCTGAAGGGAAACCACTAGGTCAAGGGCGACTTTGGAGCAATAGCCCATTGTCACCTCAACTAAGGCTCCCTACTCTTTACAGACTTTCACCGATGGGAGGAGACCCATTATAACAAGGACCACGAAATTGAACGAACCAATGATAAGGTGAGAGGTGATCCTAAAATCCTATTCAAAAGAGAGGCTCAGATATATGGCTTGCCTACTATGAAAGAAAGATGAAAGGCTATCTAGGAAGGGCTTAGGGGAATTCCAAGAGCTAGGGTTTGAGTATATGTCTTGTCAAGAAGATTCTTAGTTTCTAAAATCCTTATGGAAACTTGGCTTCCAAGTGGTCTCTATAAAATTGGCTTCAATAAATTGTGGGACCACAAGGAACAAAGTGGACCCGAGGTTAGGTCAAGGTATTGGGGTTGAGCAACCAATGATTTGCTTGACCTAATCAAGGAGTAGAAGGGGATCAAGGAAGAAATTTTCAATGAAAGGTAATGCAATGATCCTAGAGGGCAAGAATCGGTCTTCGATCTAGGGCTTGCGATATCTACAGATGCCATCGTCAGAATCTCATGAAATGTGGAGAGCTTCTTGAGTACTCACCAACTTAGTTGTAGACCACAATTTGAAGTGTTTGGATGGCTAGATTGTGAGATAATTGATGCCCTGCATGACTTATGTAGGCTAGTCATAGAAAAGAGGGGAAGGCGAAAGAAATAAGCATTGAGGTGATCACCTATGGAAGAACAATGCCTAATCCTTTGGGGAGATTGCAGTCAAGAGTAATAATGACTATGGACATTTAATTTTTTATGTCAAGGAGGCCTAAAAGACAACTTCGCATAGCATTCAAGGCAGCAGCAAAAGCAGTTCTGAGAGCTTTATGCTTTGTTTTGCAAAATAGAAGGCTTATCAAGATGAATTTCAGTAAAGAAGCATCTCTAGGAACATTCTTTCATAATACATGGCCCATACATGAAGCTTTCACTATCTAGAAACCTAATTTCCACAACTTCGCATAAATGGATGCAGCAAATTAGCCCTAGTATAGCAAAAATCCAGCAATAATGTATATGACAAAAATAACAAAGAAAATATTAAGAATATATCCACCCATCAACAATTTGCCAATCAAGAAGCTCCAAGACAAGAGAAAATAATCCAAACATCAAAATTCATTCCATGCTCCAAAAATTCGTCCTCCAAGAAGGATAACGAAGTTCTTTAAAGAGATACCAATCCAACCAAGTGTTGATGCTAAAATGAATTCACATCACTTGTATTTATACACTTCTAATGAGTTCGACTTAGCTAATTAGGCCTACATTAGCCCCTAGAATAAAATAATGTGCAAAATAACTAAACTTTTGGTGACAAACCCATCAAACTAGCTCATAAACAAAAGAATAAGCCTCTCAAGAGGTCGAATATGAATAATACATGTCGCTGGCCCTTCTAAGAAACCTGGTGAAGTCCATAAGTGCCACAATGATGAATAAGATGTTGATATTCTGGGGTAGCATCGGATGTGCTCTAGCTCCGAAACTTTGTGGAGGGGCTGGAACACATGAGATCTCCAAGACCCAAAAAGCGTTTGGAGAAATTCCATGTGGTGTAAAAGTTATTCAAATAAATAAAAATTTTAATGAGGACCCTAAGTCTAACTTAGGGAGATTAAAAAATTAAAGTGAATTAATTTACACATGTGATGAGAACATTATAAGTGACGTGGATCAAGCATTCTTTTAATCTTAACCGTTAAGTAGTGATTAGATCACGGTCGTTGATGTGTCAACGAGAAAAGTATAAAGGAAGTGATTGGGATCAGTTGGAGGATACACACAAAGTCTAAGAGATCGAATTCTTTTGATGGAGTAGTGCTCGAACGAAGATCAGATCTGAGTGACTCGGAGTTGCAATGAGGGGCAAATGCAGTGATTGGCAAGGAGGGCCAAGAGTACAGCGCAAAGCAAGGGCAGCAGAGATGCAGTGGAGGTAGCACAGCCATCAAAGGGTGTGCCGTAGTCCCTTGGGAGGGTGATGTAGGCCCACGCAGGGCTCATGTAGAGGCAGCGCGGTGTCTCCAAGCAGAAGTCTGAAATTCTGCCGAAAGCAAGGGTTTCTGAGCTAGCAGGGCTGAAACCAAGATCTAGGAGAAGCAGATCGACGAAGAGCTAGGGTGACGCGGTCCCTCAGCCAAGGCTACGCAAGTTGACACAGTAGTTGCGCAGAGCCAGCTGGGGTTTCACTAGTTGCTCATCTAGATCAGCCGGGACTTGCGAGAGTGAGGTATATCTCACATTTTCTCTGTTGGGTGAGCCTTGTTTATGGCACCCTAGATGTACTCAGAAATTGTTGCTTGATAATAATAAACCCTCATATCTGTTGCACCGATTTTCCTGCATTGGGTTTTTTCGGGGACATTTGTCCGAAAAATCAGTGTCATTTGTCATATGTGCATGATGTTCAGTAAATGATTTGTATTTGTGTAGGCTGTTATTTGTGTCTACTTCGAAGTTTTTTTGAATATTCAGATAAATAACTTGTGTAAATAAATCAAGTAGGAGAAGTAAATCAATAGTTAGCAATAGGATTTCTGTGCTCAGAAATTTTCACATGGTATCACTGCATTGTAGATCAAGTTGAACCATCAGCAAAGCGGATGAAGATATTTGTTGCAGTAAGGGCAGTTGAAGCAACACTAATCCGAAAGAAGGCAGCGCACAGCTCCAGAGAGGTGACGTAGATCCAGTCTGCTCACGCAGAGGCTAACGTAGCACCAGGAGAGGGACGCTGAGCCAGTATGCTCATGCAGAGGCTGACGCAACACCAGGAGGGTGACACAGTCTGAGTTGCTAAGTTGTGCATTTTGCCGAGGCCGAAAGTCCAGTTTCTGATCTTCAGAAGTTGGTGTGGCATTGGTTATGTCGGTGCAGAACAATGCCTAGAAAAGGTGACAAAAGCAGGAGGAGAACAATCACTTAGCAGATTTGTGCCAAAGAAATCTGAGATTCGATCAGGAGGGTGATCATAGAGGACTGATTCAGGAGATTTGGAAGAGGATTTCCGGGAGGGAAATCAGTTGTTAGAGGGAGCAGCTACTCTAGAGGGTTTCTATCGCCAAGAAACCCAGATCCGAACTTTTGTTGAGTGTTGCAACAGCAGAAGGCAGAGGAGTACCCACTTCGACAGATTTTGAGCTAAATGGCCTCGTACGGTTGGACGGTGTGTCCAACTTCGCAATCTGGAAGGCCAAAATCCTGTCAGTCTTAGATGGCATCAAAGACCACGCGGAAAAAGTCTTAGATGTGTCAACTGATGCAAACACTCTGAAGAAGTTTAACGAGAATCGAGCGCAGACAAGGCGCTTGATCATGGATGGGGTGAAGGATCACGTGGTCCCACACATTGCTGAAAAGAGGACAACACATGAGATGTGGACATCCTTGACCACGTTGTATAAAGGCAGCTTCGTCCAACGGAAGATGTTATTGGAGAACCAGATGAGGATGTTCTAGATGCATAAGGGGGAAGAGATCGATTTGTTCCTCTCCTGATTGTAGACGATCTGTGATCAACTGATTGCCATGGGGTCAACTTCGGATGAGGGGCTCTTGGTAAGGATTGCCCTAAATGTATTCACTGATCAGTGGGAGACCTTTGTCCAAAGCATTTTGGGCAAAGCACAACTCCCTAATTGGGGTGGCATGTGGGCTATCCTTCGATGAGAGGAGATCCAGCAGATGACCAAGAGGGAATTCAACAGCGAACGTAGCAAAGTGAAGAAGGGGGAGGAAGCGGCCCTTGCATCAAAGGGACAACGGCAACAAGGGAAGAAGAAAGACCTATCAAAGGTCTGGTGCTTTAGATGTGGCGAACTTGGACACTTCGCCAACACTTGTCCTAAGAGGAAGGATAAGGAATCTTTTGATTCTAAGGCAGCAGCAGCTAGAGGGGATAATGGTAGTGAGGATGATGTGGCGATGAGTGCTCATGTGCCTCGAGAGAAGAGGTGGGGCGACATTGATCTGTAGAGCAACTACAGATGGGTAGGTAGCATCGTTGAGGTGCCCAGACTCTTAGATCACATACGAGCTATAGGAGCCTTAAGACGGTAGCAGGATGACTAGAGCAGTGGGTGTAGAAGATCACAAAGAAGCAGAGGCAGTGTTGGGACGCTGGAGAGTAGAGCAGTCTAGTGCAGTGGGAGCAGCAACGTAGAAGAAGCAGCGCAGAGGGGCAGTGCAGAGCAGCAGCAGCGCAGTGGCTCTAGAGAGAGTGTAGCGCAGCAACCAAGGGAGCTTCAGTGATGAGACACAGCCCGACTGACTTGTCTATCAGTGATTGGGTAGTGGTCCTTCAATTGCTTACTTCTCAGCAGTTGAGTTGCAGTGCAGCAGTTGGCAGCATGATGCAACAATTTGAGAGGGATATGCAGTACAAATGTGGCAGTGTCATTGACAATGACATGGGCAGCAGTACAGAGAGC
Organism: Pinus albicaulis; assembly: GCA_034641835.2. Taxonomy (NCBI): domain Eukaryota; kingdom Viridiplantae; phylum Streptophyta; class Pinopsida; order Pinales; family Pinaceae; genus Pinus; species Pinus albicaulis. The sequence continues at coordinate 731,392,284 of CM076571.1, read as the reverse complement.
CGTAGTGCAGTGGATGAAGGGCAGCATTCCAAGCATCAGCGCGGAGACCGATGCCAGAGATCAGGTCAATGCTTCAGTGTGGAAGTATTGCTAGAGCACACTCCTCGCTAAGAGGGAGTGTTGAGATTTTGGGGTAGCATCGGATGTGCTCTACCTCTGAAACTTTGTGGAGGGGTTGGAACACATGAGATCTCCAAGACCCAGAAAGCGTTCGGAGAAATTCCATTTGGTGTAAAAGTTATTCAAATAATTAATTTTTTTAATGAGGACCTTAAGTCTAACTTAGGGAAATTAAAAAATTAAAGTGAATTAATTTACACATGTGATGAGAAAATTCTAAGTGACATGGATCAAGCATTCTTTAAATCTTAGTCGTCGATTAGTGATTAGATCACGGTCATTGATGTGTCAACAAGAAAAGTATAAAAGAAGGGTTTGGGGTCAGTTGGAGGATACACAGTGTCTAAGAGATCGAATTTTTCTAACGGAGCAGATCAGATCTGATGTGACTCAGAGTTGCAATGAGGGGCAGATGCAGTGATTGGCCAGGAGGGCCAAGAGTACAACGCAGAGCAAAGGCAACAAAGATGTAGTAGAGGCAGCGCAGCCATCAGAGTGTGCGACGTAATCCCTCAGGAGGGGGACGCATGCCCACGCGGGGGCAGCGCAGTGTCTCCAAGCAGAAGTCTAAAATTCTGTCGAAAGCAAGGGTTTCTGAGCCAGCAGGGCTAAAACCGAGATCTGGGAGAAGCAAATCCATGCAAAGCTAGGGTGACGCAGTGCCTCATCCAAGGCTACGTAGGCTAACGCAGAGTTGCGCAGAGCCAGCTGGGGTTTCACTAGTTGCTCATCCAGATCAACCGGGACTTGCGAGAGTGAGGTATATCTCACATTTTCTCTATTTGTCGAGGTTTTCTCTGTTGCGCGAGCTGCGCTTATGGCACCCTAGATGTACTCAAAAATTGTTGCTTAATAATAATAAACCCTCATATCTGTTGCATCGGTTTTCCCGCATTGGGTTTTCCGGGGACATTTGTCCGAAAAATCTGTGTCATTTGTCATATGTGCGTTATGTTCAGTAAATGATCTGTATTTGTGTAGGCTGCTATTTGTTTTACTTCGAAGTTTTTCTGAATATTCAGATAAATAACTTGTGTAAATAAATCAAGTAGGAGAAGTAAATCAATAGTTAGCAGTAGGATTTCTGTACTCAGAAATTTTCACATAGGACTCCCAAAACTAGTGGACAAGGGGATGGCCCCTTGTTCTCCAAATAATAAACCTGTGGTGCTCTCAATCGGCGTGGGGGCACACAAGTAACCTCATGGGTCTCCAAGTAGAGCGAAGATGCTTGTAGACAATCTAGGAGGGCTCAGATGATGGCGTAAGTGATGCCACATCAGCATACAAGTCCGGGGTCATCTGCCAAGTGCATGGTACAACTGTGGGGTTGATTGGGCATGGTGAACCAGGTGCATCTTCCTCGTCCAATAAGTGAATATCGAGCAATCTCTAAACATCTTTGGGGATCCATGGAATGATGTCTACTACTATGGAGGCCCATGGCTCTTTACACACACCCTACATGTGCCAATGTAGCCCTCTGGAGGGTTAGGACCCCATATAGGGAGACCAAACCCAAAATGGAGAACATTTGTAATCCTGCATAACATGCAATGCGTCCCCTAGCCTTCCAGTACAATAAGTCATTTAAGGAAATCGAGTTGAAGAGCTTCCAAAACATGGACAACAGGTGGCCACTTCATAATGACATGCCCTTCCATAACAAGATTTGGCATGTGCTAATGTCTCCAAGATCCAAATGGTGTTAACCAAGTACCCTATTAAGTGGATTCTACCTTTAAAGGGGATGGTGTGTTCAAGGTACATCCCTCAAATAGTGGTGGCATGTGATAAAGAGATGAATGGAGTACAGAATGAAAGGGACAAACCTGGGCCACATGTCGGGGTACAAGGGTAGCTAGTAAAGGGAAGCCCACACCTGGGTATATAATGTATAGGAGGGAGCAATAGTGGTGCATCAGAAACCTCGGCCTTGATTTTTCCACCCTTCTTTATATGTCTTTTGTCTTTTATGATTTTTCTTTGATTAACTACTCGGGGCTCAAGGATAAGAGCATGATGTGTAAGGTATAGCAGTGAGTACCCCCTTTAAGCTAGGGCATTTCATTTCCCACCACGGGTTGGGAAAATCATGGGTTCCAGAATCATAGAGGAGGCTCATCTAGGGCCTATGGAACCAGGGTGATGGCTATGGGTATGGGGTAGAGCTCATGCATTGGTTTTTGCCCACATGCTAAATATGTTGGTCTCAGCCATCTTTTGCATCTTATGGTACATTTTCCTGTTGAATGTGGCCAATTATGCTTTTACTTTTTCTTTTCAGCTACATCAACCTTCGAGGCATCATTCCAAGCCCGACCCAAGTTGTGGGCAAGGGGAAGGGGAGGCTAACCCTATGTGGACCCAATGCAGAAAAGTGGACCCAGGTGGGAGAAATGATGATTGGGGTTGTAATGAACGGAAAGGGGGTGATATATGTGGATGAAGGAGCGAGACCACGCAAACAAAATTGGAGTTTCCCATGTAGTCAATAAAAGAGATCCCACGGGACTAAGATCCAAGGCTAACATCCAAAAGAGGTCCAGGGGACAAAAGAACAGACCTAGCCCACTCTTTTCGCCAAATCCCCCCATTAATCCATGCCTAGAAGTGTCCATGATAAACAAACTACAATACTCACTTACCAAATGGCAAGGCATACTTTTAAGTTCCGAAGGCCCACATTCAAACATAGATCATGACAGATGGGTGATGGACCACGTGGCGGACTCAGGTGGCGGAGAAATGGCACAATGAACTCATTGGTGTAAGGGGTTGTTGGCTGTCAGCTGAGGACCATCTTGGAGAAAATTTTCTCCTTGGGATATCACCCACAAAATGGTGGGTAAAATATGGCTCCAAGTGAGACGTGATCTCTCGAAAAATGGGAAAAGCTACTCGAACGAGAGGTCACGAGAACACCAGCAATCTCTTAGTTACCGTAGACCTGTAACTTGCACATATCAAAGATGAAACCCACGAGACAACATGTTTGTATGGTGTCTTATCATCACCCATGCTTAATGTTAGGCCGTAGAATCAACAAAAAATAAAATATGCAGAATATTGTCTAAATGCATCTAATCTATCATGAGAAATATCATATGAGATTAATTCTAATTCGAAAATTAGCATGCAATGCATCCTACTCTAACATGCATATGGTGTGAAACTAATACTAAGTGTAATCATATTATCATATCAATCTGCCTTCCAGTATAATTACTCATGTAGTGAATCCCAAAGCGAATGCAAATACAATTATATGGAGGATGAAGCGGGTCGAAGGTGGGAAATATGATGCCCACACATGGATGATCGCGTGAGAAGAGGTAAGAAAAGGATGTAATCTAGTCCATGAGATCCTCTCTTCTAACCAAAATATAGAGATATCAATGATTAGGCTCATAATTTTTTTATGGATGGCAACCTCGAGCATATTATTTCCATTATCATTTATGTCATATTTTATTGCCTCTAAAGGGTTATGATTAGTAGGAAAGGGAGACAAATGAGATGGAGAAACATAATTAGGTTGCCCATGATGATCACACTGGAAACGGGGGGTTATAGATTGATCATGATCCTAAGGGGGGTGCCCAAGGAGATAAAGAATACTCAATGAGGGGTTCATCCTCGACACTATACTCAAAACGGGGAAAGGGATCAAGGACTCTTGAGATCATATGAGACCAAGTGTGGGAATCACTCTCAATATGATGAACAAGAGAAGGAGACAAAGAGGAGCATGGAGTGTTGTATCCAACAGCATTCTCTTCCCCAAAATCATAAGGCTCAAGGATTTGAATATAGCATCATACAAAGGAGAGGTGGGAGCCTTACCAATTTCCTTAGTGTCAAAGATTGGGCGTCTACTAAAAGGAAAATATCACTTCCAACTGCCCCTCTTAATGCAAGGGAAAATAAAATTTCTCCTTCCCAAGGGCATCAATGGATATGTCATCATAAATAATGCCCGAGAGAAAGGGAGGACCAATCTCAGCCTCATCCTCCTTGTCGATGTCGTAAATGGGAGCACAATCAAATTGAGGACCAACAATTTCCCATTTCTCCTTTTCA